>JANAVB010042618.1:35427656-35485156 GCA_029216955.1 Iris pallida
AAAAATTGGTTTAAAAAACGGAAAAAAAAATGACAAAAAACTGATAAAAACGACAAAAAATAATCAAAAAGACAAAAATGGGTAAAAATGACAAAAAACGCTTAAAACGACAAAAAAATGGTAAAACGACAAAAAAACGATAAAAACGACAAAAATAATCAAAAAGTGACAAAAAGACAAAAATGGGTAAATACGACAAAAAATTGCTTAAAACGACAAAAAAATGGTAAAAACGACAAAAAAACGATAAAAACGACAAAAAATGTTCAAAACTAATCAAAATTGATCAAAAAAGAAGAAAAAAATTTAAACAATTTTTTTTTTTGCCCGGGCAAAAAAGAATACCCACCTATTCTCAAGGGATAGAATTCCCATGTTTTGTGGGGTAAACTATTTATCCGGGTATTTATAATTCCCGGGAATAAATTTTTTATAAGCCAAACAAACGTGGTAATAGATTCCCATCTTAAATTTTTCTGGGAATAAAAAAAATACCGCGTACCAAACGCCCCCTAATTGTAGATTATTTTCATAGTTTTCACGTAGTGACAGAGATGCATGTTGCTCAAGAAAAAGAGCAAAAAAATTGAAAAGCCCTTAAAGTGAGTATCAAGCCAACCATACAAATTAAGTTGCTGATCAATTAAGCCTTGCAAATTCGACACGTTTTTTTAAATATATTCTCAAAATAATTGGATTGACCATTTCTTTCTTTTCTTCTCTTGCTGGTAGGCGCAAAGACAAAAGCAAAAATAATTTCTCATAAAGCTCCCTTCCCCCACCCCCTTTATTTTCAAAAATCTTCCTTTAACCCAAGTCTAGATCAATCTCTTCCTGCACGAGGAGAAATGGTTAAAGGTGGCGGCGTGGCCACAGGCTATAATTATTTGTCGATCACCAATAAATAGGTCAAAATATCAAGCGATATCATAAATGTACTCAATGTCCCAATCCTTCTTTCTACATAAATGTACAATTTAATTATAAATGTACAATTTAATTAGCAATTCCATCAACTTAGTATGATGTAACACAAACTTATATATATATATATATATATATATATATATATATATATATACAGAAAATTGCTGAGAAATTCAATTTTGGGGTTGGTTTTTATGAAAAATTCACCCGTAGGATAGATTTTATGAAATGCTCAGAATTATATATTTTCACGTTAAGTATTCCAAGATTCCCTTTAGATGCTCTGTATTTACAAAATTAATACCATAACTACCCCTCCGCACAAACTCAGATTTGGATTGCGATTTTCGTCCTCTTCTTCTTCTTCTTCACGAGAGATCTGAATTCCATTGCTCTCATCTTCAGCAGAGATCGTAAAGATCGTTCGTAATTCACCGTGTTTTTTTTTCAGTCGAACTCCGATCATCGCTCATCTTCTTCTTCCTCTTCTTCTTTTCCGACAATTAGGTCAATTATGGAGAGAAGATCTTTTTCTTCTTTTCCATAAGAGTTAGCATCATTTTGAAAGAAAAACAAAAACTCTTGAATCTTTATTCATGTCAAATTTTTTTCCACAAAACAAAAAAAATTAAAAATTAGATTTCTGTCAACTGTTCTCCGTCGATATAACACAAAGAATAGTCATTCTCCTGCATTTTAACAAGGAGAATGCCATTCTCCGTGTTACTAACACGGAAAATGCCATTCTCCGTGTTTCCAACACGGAGAATGGCCATTCTCCGTGTTTCCAACACGGAGAATGGCCATTCTCCTATGTTTTAACATTTGAACGACCATTCTCCGTGTCATTTAGCACGGAGAATGGTCATTCTCCGTGCAATTTAGCACGGAGAATACCATTCTCCGTACTAAATTATACGAAGAATGGTCATTCTCCTACGTTTTAACACTGGAAATGGGCATTCTCCATGTAAATTAACACAGAAAATACCATTCTCCGTGTTTCTAACATGGAGAATGACCATTCTCCTGCGTTTTAACACTAGAATGACCATTCTTCGTGCTAAATTACACGGAGAATGGTCATTCTCCGTGTAAATTAAGACGGAGAATGGCCATTCTTCGTGTAAATTAACACGGAGAATGCCATTCTCCGTCTTAATTTATACGGAGAATGTCATTCTAGTGTTAAAACGCACACTACTAAAATATGCTATATTAGCGACGTTGTTTAGTGACGAAATAAAATATCGTCGCTAAATATGTAATATAGCGACTCCCTTCTATTGACATCGCAAAACGTCGCTGAATAACAACGTTCAGCGACAATAGATAAAATACGTCGCGGAATAGCGACGTTCAGCGACATATTATTAAAATATGTCGCCATATATAAAATGGTTGCGACGTTTAGCGACGTCGACTGTTGACGTCGCTAACTTTTTTACTTAGGGCACGGTCATATTTCCTTTTTTTCCCTCACTCGAAAACTCGAAAATTTCGTAATTTTTCCTCGAGCTCCCGGCGACTCCCTCCCCCCCGACGACTCCCTCCCCCCACGGCGACCCCTACCTGTAATACCTGTTGTCCGTATTACGTATTTTTGGAATACATGTACGTATTTTATTCTGTATTGCATGATTTCTTGCTTAGCTTGCATCTTGGCTTGGTTATTTCTTGCGTTGGTTCGGCTTGGCTCGGTTTTCTTTGGTTCATTATGGACCAAGGGGTGAACCCCCTACCTACCACCACCCTTGATATTTATTACCCATTCTTCCTTCTCTCTCTTCATTACTCTTCTTCTTCTTCCATTTACTTCTTCACCTACCAGAGAAAGAGAGGTCTAGGCAAGTGCAACTTGCTTCATGGAAGAACTCAAATTTTATTGCTTCATTCTCTTCTTTACAGCATTTTAACTTACTTTAATACTTGGCATTTCCACTTTCCATGGCTAGATTCTTGTAGATCTAAGTTCATATTATTTTCGAATCTTTTGGGTTTTGATTTACTTAATCTTGTTATTTCTGAGTTTGGATGGTTCTATGTTGTAGAGCATTTCGTTCTACCCCATTTTGACCTATGGAAGTTCGGATTTGGACTCCGGATGATGGAGTTATGGAGCTTGAGGACTTGGCTCTCATGGTGTTCTTCTTCTCTGAAATTTTGGAGAAGATGAACTGTGCTTGACTTGACCGCATGAATATTTTATGCGGCAAGTGTTCTATTCAGCCACATGACTGGGAGTTCTTAGCCGCATGAAGGCCGAACTCATCCAGCCGCATAAGCTTACTTCCTCTCTTGGCCGCATAGACTGAGTCTCATCCAGCCACATAAGATTCATTCTCTTCTAACCGCATGAACCCGGGTCTATGCCAGCCGCATGGACTCACTCGACCCCAGTCGCATAGCTCCGATCCTTCTTAGCCGCATAGGCATTGCTTTCCGCTGGCCGCATGAGAATCCTTCTTCTCGGCCGTATGCGCCCTTGCTCCTGCAGCCGCATGACCACCTGTCGCATGAGGATCGAACCCCGCTAGCCGCATGAGACCCTCTTGACTCCGGCCGCATATACCTGATTGGTCAGCCAGCCGCATTGGACCCCGCTTCTTTCTGACCGCATGGATCCCGTAACCCTGGGCCGCATGCGCCTTGGGCCTCCTCCCTGAACCGCATAAGCTTTGGACCCTGAGCCGCATGGCCCCTCCCTGTACTTGCTTTAATGATTAGTTATTAATATTACTTGATTATT
This sequence comes from Iris pallida, assembly GCA_029216955.1. Classification (NCBI taxonomy): domain Eukaryota; kingdom Viridiplantae; phylum Streptophyta; class Magnoliopsida; order Asparagales; family Iridaceae; genus Iris; species Iris pallida. The sequence continues at coordinate 35,431,333 of JANAVB010042618.1, forward strand.
ACTGTTAATTCATGTCTTGTGACCTCAGATCAACTTGGGTCTCCTGATTGAATGCTTGCACTATGATGCCTTGCACATGTACCTGAACACGATAGTGACCCGTCGTGGTGCACTCCTGACAAGTGAACATGACATGACCTGATAGGGGCCCGTCGTGGCGCACTCCTGACAAGAACTCTTGACCTGATAACCTGACATGATATATCTTGATAAGTTATTGCGACGGCTACCTGACATGACATGACCTGTATAATTAACCCGAACTGTAGCACCCAGTTTTCCAAATGAGGGTAATTTTGAAATTTCGTGTTTATAATTATTTTAATAATGATATTTAATTCATGATATGATTTTTGGTGATTTTAAATCATTTTAAATTATTTAAATCAATGACTTGTGGTTTTGACGTTTTGCTAGTGAAACCCTAGAGACTGTTTGACCTAGAGCCTAACCATGTGATTATGATATTTTAATATCATTTTTGGCCTAAGGATATTTTTTGTATTTGATCTCTTTGAATTATTTTGATATTATTTTATTATTTATGATATTGTTTTGGGGTTATTTGAGTCGGGTTCGAATTTCAACTCAATCCGACTTGAAACGAGGACCCAGGGGTAGTTTGACTCTAGTGGGACCCACACACTAGTTAGGCATGGCCCACATGATATTAATTTTAGTCCACATGATAGAAATATTTTAGTTTGAGGTTAGACTAATTATTATGGATAAGGTTAGTGTGATTAGAGACTTTAGAATGACTAATTTAGCCCCAACCAATTAGCCCTTTCCTAATACTCATAGAATAGGTTAGTAGGGACTTTTGGACTTTTTCTAATAGGACAAAACAACCTTTATGGCCAGCCACAATAAGGATAGGGTTGAGCCTCCCATTTGTCATTATCCATCTATTTTTCTCTCTCTTGTTCTTCCCCAAATTCCTAGAGAGCAATCCCTAGCAATTTCTCCACCAAATCCTAGGGGTGAGTATTCGGTCTAATCGGTTTCAACCGAACCGAAATTCCATAAACCGAATGAACCGAATTCAAAAAAAATACAACCGAAACCGAACCGAATTGAGGGAGAACCGATTTTAACCGAACCGAAATAATAGGTTCGGTTTAATCGGTCTAATCGGTTTATTCGGTTGGGCCATTTTGAATAATGGGCCGGGCCAAAAGTTTTTTTTGTGGGCTTTAAATAAAAAATTTTAACACAAAATATCAAAAATTGCACCCCAAAAAAAAGTGCTTACACACAGTAAACACAAAAACAGTTGGGCCGAGCCCCACACCTGCTTGTAATCCAAGTGACCAAGTCCAGATAACTATACAAAATAGCACCCAAAAAACTGTTAATAATTACACAACATACAACTTGCAAAAAATTGAAAAAAAATCCAACTTATAATCAAACTCACCATTACAAACTATCCATTTGCAGGCCATAATTAGACAATATACAATATACAAACTCACCCATTTGCAGGCCATAATTAGACAATATACAATATACAAATCCAACTGCTTGTAAATCCAACTATCCATTTGCAGGCCATAATCAGACAATATACAAACTCACCCATTTGCAGGCCATACAACTTGCAAAAAATTAGACAATATACAAACTCACCCATTTGCAGGCTCATAATTAGACAATATACAAACTCACCCATTTGCAGGCCATACAAACTCACCCATTTGCAGGCTCATAATTAGACAATATACAAAAAATATTCAGCAATACAACTTGCAAAAAATATTGCAGCATTACAAACTAATTCATCAACTTGTAATCAAACTGCAAATGCCCATGAGTTGCTTTATCAATGAAGCATGGAAGGGAGTGATATTTTCACCAAATCACTGGACCAAGAAGAGCCACTGGTCAAAACTTCAGATAGCAGAAACAGTTAGTGAATCCGACACGAAAATTGAAATGAAGAACACACACCTTCATCACATTTTCTTCACATATTTGTTAGCAAGTAAACAAGTAAATGATAGACACAAAATGAAGAACACAAACCTTTATCACCTTTCTATGGATTTCCATCTATCCGATGTTCAAAAATGCATGTGCATGGTCAAAATCTGCATAGATAAGCAAGTGGATTTGGACTTTGAAAGCTCAGCATGGCAATTTCTACATCATAAATAGATACAATGTAGTATCTGTATGATGTTTATTGCCAAATCATCATTGCCACATCCTTTACATATTTGTTAGTAACTTATAAGGAAATAAAATAAGTAAATGTAAACGTAATACACAAGTACGACAATTAATAATTTAACAGTTACAACCGAACCTTAATCCAAACTGAAACATTAGGTCCATAGAATCCAAAATCCCAAAATGAATTCTGCAGTGCACACTGCACATGACACACTACAACTATAGAGTGCACAAACTGCACATTGCAGTGATAGATTGTTTAATAATTACATAACCCATTCCAGTCAATCCATAAACCAAATCTTCAAACATCGCTGGAGGTTGAGCCCCTCGTAGTCAGTTGACTTAAATCTATACAAGTATAAAAAAATAACACGAGAACAAAAAATAAATACAAATAATGAAGTAGAACTTAAAAACAACATAATGTGATAAAGTTTATTAACTAAAATTATACCTCTTTCAAGTTTATCTAGTGATTCCAAGTTTTCTTCAAGATTAGTAACAATAGATCGATCGGAAGCAGTCTTAAACCAATCTTGAGAACAAATAAGACTTTGAGCAATTTTGGGTGTCAAAGAACTCCTAAATACATCAAGCACCCGACCACCGGTGCTAAATGCACTTTCCGAAGCCACTGTAGATATTGGGACAGCCAAGACATCACGAACCATTCTTGAAAGAATAGGAAAACGAAGAGAATTGATCTTCCACCAAGCCAAAAGATCAAAATTGGGATTCTCATCTTCATCGGCTTCGGTAGGCTCGACAAGATAACGATCCAACTCAGATTTGTTATCACAACCACCAGTTTTCAATTTGTGATTTTTATATTGAGCCTTCATCATATTTTTTAAGTTAAATATTGGACGCTCTTCGATGATAGGAGAGTCAGTCATTTCATTAGTTGTTGAAGCAACTAACGGTGCATACAACTTCTTGTAGTCTTCAAACATAGAGTAAGCAACCATTTTTACCTTCTCTATCATGGTATCACCCTTTGATTTACCATAGAGTTGATATAGCCACCATTCCACATATGCAAACTTTTGTCGTGGATCAAAAAGTGGTGCAATGAAGACAACCATATTCATCTTCTCGACGTCCCCCCAATACTTGTCATATTTATCTCTCATCTTATCCGCCATTGTAGACAACTCGAAGTCATCGTTACTCTTAGCATTCTTCAAGAGGAAGTCAATAGATGCAATTTCTTCAAAAAATTTGTTAGAAGTGACATACAAAGAGCCGGATACACGTAAAGTGAATTCGTAGAAATGCTCTAAAAATGTACACAACCTTCTAGCATTCATCCAATCCTCTTCGTTTGGAAACAACCCCTCACTCTCAAGTTCCCTTTTGAATAAAAGATCTTCGTCTTGGAATCTCTCAAAGGCTCTTTGAAACCTTTGAGCCGTGTCCAACATCAGATATGTTGAATTCCAACGAGTGCTCACATCAAGACATAATAATTTTTTGCTTTCTATTTTTTCGATTTGAGCACAATCTTTAAACTTTTGGAACCGGGAAGGAGATTGTCTCACATAACTAACCGCCTTTCGAACACGGGCAACCGAAGGAGACATCATTTTCAATCCGTCTACCACAACAAGGTTGATAATATGTGCAATGCAACGCATGTGTAAATACTTGCATTGAAGAATGCTATTTCCCCGTTGCGCAAACTTTTTGCTTAAATAAGTAATGGCAACGTCATTAGAGCTAGCATTATCAACGGTAATTGTGAAAATTTTGTCAATGCCCCATTCAATCAAACATGACTCTACGTCCCTACCAATAGCTTCGCCTTTGTGACTAGAAATTGGACAAAAGTTGATAATATTTTTCTTCAGTTCCCAGTCATCATTAATGTAATGTGCCGTAAGACACATATAGTTTATCTTTTGGATAGACGTCCATGTATCGGTCGTAAGACAGACCCTTTGATTGGACTCCTTGAAATAAGTCTTCAACTTAGACCTCTCATTGGTGTAAAGACTGTAGCAATCTCGTGCTACGGTCCATCTCGATGGTACACCAAACATAGGACATGCACTAGAAACAAAGCGTTTGAAGCCCTCACCCTCAACAAACCGAAAAGGAAGTTCATCGACAATTAACATATAGGCCAACGCATTCCTTGTATGTTCTTGATTAAATTGCCAACTAGTGAGAGTTTGCTTGCCCTTCCCAACGCATTGCATATTCAATATTGATTGAGAAGGACCTTTGTGCTTCGGATTGAGGGGGCACATAAGCCAATGATTTCTAACCGAGCTGGTCCCATTAATTACGGGGTGACAATAGTATTCTTTTTTACAGAAATTACATGCCGCCTTTGGGTGCCCATTCTCAAGAAATTCTTTAAAGTCACTCCAATAAGGAGCTCTTCGTTTACCAATACGCTTATTTTTGACCTTAAGTTTAGAATTAGTTGTGACAGGGTCATTTGTGGCATGGGAACTTGTGCCACCCACAACTCCGACCTCAAGGTCAATAGGCTCTGCTTCATTTGACATCTAAAATAAACATAAAAACAACAAAACATTTCAATTCTAAAACAAAATCAGAAAATCAAAATAAAGATAAGAAAACGCACATTGCACGAGTATGATGTTGATGCCATGAACTTGAATTATTTGACGCAATAAATGACCTATTAATTTGTAAATATCATATAAGATAAAGTTTTACTTGTAAAGCAAAATCAGAAAATCAATTTTTTAACTAGTAATTTTCTCTTCTTATCAATCTAAATTTTTACTTGTAAACAAAAAATCTAACAAAAAATTAATCAATCATGTAGGCATATATCAATTGCATATTTCACTTGAAAGTCAAAAAAAACCAAATCAATCCTCAAAAAAAAGTCAAGCAATGAACAATTCAAGGTCAAATAATGCTTTTGGCAAACTGGCCATTGCGAGAACTGCCCTGCAAACAAAATATGTGGCATATATCCAATCAATCAACAAAAATCAAATAATGCTTTTGGCAAACTGGCCATTGCGCAATGCAGCATTTATGCAAACTGGCCCTGCACACATATTCAATTTTAATTTCTAGCCACAGCCATATATTGAATATTTCCTGCACAATTCCATTCCATTCCATTCCCAGACACACACAAGACAGACACACACAAGACAGAGAGAGTGATTCTTACAGCGATTGGAGTCAAATCCAAGCAAAGAATCCAATCGCAAAATACCTGCATAATTAACAAATGAGGTCGGTATGAGCAAAGGGCACTAAATATATTCCTAGTATACTAACTATAACAGAAATTAAAATAACAAATGTTGGTATTAACAAATGACGAGATCTGTGAGAAATTAAAATAAATTAACAAATGATTAGTAACTTGGAGATCTGCTTCCGGGTATGTTAACAAATGATTAGTAATTTTGGGTGTCAAAATATTCCTTGCATGTATATTAATATTCCTTGTATGTATATTAACATAAATTTATGACAGAAATATGCAATTGATATACATTTATAACAGAAATATGCAATTGGGTGTCAAAATATTCCTTGTGAGAAATTAATAAATGATTATTAACAAGAAAATATACATTTATAACAGAAATTAAAATTAAAATATTAATATACATACAAGGTGTAGAAAGGACATATGAGATTTTCACACACAGATATAAAATTTTACACACACATTTCGTTGTAGGAAGGAGATTTTCACACACAGATCTGAGATTGTAGGAAGGAGATCTTTAAAATATTAATATACAAACATAAATAATTAGAGAAATAATTAGAGATCTCCTTCCTACATTTCGTTGTTGGAAAAAAAATTATCCAAACAGAAATAATTAGAGATCTGAGATTTTCACACACAGATCTGAGATTTTCACACACACATTTCGTTGGCTACTAGGAAAAAAAATTATTAAAAGAGTAGAAATAAAATATAACCCAAACAAAAATAATTAGAGGAAGAAAAAATTATTACCAGGGGAGGAGATCTGTGAGATCTGAGAACTGAAGAGGTCGAGATGTACGTGGAGGAGATCCGTGAGATCTACGATTTAAACATAATAATTAGAAGAAGAAATGAAAGAAATTTAAAGAAAAAAAAGAACAAAAAAAAATACTTACAAGAGGTGGAGGAGATCTGTAAGGTGGTGGAGGAGATCTGTGAGGTGGAGATTTTTGGGGGTATTTTGGAGTCAGGTGGACGAGATCCGGAGTGAGGTGGTGGAGGAGATCCGGACAAGAAGGTGGAGGAGATCTCAGATCTGTAAGGTGGTGGTCCGGAGGAGACTCTGGTGGCGGTGAGGTGGTGGAAACGACGGTGAGAGGCGGAGATCCGGAGTGAGAGGTAGTTTCTCAGAGAGAGAGAGGGGTTGTTTCCATTTTCCAAACGGCGGTGAGAAAAGAAAATGAGAGGAGAGAGAGAAGAAAAATAGATTATATAGGTAGGTTTAGGGCTGAGGGTGTTTTGGTAATTTCATGTTGCTATTCGGTTTCGGTTTTAAACCGAAACCGAACCCAATAACCGAAACCTAACCCGTAAACCGAATAAGCAGTTTTCCATACCCGAACCCGACCCGAATTTTTTTGAACCCGAACCTATTACCTAATTCGGTTCGGTTCGGTTCTTTATTCGGTTCAAAACCGAATAATGCTCACCCCTACCAAATCCTTCCATTTCACCACCAAATCTTCTTTTTTCCTTCTCCATTCTAGCCAAGGAGGAAGCTACCCAAGTTTGGGAGGATTCGGAGCTCGTTCGTGTCCTTTTGGAATCTCTACGTGTCGGTGTCGCTCCGGGAAGGTTTTTCTTCGATTCGATCTACCGGGAGGTATAAATCCCTTCTTCTTTTCATTTTCTCATGCATATAGGTCTATTTTAAATCCATAGGAATAACCCCCATGGTTGTATCTCCATTTATGTCCATTTTGTGTCCATTTGGAGGTCATAGGAGTGTCCTTTGTGTTGTGGATGTGTTCATGTTACATATATAGATTTATATATATATATATATATATATATATATATATATATATATATATATATATATATATATATATATATATATATATTGTAAAGAGAGTGTATCTATATTTATATATGTAATAAATGGTTCATGATGATTATATAATCAAGTTTGTGAGTGTGGTTCCACATATTATTATTGCTATTGTTGTTGTGGATAATTAGGATATATATATTGTGTATTCTTTTGGCTCAAACTATCTAAATCCGTCATGATTTTTATCCACGTTTTTAATTTCAGCCATAACTTAGAAATGTCATAACTTCTAGCTCAAAGCTCGCTTTAATCTTTTATTTTTTTTTAAAAGAAGCGTATTGAAGTTAGCTTTCCAAAAACATATATTAATAGGCCTAATTCTTTCTGTAATTTTCTGGAGAATTATTTGAGTGTCAGCTGTACGAAAGACAAACGCGTTCTCGGTGTTTTCGCGATTCCGGGAGTTTCCGGAAACAAAAATGCGATCCGTTTGAAGTTTCGGAAAGCTAACACATAGATCTATAACATTCTTTAATCCTAAATTTTAATTCATACTGAAATGGTACAGTATTGATTATTAGTAGGAGTTACTATTCGACATATGCATTTTGTGCACCCTTGTGTGTAATATAATGTTCTATTTAATTTTAACCCATGTTAATGTATATATATTATGTAACTAAATAGAGAATGAAAGCATGAGTAAATAGTTAAATAAATGATGTATGAGGTGTAAGTATCTTATCTAATGTAAGCATGTATAAGTATGGCTTGTAATGAATATGTAGGTTCCATAGTATGTAATATATGGTGCATATAGTGGTGCAAGAGAATAAATGAATGATGAATGAATGCATGCATGAATGTAATGTAATAATAGATGTAATGTATACAATATACAAGTTAATGAGATGTAATATTTATGTTAACACAAATCCTATATTACCTCATGTACCCCCTTACACTATGTTGACACTATCACACTTGACACATTGTTCACTTACACTTTGACACTCTTTGATATGTATACACTATGTATGCCCATTTAACCCTCACTTGCTCCTTTGTCATGTTCACATACACACACATATCCTCTTAAATAAGTATTTATGAATATAGTTAACTTAGCTATGTATGTATATATATATATGTTAGCATATTGTGTTGTAATATATAAGTTTATATAACCATTTGAAATGCCATGATTATAGACCTAATTGAATACCAATATATGCATGTGTATATATGTGTAGACATATATAGCTTAAAGTAATAGATTACCTAGTGTATATCCAATGTGAATTCTTGCCTATTTGAGTATTAAATAATTGCATGCTATATAGAGTTGGGTGTATGTTAGCTTGTATAGCCTTGTATTGATGTGTGCTTGCTAGGATAGTCTTGGTTAGGCCTAGTAAGACTTGCTGGGTTAGGACATGACCTAGTTTGACCTAGTTTGACTAGTGCAGTTGACCAGAGTTGACCAAGGGTTGACTTTGACCTAGTTTGACCTAGATTCATGTAGAATGCATTGTAGTGCTTTATATTACCCTTCTGGACATGTTGTGACTTGTGCTGTTCTAATTAGGAGCCAGACACCTCTCCTCGAACAATATCTTTACCTTGGACATTCAGATATCAGGCGAGTACATTCTCTGATCATTTCATATCATGTTTAGGATTATATTTCCTGCTTTAGACTATCTTACTTGATGCTGACACGTTGGTAACATGGATTGGTACTATATGGATCCCTTCATGAGATGTTATCCCTCTCGGAAGCATCAGATACTTTTGTCATGTGTGTTTTACTTACATCACGTATCATATGCTTCTATCATCATGAATCTTCGGGAATCAGCTAGTGACTCATGTACTTTCATGATCACCGAGCCTTCACGAATCAATTCATGAATCACCCTTTATGGACAACGTAGTGTAGTCATGAATCTTAACGTAACTTGAATGGATCCTTGTGTATTGATTGGGGTACGGGGGAGTATGAATGGTCATGTGAATAAATATCCAAAGTAGTGTAGTCATGAATCACTCTTAGTGTAGTCATGAATCAGTCCTAAGCCATTCACATGTTCATCTGTACTCTAAATCACTAGCACTGTCTCTCTTTATATATATCATAGATATTTACTTACAGTCTCTCTTTTACATTATGCTATTTCTTCAGATCCTGTATTTTATTCTCTAGCATGATTATATTTCCTTTCCTGTTATGACTTGTTGAGATGTATTGTGCTCGCTCCAGTCCTGACTGGACCTGTTGATAAATTTTACAGATAGCCTGGAGGTTGTCTGCTAGCCTAGAGGAGACAGTAGAGGTTGTATAGATAGCTAGGGTTTATTCATAGTTTATTTTCAGTCGTCTTGAGTTGTATTTATGGATTACTGTATTTTAGTTTTGAGATGTATTCTTGGTTTGTATCTTAGACACTTAGACTTCTATCTGTTGTATCTCTTTTCGATTTCATGTTTTATCTATCTTCCTTTATGCTCTACCTTAGATGTGATTGAGTTTACATTCTGCTATGTCACCCCCATTCGGGGAGTATAAACTGTTTAGTCTTATACTGTTAGATGCATTGAGACCTAGGACAGCGTTCTACCGCCGACACTGCGGCATAGGCTGGGCGTTGTTACGTTCTCATGCCCTAACTCTAGGGTGCGGGTCGTGACACACTTTTTAGTGGTGGCCCATGCAGGTCGAGATTCGCATTAGTGCGATTTCGTAGTAGCACAACGACTTAGTTGTACTACTACGAGCCTGCTATAGGATATATAAATTAAGATGTTAGGATGAGAGGGTACTCAATCTCTGTTAGGATTCCTTGAGAGATTCCTGGGATGACCCTTGAGAATCTCATTTTGAATTCCGATTTAAACTCCTTTTTCTTGTTTTGATTCACCTTTTTCCTTGATTTGAATTTGATTTTGTGGATTCATTGTAGAACTTTGAATCCTGGTATTAGTTGATGATTTTGATAAAATTTTGTAGTTGTTGATTTAATTTTGTATTTAGATTAATATTTTCAAATCCAAGGTACTCAATCACACTTAGGATTCTTTGAGAGATTTCTGGGACGACCCCTGAGAAACTCATTTTGAACTTCAATTGGAATTCCTTTTCCTCTTGTTTGGATTCACCCTCATTCCTTGCTATTGAATTTAAGCTTGATGGGTTCCTCTCGTTTGAACTGATGAGAAGGAACATATCTTCATTATTCTTTCTCGCCATTATTTCCTTGCATTCTTATTTACCTCTTATCTTAAACTCTGTCTCATTACATTAATTACCCATATCTTGTCGTCCCTACCAGATGTACTTCGAAACCCTTGAATCTTTGTATCTTTTGCATGGGGAAGGCTAAGGTAGTGACGTAAATTATGTAGCTCAGAGAAGACGTAACTGGTTATTTTATGATGATCTAAAGGAAATCAAATGTGGAGTGTTCCATATAGAAACTTGAGATAGAAATGTGGTAAAGGTCTCGAATAGAATAAAGAGATGTATACTGCCAATCTGAAAACAATTACATTTAGAGAAATTTTAGGGTTATGAGATAGTTTATATGTGTATTCAAAACTAGTGAGGATATCAGAGGTCAACCTAGTTTTGAGAACTTAGAAAATCTGGGTTATTGATTCTGGAGAAAACTTTTACTCTGAGACTATGTAGAAGGTTAATGGAAAAGAGAAGTTAATTGTGTTTAATAAGGATATTAAACAAGATGTTGTGAGGAAATGACTAGGGATAGAGAGAACACAAAGTTATGGAAGTTTAGAGATTGTTGTGAAATATTTTTAGGAAAATAATATTCAAGGGTGTATGTCGAAGAAAATACGGAAGTTGATTTTATGATGGAAGATAAGTTTTGTAAGGCCTAGAGATTTAAATTAAATGATACGAGGAGAACAATTTGAACAAGTTCAAGGAATTCGTAAACGGAATTTAGAGGTTTTGGGTCAAATTTAAGACAAGGTGAAAGAACTTGGAAATTTAAATAAATGGTTAATGTTGATTCCTAAATGTGAGGGTTGTGCTTCAAGAGTGATGTTTGAAAATTGGAAATTGCCTACGGTAGTCATGGTAAAGGTTTAAGTAAAGGTTAAATTTTCATATGGAGACTGGTGAGGTAAAGATATGATTGGCAAGTTATGACCAGATGAACTTAAGAGTATCAGAAGCAGATGACTAACTCGATCTTCATTATTTTTGTGCATTAATTACCACCTCTTGAACTCCCACTTTCTAATTGAGATCCTTTGACATTCCTTATCGTGACTTTGATATTCGGAATGTAATACTAACTGTTACCCTCCAACAAATCTTATATGCAAGACCTAGACGAGCTCACCTTCGTGTAGGTATATCATGTCCCACTAAAACCCGTCTTCTTGTACTCTATTTTCTTGATATAATTTTCTGGTCAACTGGCTAAACTATAACCTCTACCATTATACTAAATTTCTTCTTATTTTAATTATAAATCCAGCCTTGACTCAATTCTTTCGACCCGACATGTGATAGTGTTCTGCTTGTTTCCTTAGATGCTTAACCTTGTACCTTATATGATTACTTGACCCGTTTGGTTAAGAACCTTGGACTATGTAATTCCTTTCATCATTACCACCCTTATACCTTGTGCTGCTAAATTAGCCTTAGTTTTGCAAGCTTATCTATTTTCGAGCTGGGTCATGACATATTTTATTGGGTGGCCACCCACTAACATATTGTCTAATCAGAACCGGTACATGATGGTCTGATCAACCTATTGTACTTTGGTTCGCTTTTTCATGTATCAATCTACGAGAATGGAGACATAGTTAAACTTGACCCTAGAGTCTCATTCGCGACAGCCTTGACAATTCTCCTTGAAATCTTTTCATCGCCTATGAACCTCGTATTCGTACTCAGTCGAATTAAATTTAATCATGACCTGAACCTCCATCATTGGATGCTCGTGCTCATACTTTGATTTCATTGATTTCCCTTCTTGCCCAAATCTCGTTTTATCCCGAAATTGATCAACTTAGATCGTGTCAAGACAAAAATCTATTTGTGATTTGTTGTGCCTAAATTTTCAATTTTTGCCATTTTATGGAATAGTAACCTTTTAATAATTTCTTAGTTGCTTGTTAATGACCAATTTTTATATAGGATGGTAGACGTCCCTACAACCTTGATGATTGTTGTTCCCTTACCTTCCCAATTAGGACACCCTAGATTGTTTGTGTGTTGATACCATAGTACTGTTTGACCAAGAATGATTAGTGTACCTAAGTGAGACTTCCAACTGCTACGGTATGCCCTGACCTTGTATACTATTCCTTCAAATTGCATGATTTAGATAATTTTTTTTAAGACCTTGATTGTTGGGAAATAGGGACGTCACCCCATTAGTATCAGTTGTAGATATATATAGGTTAGTCCTTGATGTGGGGATGTGTGTCTATAAACATATAGCTTATGAGATTTATGAGAGATTATAGTATTAGCCTTGATAGGATGTACTAGTCTTTTGGTGAGTATAAATGTGTTATGAGAGATAGGGGCCTATATGCCTTATTAATGCATCGTTCCTATGGTAATAGAATGTATTAATAGTTGGTTAATAGGAAAACAATAGTTTGAGCATACATATAGCCTATGATCAGTTCCTTTTCTTCCTTAGTTAAGACCACTTTAAAATAGGTCCAGTCCCTTGGATATAGGTTCCAGTCCATATTTTATTAAAGTTCCATTACCGCCGTACAGCAAAGCAGTGTTGGAGGTATTCCTAGATTGACACTATTTAGATGTTCGTTTATTATTCCAGTGTTAGGAAGTGTTATCTTAGATATTGGATAGGTTAGAGGCTCTAGAAGGAGTACTATCGATCTTAAATTTCGAGGACGAAATTTTTCTAAGGTGGGTAGAGTTGTAGCACCCAGTTTTCCAAATGAAGGTAATTTTGAAATTTCGTGTTTATAATTATTTTAATAATGATATTTAATTCATGATATGATTTTGGTGATTTTAAATTATTTTAAATTATTTAAATCAATGACTTGTGGTTTTGACGTTTTGCTAGTGAAACCCTAGAGACTGTTTGACCTAGAGCCTAACCATGTGATTATGATATTTTAATGTCATTTTTGGCCTAAGGATATTTTTTGCATTTGACCTCTTTGAATTATTTTGATATTATTTTATTATTTATGATATTGTTTTGGGATTATTTGAGTAGGGTTCGAATTTCAACTCAATCCGACTTGAAACGGGGACCCAGGGGTAGTTTGACTCTAGTGGGACCCACACACTAGTTAGGCATGGCCCACATGATATTAATTTTAGTCCACATGATAGAAATATTTTAGTTTGAGGTTAGAATAATTATTATGGATAAGGTTAGTGTGATTAGAGACTTTAGAATGACTAATTTAGCCCCAACCAATTAGCCCTTTCATAATACTCATAGAATAGGTTAGTAGGGGCTTTTGGACTTTTCCTAATAGGACAAAACTACCTTTTATGGCCAGCCATAATAAGGATAGGGTTGAGCCTCCCATTTATCATTATCCATCAATTTTTCTCTCTCTTGTTCTTCCCCAAATTCCTAGAGAGCAATCCCTAGCAATTTCTCCACCAAATCCTTCCATTTCACCACCAAATCTTCTTTTTTCCTTCTCCATTCTAGCCAAGGAGGAAGCTACCCAAGTTTGGGAGGATTCGGAGCTCGTTCGTGTCCTTTTGGAATCTCTACGTGTCGGTGTCGCTACGGGAAGGTTTTTCTTCGATTCGATCTACCGGGAGGTATAAATCCCTTCTCCTTTTCATTTCCTCATGCATATAGGTCTATTTTGAACCCATAGGAATGACCCCCATGGTTGTATCTCCATTTGTGTCCATTTTGTATCCATTTGGAGGTCATAGGAGTGTCCTTTGTGTTGTGGATGTGTTCATGTTACATATATAGATTTATATATATATATATATATATATATATATATATATATATTGTAATGAGCGTGTATCTATATTTATATATGTAATAAATGGTTCATGATGATTATATAATCAAGTTTGTGAGTGTGGTTCCACATATTATTATTGCTATTATTGTTGTGGATAATTAGGATATATATATTGTGTATTCTTTTGGCTCAAACTATCTAAATACGTCATGATTTTTATCCACGTTTTTAATTTCAGCCCTAACTTAGAAATGTCATAACTTCTAGTTCAAAGCTCGGTTTAATCTTTTATTTTTTTTTAAAAGAAGCGTATTGAAGTTAGCTTTCCAAAAACATATATTAATAGGCCTAATTCTTTCTGTAATTTTCTGGAGAATTATTTGAGTGTCAGCTGTACGAAAGACAAACGCATTCTCGGTGTTTTCGCGATTCCGGGAGTTTTCGGAAACGAAAATACGATCCGTTTGAAGTTTCGGAAAGTTAACACATAGATCTATAACATACTTTAATCCTAAATTTTAATTCATACTGAGATGGTACAGTATTGATTATTAGTAGGAGTTACTATTCGGCATATGCATTTTGTGCACCCTTGTGTGTAATATAATGTTCTATTTGATTTTAACCCATGTTAATGTATATATATTATGTAACTAAATAGAGAATGTAAGCATGAGTAAATAGTTAAATAAATGATGTATGAGGTGTAAGTATCTTATCTAATGTAAGCATGTATAAGTATGGCTTGTAATGAATATGTAGGTTCCATATTATGTAATGTATGGTGCATATAGTAGTGCAAGAGAATAAATGAATGATGAATGAATGCATGCATGAATGTAATGTAATAATAGATGTAATGTATGCAATATACAAGTTAATGAGATGTAATATTCTATGTTAACACAAATCCTATATTACCTCATGTACCCCCTTACACTATGTTGACACTATCACACTTGACACATTGTTCACTTACACTTTGACACTCTTTGATATGTATACACTATGTATGCCCATTTAACCCTCACTTGCCCCTTTGTCATGTTCACATACACACACATAGCCTCTTAAATAAGTATTTATGAATATAGTTAACTTAGCTATATATGTATATATATATATGTTAGCATATTGTGTTGTAATATATAAGTTTATATAACCATTTGAAATGCCATGATTATAGACCTAATGTTGAATACCAATATATGCATGTGTATATATGTGTAGACATATATAGCTTAAAGTAATAGATTACCTAGTGTATATCCAATATGAATTCTTGCCTATTTGAGTATTAAATAATTGCATGCTATATAGAGTTGGGTGTATGTTAGCTTGTATAGCCTTGTTTTGATGTGTGCTTGCTAGGATAGTCTTGGTTAGGCCTAGTAAGACTTGCTGGGTTAGGACATGACCTAGTTTGACCTAGTTTGACTAGTGCAGTTGACCAGAATTGACCAAGGGTTAACTTTGACCTAGTTTGACCTAGATTCATGTAGAATGCATTGTAGTGCTTTATATTATCCTTCTGGACATGTTGTGACTTGTGCTGTTCTAATTAGGAGCGAGACACCTCTCCTCGAACAGTATCTTTACCTTGGACATTCAGATATCAGGCGAGTACATTCTCTGATCATTTCATATCATGTTTAGGATTATATTTCCTGCTTTAGACTATCTTACTTGATGCTGACACGTTGGTAACACGGATTGGTACTATATGGATCCCTTCATGAGATGTTATCCCTCTCGGGAGCATCAGATACTTTTGTCATGTGTGTTTCACTTACATCACGTATCATATGCTTCTATCATCATGAATCTTCGGGAATCAGCTAGTGACTCATGTACTCTCATGATCATCGAGCCTTCACGAATCAATTCATGAATCACCCTTTATGGACAACGTAGTGTAGTCATGAATCTTAACGTAACTTGAATGGATCCTTGTGTATTGATTGGGGTACGGGGGAGTATGAATGGTCATGTGAATAAATATCCAAAGTAGTGTAGTCATGAATCACTCTTAGTGTAGTCATGAATCAGTCCTAAGCCATTCACATGTTCATCTGTACTCTAAATCACTAGCAATGTCTCTCTTTATATATATCATAGATATTTACTTACAGTCTCTCTTTTACATTATGCTATTTCTTCAGATCCTGTATTTTATTCTCTAGCATGATTATATTTCCTTTCCTATTATGACTTGTTGAGATGTATTGTGCTCGCTCCAGTCCTGACTGGACCTGTTGATAAATTTTACAGATAGCCTGGAGGTTGCCTGCTAGCCTAGATGAGACAGTAGAGGTTGTATAGATAGCTAGGGTTTATTCATAGTTTATTTTCAGTCGTCTTGAGTTGTATTTATAGATTACTGTATTTTAGTTTTGAGATGTATTCTGGGTTTGTATCTTAAACACTTAGACTTCTATCTATTGTATCTCTTTTCGATTTCATGTTTTATCTATCTTCCTTTATGCTCTACCTTAGATGTGATTGAGTTTACATTCTGCTATGTCACCCCCATTCAGGGAGTATAAACTGTTTAGTCTTATACTGTTAGATGCATTGAGACCTAGGACAGCGTTCTACCGCCGACACTGCGGCGTAGGCTGGGCGTTGTTACGTTCTCGTGCCCTAACTCTAGGGTGCGGGTCGTGACACGAACACCGTGGGCGATTATGCTTGTACAAATAATCCAGTCCTGTCTTGCATCATGTCTAGGAGGGGACTCCTGAGTACCACGGTCAGGAGTACCTACTGAAATGGACTAAGGCTAATAACTAGATTAATGCATTAGTCATGAATAGATTTCCCAGCTACAGGCAATTCCGTTACCTGGGCGCGCCTTGGGATCTGTAGCCTGCCGTCGTGTAGGGCACATTTCTAGCACACTGTCATGTGTTGCACCCTTCAAGCTACCTAAGGGTACATTCGTTTCCTGGACGATGTACCCACCTAAATTCAACTCTAATCTTTCAACCCGGGTAACCTGGATGGTCTGTAGGGCTTGTGGCTGTGGAATAATCTCACTGTATCTTGCTAGTAACTAGGCCTGTGATAACCCTAGTTAGTTAAAGTATCAAGCCGTAATTCTTGCTTGGCCGTGAAATAATTGGATGGAGTCTAACCAGTCTAGTCTTGTCCTGATTCTGTTCCGGACTACTGCATGACCTGAATGCCTATATTTATTTTACCGATAAATGGTAAGAATCCTAAGTTCTATTCAGACGAAGGGTTACAACCCCGGTCCTTGTTTGGTTTACGGGTTGTAACCTGGTTATCTGAATAGTTCCATGGTTATCTCATCGTATATCACCTGTTATGCTTTTCCTTAATTCCTGTCCTTATTATTAATCTATTACTATGGTGCTAATTGCTGGTTTTAGTTCTTAAGTGAAGCTTTCTTTGTGGCACTTGCTCTTTCTGGGATCTGACCCAGCTGGTTTTGTATGGCCAGATTTTGGAGCAGTTCCAGAGGATCTACCGCTCTTCCAGTTCGATGGTGAACACCAGGCGTAACCAGGGCAACGAGTGGGTTATTTTTGGCTCTCCCACTCTATTGTAAAAATATTCTTTTGAGGCGTTTAGCCGACGAGCACCTGTTTAGCTCGATTGCACTTACTTACTGTCTGCCTACGGGCTGTAACATGATTGACAGATCCTAGGGTTGATCATGTATGACTAAACTCTTGCTAGTCCTAACATTTTGTAACGACTAGCTTCATGATCAGCTGAATATGTAATATTTGGGACGCCTTATTATTGTATATTTAATGATCATACATCTTGTGACTTTACTTACTTGCTCGTGATTGAGACACTAGGCTTGTTCATGACCATAGGAGACTGTTGGCTTGTAGTAAACCCTCATGTATCTAGACAGCCGTGACCGTATAGCGAGATGGATTCCATTTCATATACGTAGCTGGCTATGTCTGCTCCCGCTCTCCAGTATTCTGGTTCTGGGGCGTGACATGGTTTAAGTGGTGGCCCATGCAGGTCTTGTAAATCAAGATATGTGAGGGTTTACCGAATAGATGTCTCAATCAGTATTCGTCTTTGATCTCTGCTCGTATCTTCTGAATCCCTGGATTATTGTCATGATCATATGCTTGTATCATTGATCTGTCCTGGTCCTTCCTTATTTCTTTCCATGTTGTCTTCTTCAGCGGCATCGTTCCTGGACCTGCCGTTCAGCAAGGCGGAGCACTTTCCGCAGATCAGCAGCAACCAGGAGATCAAGCCCAGCATTCCGGAGTAGCCTCCAGAGTCGTGCCTTCTGGCGGAGAACCACCAGTCCAGCCAGTTCAGCCTGCAGAGCCTGATGATGGCACTTTGGTAGGACTCGTCAGGACCTTGATAGCTTCCCAAGATCGTCGAGGAGATGCCTTACACCAGGCAGTGACGAATGTGTTGACCAGAGGAGGTCATCAGGGTAACAGTGCGGCCAACAGCTTCAAGCGCTTGAACCCTCCATTCTTTGACGGTAGTGAAGATGCTATCGCAGCAGATGCCTGGCTTCAGGATACTGAAGTGATTCTCGAAGCAGCCAGGACCCCAGAGAACGAGAAGGTAGCCGTGGTACGCCTGCAGTTGTTAGATCTTGCCCACAGCTGGTGGGCGGCTCAGGTTGTTGGATTAGCAGCACCCATTACTTGGGCGGTGTTCAGAGAGAGATTCCAGACCAAGTATTTTGATGCTGTAGCTCGGTATGATCTACAGACGAGGTTCACCAATCTAAAGCAGATAGGAAGAACGGTCGATGGATATACGGCCGAGTTTTCGAGACTCAGTCGGTTTGCTCCCACCTTGGTGGCAACCGAGTATGATAGAGCCCAGCGATTTCAGCAAGGGCTTCACCTGAAGATTTTGTTGGCAATTGAGCAGTTTGAGCATCAGACTTTTGATGCAGTCTTGAGAGCAGCTAGGAGGCATGAGTATACCTCCCAGAGGATTGTGGATAGGGCTGGAGGTCGGAAGAGATCCCACGGCCAGATGAATCAGTCTTCAGTCCCAGTCCCGGCAGCCAGGGCTTTGACTATTGGAGCTCCGAGGCGAGCGGCCTCAGTAACGACGGTTCAGCATTCAGCCCCGACGTACCCTCAGCAGCAGCAGCAGAAGCAGAAGCAGAAGCAGTCTTCCGCAGTGGGATGTTCTTATTGTGGGAAGCCAGGCCATGTAGTGTCAGAGTGCCGTAGGGCACAGGGATTGTGTCTGGCTTATGGAGCAGAAGACCATAGGATTGGATCCTG
Source organism: Iris pallida (assembly GCA_029216955.1). Taxonomy (NCBI): domain Eukaryota; kingdom Viridiplantae; phylum Streptophyta; class Magnoliopsida; order Asparagales; family Iridaceae; genus Iris; species Iris pallida. Next base: position 35,450,738 of record JANAVB010042618.1, read on the forward strand.
TCCGAATAGGGGTGGTTCATCATCGTCCAACCTTTCTAGCTCTTCGGTGAGAGGACCAGCTCCGGTCCAGCAGCAGCAGTATCCATTGCCGAGGCCCTTGCCGCCTCAGTCTCAAGTATTCTAGCAGCAGAACCCCCAGCAGCATGTTCAAGCCCAAGCCTTGAGTCAGAATAGGCAGCGAGGATTTCAGCAGAGGGGACCAGTACCCCGAGGGCATGGTCAGGCTATGATGATGACCGCAGAGGAAGGATTGGCACCAGGAGAGGTAGTGGCAGGTACTATTCTTGTCAACTCCTTTCCAGCTTCAACTTTATTTGATTCTGGTGCATCGCATTCTTTTATGTCTGCACGATTCGTGACACGGATAGGATTGGAGCCCGAGTCATTATCAGTAAGGCTCAATATACTTACTGGTAACGGATTTGTGGGAGTCGATAGGGTATTTTCCTCGTGTCGGATCATGGTTAGCGGTAAGGAATTTCTCGCTAGATTGATAGAGTTTTCGATGGCCGATTATGATGTGGTCTTAGGGATAGATTGGTTGAGGAACCAGTATGCTAGAATAGACTGCCATATTGGTAGGGTTGTTTTTAGCATTCCCGGAGAGCCAGAGTTTTCCTTTTCCCGAGGCGCAGTTGAGCCTTCTCCTCCAGTGTTGCGGATGGCCGTAGCAGCGGTACAGTTGCCCCGGATAGTCGAAGAGTTTCCAGATGTTTTCCCAGAAGAGCTTCCAGGTATGCCGCCAGAGCGGAAGATCGAGTTCACTATCGACTTGATTTCCGGAACAGCCCCAGTATCAGAGAGAGTCTACAGGATGGCGCCTTCAGAATTGGAGATCTTATACAAAATGATTGAAGAACTTCGAACCAAGGGATTCATTCGTGCTAGTGGATCACCTTGGGGATCTCCGATGCTTCTTGTGAAAAAGAAGGATGGTACGTCCAGGTTATGTGTTGATTATCGTACCTTGAACTCAGTAACAATCAAGAACAGATACCCTCTTCCGAGGATAGATGACTTATTTGATCAGCTCAAAGGGGCATCAGTATTCTCGAAGATCGATTTGCGCTTAGGATATCATCAGATCAGAGTCAGAGAGCAGGACATCCCGAAGACAGCTTTCAGATCGAGGTATGGGCATTGGGAGTTTCTAGTGATGCCATTTGGAGCGACCAATGCGCCGGCGGTATTCATGGATGTCATGAATCGCATCTTCATGCCTTACTTGGACCAGTTTGTGATTGTATTCTTGGATGACATCCTGGTCTACAGCAGGAGCGAGGCGGAACATGAGCAGCATCTCCGTGTGGTTCTTCAGATTCTCAGAGAGCACCAGCTGTATGCCAAGTTCAGTAAATGCGAGTTCTGGCCCGATCGTATTTCGTACTTGGGTCATATCATCACCAGAGGAGGAGTAGAAGTGGATCCCCAGAAGATTGTGGCTATTGAGTCGCGGTCGGTGCCCAGCACAGTTGCAGAGGTTCACAGTTTTCTTGGATTAGCCGGCTATTATCGGCGGTTTGTTTCAGATTTTGCTCGGATTTCAGCACCATTGACCCAATTGACCCGCAAGGATGTGCAGTTTGCTTGGACAACAGAATGTCAGGATTCTTTTGAGAAGTTGAAGCGAGACTTGATGATAGCTCCCATTCTCGCACTTCCGGATGGAACCGGAGGATTCTCAGTATATTGTGATGCTTCAGGCAGAGGCTTAGGATGTGTCTTGATGCAGCATGGGAAGGTAATAGCTTATGCTTTACGACAACTTCGTGATCATGAGAGGAATTATCCAACCCATGACTTGGAGCTGGCAGCAGTAGTGTTTGCACTTAAGTTGTGGAGGCACTACTTGTACGGAGATAGGGTAGAGATTTTCACCGACCATAAGAGCCTGAAGTATATTTTCACCAAGAAGGATTTTAACATGCGTCAGAGGAGGTGGCTAGAGCTTCTTGTGGATTATGATGTCAACTTGCAGTATCACCCCGGGAAGGCCAACGTCGTTGCAGATGCATTGAGCAGGAGAGCCGGAGTTTATTTCCTAACAGCGCAACCGGAGCTGTTAGCAGATCTTCAGAAGATGGGTATTGAAGTTGTTCTCCCTTCCAGTGTGGCATTGATGGCCAGTATGCAAGTTCAGTCTACTATAGTCGAGAGGATCCGGATGGCGCAGTCAGCAGATTCCAAGCTTCAGCGACTCAGAGCAGAGTGTGAGACAGGATGAAGGCCAGAGTTGTGCATTCATGAGGATGGTATACTTCGACATGGTAAGCGTCTTTGTGTACCCAGTGGAGATATCAGACAAGAGATCATGGCAGAGGCTCACAGTTCTCAATATTCTATTCATCCGGGTGGTACGAAGATGTACCGTGATATCCGGCAGCACTTTTGGTGGAATGGCATGAAGCGGAAGATAGCCCGGTTTGTCTCTCGTTGTTTAGTCTGCCAACAAGTTAAGGCTGAACATCAGAGGCCTGCTGGACTTCTTCAGCCCTTGCCGATTCCAGAATGGAAGTGGGAGCATGTGACCATGGATTTTGTGACCGGATTGCCTAGATCTCCAGCTGGTCGAGATGCTATCTGGGTTATAGTTGATCGGCTCACGAAGGTGGCTCATTTTCTTCCATTCAGAGTTGGTCAGTCGACAGCTCAGCTAGCAGAGATGTACCTCAGACAGATTATCAGGTTGTACGGAGTGCCAGTCAGTATCACTTCGGACCGAAATTCAAGATTCATGTCGCACTTTTAGCGTAGCCTACAGGAGAGTTTGGGAACTCATCTCCAGTTCAGTTCAGCATATCACCCGCAGACAGATGGTCAGTCGGAGCGCACGATCCAGACTCTTGAAGACATATTGAGATCTTGTACACTTGACTTCGGTGGTTTGTGGGAAGATCACCTGCACCTGGTGGAGTTCTCGTACAACAACAGCTTCCAAGCCAGTATCCAGATGGCACCATTCTAGGCACTGTATGGTAGGAAGTACAGATCCCCGTTAGCATGGGATGATGTCAGAGAGTGGCAGATGCTCGATCCAGAAATGATTGCCCAGACAGTTGAAGTGATCAGAAAAGTCAGGGATCATCTTCGAGTTGCCCAAGATCGCCAGCGTCATTGGGCCGATTCTCATTGGCGCCCTCTCGAGTTTTCTGTCGGTGACTATGTATTCCTGAGGATTTCGCCTAACCATGGCGTCATTCGTTTCGACGTACGGGTAAAGCTTAGTCCTAGGTATATAGGGCCATTTGACATTCTGGAGCGAGTAGGAGATGTGTCCTATCGTCTCGCTCTTTCGCCGTCGCTAAGCGAGGTACATGACGTGTTCCATGTATCCCAATTACGACGGTATATTCTGGACCCGAGCCACATCCTAGATCATTCGGAATTGGTTATTGGTACCAACCTTTCGTATGAGGAGAGGCCCATGTCTATATTGGACCGGAGAGAGAAGATACTCAAGAACAAGACTATCTGTCATGCCCCGAGTCGGCAACGTTCGTCCCCGATGTTAATTTTGCCGATTCGATCGTCCTCGCTAAGGCGTGATGCCGTACGAGCCTGGAGTTGCGCTCGTGCAAGGCAAGATGACAAGTTCTCAAACGGTTATCTTTTGATTTTGATATTAATACACCAAGTCGAAACTTCACAAATCACATCAGAATATAAGACGCAGTATAGGAAGATAAAAATGCTTTTCATTCATAGCTTGCAACGAAGTGCAAGTCGTAATTTACATTGGATGCCGTTGTGGCTATATTGATTGAAAATAGAAAGAAATACATTCGACAAGTTGCCTGAACTACGCTTGCCTTCCCATACATTCGCCCTTTATACATAAGCCGTCGACTTGAATTGGCTTCAAAATACTTCAGCATAAGAAGAGCTTCAAAATGCCTCTCCGCACTTCAGCTTCGTTTTAGGTTGGAGCGCCCACCGCACCTGAGGAAATTGGGGGAGGGGATTAGCACACTTGCTAAGTGGACGAGACGAACCAACTCGTCTAAACTGACTCTGATTGTTAGGGTTGGCATGCTTTAGAGTTGTCTTTCTATTAGAACTAAATGAATTCAGTTCATATTCGATAGCCGTCTTTGAGTAATAAAGCATACAGTATAACATCGCAGTTTTTATATTTCTTACCACGGCCGTGCTCGTCCCTGCATGAAAACAGAGATAATATTTACCCTGCATAAGACAATAGGTGAGCATGAAACTATCTTATATGCGGTCATTGGTGCTACACACCACTAGGGACTTAATCGAAGTTGGCATGCGACGCTACCCTTTCAGCCTAGGTTGCAAGCCTTACTGAAGGTCCCGCATGCATCGTGCCGAAGCACGATAAATTATTCCCCCTAGGACGAATCGGTTCCGATGCCCCAGATACCGTTTCGAGGAAACGAACTTTTGCACAAGCTGTCCATGACCATGCCTATGTACGAACAATTTAATGCATGCAAACCATTTTGTATAGCGCAGACAGTATCCAACGACATTATCATTTGCGGCAACTCATGCATCGATTCATTTTCCCCGAAGCCATACACTCGATTTAGCGTCCCGTAGGCACCAAATTGTCCGAGGCATCATAACCCATGTTCAACGTTTCATAATATTTTGCAGCACTTGAAATAGTCTATCTTTTTCCGTAAACCTTAAACTTTCTAGTTTATGTGAAAAACTTGTATTTGTAAATCGATACGTTTTTCCCGAGTTCTTGACTTAGTGGATTGGCATGCAATTAACTTGGCATCGTTCGATTTGAATGATTCGAAGCAAGGAATAAGTTTGCAGGACAGAATAGAAAAGAAGGCCGAATCACCCACCGATTACTTGGCTTCGTGCAGATCGTCGAAGCGCTACGCAACGTCAATCCTTAGTTACGCGAGCTCCTGCAATGCATCAACACTTTGTTAGATTTCCTTCTTTTCCCCTTGCATCAAAATTTGTAATTGCATCCTTGAAAACAACGTGAAAGCACTTCAATCAAGCCCAGCGGCAAAGCTCCAAGAAAACCATACAGCGGTCCGGTCCCGTCGAAGGGACTCTTATAGAGAGCTCGTACGCTGAGACGCAGCCTGCTGCATCTAGGACTTGTTCCAACAGAAGTCATTCCATTAGTTGGATCGATTCTCGTATCTTCCGTCCAAATCGAATTGAATCGATGCCGCAAGGCGTTATCGTTTACTAAGCTTAGCGATCGAGTCAGATGGCCATCTAAGTTCCCGGCCGATCTGACTCGGCGCTAGCATATTATGAAGTTCCGTCGCCTATCGAAAGCGGGGCGCTACACTATCAAGTTAGTCCGAGTTGCTTGGGGTCATCACTCTTTGGGTGAGTCAACATGGGAGCGTGAGGATGATATCCGATCGCGATATCCCGACTTGTTTGACTCGTGAGATATAATATCTTCCTTATGCCTCATGCCTTCGATTCCTTGCTTGAATGAGTGATTGCCTGCCTAGTTATAGCTTGCTTGTGATTAATATAGCATTGTCCTCGTCTCTCTAGTCTATTAATTAAATTTCGAGGACGGAATTCTTTTAAGGTGGGTAGAGTTGTAATGCCTGTTGTCCGTATTACGTATTTTTGGAATACGTGTACGTATGTTATTCTGTATTGCATGATTCCTTGCTTAGCTTGCATCTTGGCTTGGTTATTTCTTGGGTTGGTTCGGCTTGGCTCGGTTTTCTTTGGTTCATTATGGACCAAGGGGTGAACCCCCTACCTACCACCACCCTTGATATTTATTACCCATTCTTCCTTCTCTCTCTTCATTACTCTTCTTCTTCTTCCATTTACTTTTTCACCTACCAGAGAGAGAGAGGTCTAGGCAAGTGCAACTTGCTTCATGGAGGAACTCAAATTTTATTGCTTCATTCTCTTCTTTACAGTATTTTAACTTACTTTAATACTTTGCATTTCCACTTTCCATGGCTAGATTCTTGTAGATCTAAGTTTATATTATTTTCGGATTTCTTGGGTTTTGATCTACTTAATCTTGTTATTTCTGAGTTTGGATGGTTCTATGTTGTAGAGCATTTCGTTCTACCATATTTTGACCTATGGAAGTTCGGATTTGGACTCCGGATGATAGAGTTATGGAGCTTGAGGACTTGGCTCTCATGGTGTTCTTCTTCTCTGAAATTTTGGAGAAGATGAACTGTGCTTGACTTGACCGCATGAATATTTCATGCGGCAAGTGTTCTATTCAGCCGCATGATTAGGAGTTCTTAGCCGCATGAAGGCCGAACTCATCCAGCCGCATAAGCTAACTTCCTCTCTTGGCCACATAGACTGAGTCTCATCCAGCCGCATAAGATTCATTCTCTTCTAACCGCATGAACCCGGGTCTATGCCAGCCGCATGGACTCATTCGACCCCAGCCGTATAGCTCCGCTCCTTCTTAGCCGCATAGGCATTGCTTCCTGCTGGCCGTATGAGAATCCTTCTTCTCGGCCGCATGCGCCCTTGCTCCTGCAGCCGCATGACCACCTGCCGCATAAGGATCGAACCCCGCTAGCCGCATGAGACCCTCTTGACTCCGGCCGCATATACCCGATTGGTCAGCCAGCCGCATGGGACCCCGCTTCTTTCTGACCGCATGGATCCCGCAACCCTGAGCCGCATGCGCCTTGGGCCTCCTCCCTGAACCGCATAAGCTTTGAACCCTGAGCCGCATGGCCCCTCCCTGTACTTGCTTTAATGATTAGTTATTAATATTACTTAATTATTACTGTTAATTCATGTATTGTGACCTCAGATCAACTTGGGTCTCCTAATTGAATGCTTGCACTATGATGCCTTGCACATGTACCTGAACACGATAGTGACCCGTCGTGGTGCACTCCTGACAAGTGAACATGACATGACCTGATAGTGGCCCGTCGTGGCGCACTCCTGACAAAAACTCTTGACCTGATAACCTGACATGATATATCTTGATAAGCTGTTGCGACGGCTACCTGACATGACATGACCTGTATAATTAACCCGGACACCGTGGACGATTGTGCTTGTACAAATAATCCAGTCCTGTCTTGCATCATGTCTAGGAGGGGACTCCTGAGTACCACGGTCAGGAGTACCTACTGAAATGAACTAAGGCTAATAACTAGATTAATGTATTAGTCATGAAGAGATTTCCCAGCTACAGGTAATCCCGTTACCTGGGCGCGCCTTGGGATCTGTAGCCTACCGTCGAGTAGGGCACATTTCCAGCACACTGTCATGTGTTGTACCCTTCAAGCTACCTAAGGGTATATTCGTTTCCTGGACGATGTACCCACCTGAATTCAACTCTAATCTTTCAACCCGGGTAACCTGGATGGTCTGCAGGGCGTGTGGCTGTGGAATAATCTCACTGCATCTTGCTAGTAACTAGGCCTGTGATAACCCTAGTTAGTTAAAGTATCAAGCCGTAATTCTTGCTTGGCCGTGAAATGATTGGATGGAGTCTAACCAGTCTAGTCTTGTCCTGATTCTGTTCCGGACTACTGTATGACCTGAATGCCTGTATTTATTTTACCGATAAATGGTGAGAATCCCAAGTTCTGTTCAGACGAAGGGTTAGAACCCTGGTCCTTGTTTGGTTACGGGTTGTAACCTGGTTATCTGAATAGTTCCATGGTTATCTCATCGTATATCACCTGTTATGCTTTTCCTTAATTCCTGTCCTTACTATTAATCTATTACTATAGTGCTAATTGCTGGTTTTAGTTCTTAAGTGAAGCTTCTTTTGTGGCACTTGCTCTTTCTGGGATCTGACCCAGCTGGTTTTGTATGGCCAGATTTCGGAGCAGTTCTATAGGATCTACCGTTCTTCCAGCCCGATGGTGAACACCAGGTGTAACCAGGGCAACGAGTGAATTATTTTTGGCTCTCCCACTCTATTGTAAAAATATTCTTTTGAGGCGTTTAGCCGACGAGCACCTGTTTAGCTCGATTGCACTTACTTACTGTCTGCCTACGGGCTGTAACATGATTGACAGATCCTAGGGTTGATCATGTATGACTAAACTCTTGCTAGTCCTAACATTTTGTAACGACTAGCTTCATGATCAGCTGAATATGTAATATTTGGGATGCCTTATTATTGTATATTTAATGATCATACATCATGTGACTTTACTTACTTGCTCGTGATTGAGACACTAGGCTTGTTCATGACCATAGGAGACTGTTGGCTTGTAGTAAACCCTCATGTATCTAGACAGCCGTGACCGTATAGCAAGATGGATTCCATTTCATATACGTAGCTGGTTATGTCTGCCCCCGCTCTCCAGTATTCTGGTTCTGGGGCGTGACACTACCCCCTCCCCCCCCCCCGTCGAGCTCCTCCTCCTCGAGCTCTCCCTCCTCTCCCTCCTCCTCCCCCAATCCGAGCTAGTCCTCCTCTCCGGTAATCCCTAACTCCTCCTCCTCCTTCTCTCCCACACACACACACACACAAACGCACACACAGACACACGCATATACACACGGACACACACACACACAGACACACACGGACACACACACAGCTATTGTGTTTGTTTGAGTAAGGATGGCAACTTGATCCCCTGAACCCGACGGGGACCCGAATTTTTTTTCCCGATGGGGACGGGTTTGGGGATATAGAAACGGGGATGGGGACGGGAATGGAGATTAAACTAAATCCCTGATAACAGTAACGAGGCTCATGTATCCGAGCATGTACCTACCCTGCATATAGGAAGGCCACAGACTAGTGCAAACCATGTGGGGATTTCGAAGGCATGTTAGGCATGAACTCCTCTTTGATACCCATTAGACAAAAATATGTGAACTTTCCTTTATATTCAAACTGATATCAAGTCAATGCAAGAGTGTCCATGTTATGTTATAAGGTTTTCACCTAGATATTAGATTTGACTAGCATATATAGGTAGCAATTGGTACCAGAGAGTGCTGATACCAAGTCACTGCAAGAGTGCACATGACTTGGGGCTATGTACTAGCAGACCTGTAAATAGGTGCCTGTGTGAGTAGAAGGGTCTGTAGCAATTTGAGGGATAAGTATAGGATTTAATTCATTCCTTTGTATAAGTGTTCACTTATAGAAAAGTTGGCCATGGTGATGTTCCCAGTTCTAATTAGGAACCTCATATGGGGCTCTGATACCAGGTAATGCCTAGGGACAGGTTAAGCCTCAGGATATTAGGCACTGGAGTAGGCTTATGCATAATATTTTAAAGTACATGATAGTATCTGATTTGAGATACTTGCAGCATACAGTTAGTAAGGAGTGGTTTACAGTCATAGAGTAGATGGGTGTTTAGGTATGGGCTCCAGCCAGAGTGGGTAAGTTGGTATCAGGACATCAAAGGCTTGTGTACTAACAAATAGGCTTAGAGGGTACATGCTTGTACCCACTATTATGCTCGGATACATGAGTACATTGTTAAACGGGGACGGAGATGGGGATAAAAATTTAAATCCGATCGGAGATGGAGTACATTGTTAGATCATTAGCTAGTATTAGAGAGAAAATTATTGTAATTGCCAAGTGTAGATAAGGATTGGGTATCTCAAGATACTAAATTATAAGGTAAATATAGCTACACATATATGTGTGTGTGTGTGTGTGTGTGTGTGTGTGTGTGTGTGTGTGTGTGTAGAGTTGAGAGTAATTGATTAGTGTGTGATACAATGTATATGGGAATATAGATATTAGTGTGTGTATGCATTAGCTATAGGTTTGTGTAGTGTTTGAGAGTGTGTAAGTGTGTGTAATATTAAGGTATATATATATATATATATAAAATAAGGTAACAATTATGTGTGTCTATGTGAGTATAGTAGAGTGGTGTGTGAGTGTGTAGTATAGGCTTGAGTATGTGTCCAGAGGATGTTCAGTCGAGTGTCAGTCTATCTAGTATACTATTTATTTACCTCTATATCATACTAGGAGACTTATTTAGTACTAGTTGTGGTTGTAATTAGTTGATATTATATTCAAGTCTTGTCAATAATGTCTTTGACTTTGTCATGGGGTCTTAGATATTGGTTGTAGGTGACATTATATATATATATGGTCTGGCGATATCGAAACGAATCTAGTGTGTCTGAATGAGATATCGGTTGTAGGTGACATTATATTCATGGGGTCTTTGACTTTGTCATGGGGTCTTAGATATCGGTTGTAAGTGACATTATATTCAAGTCTTGAAAATTGATGTTAAGACAATTTTCAACTTGACCCTGGCGATATCGAAACGAATCTAGTGTGTCTGAATGAGATTGGCATCAGTAAGAATCGATAGCATATGTGTACACGTTGGATGCACAAGAACTTATGTGCGATATAGCATGGTTATTAGTAACTGTCCACTACTAATGTGTGTCCCATAATAAGACATAATATACGAATTTGTGCCTATTGGATAATATGTGTCCATCTTTGCAGAATTATTTCCAAATGGATATGAATTACTACTTGCGGAATCGTTCATGGATGTACAATCGTCATCCTGATGATATGTGTGGTGTACGGAATGAATACATAGCGGGAGTAGAGCAGTTCCTGCAGTTTGCTAAGGCGTTCCCTAAGTACATGGACGACACCAAAATTAAGTGTCCGTGTGTGAAATGTCATAACGTGGAATATTATCCAGAAGTGGAAGTGACATATCATTTGTACTCGAGGGGTTTCACGCCTAATTACTATCAGTGGATCGCACACAAAGAACTTGTGTCTTTAGCATCAGAGCCGGAGCCTTATGTTGAGCCGTATATGCATGCGGGACCTAATTTTATTTCAGATAATCATGCATACGACGACAGGTACGTGAATATGGTTTTCGACGCTGTGGGGCCTAGTTTCGTTCATGATGCAGCTGAGGAGGCAGCGAATGTCGATGCTACAAAGTTCATGGAGTTGCTGGAGAATGCAAGGACTCCATTATATCCTAGTTGTGAGGATCATTCACCGTTGGAGGTGGTTACAAGACTGTTGAGCATTAAGTCAGATTTTAACATGTCGCAAGAATGCTACAACCGAGTGTTGGAGTTGATTATAGAGATCTTGCCGGCGGATGATAAGTTACCTAAAGACTTCTATCGGTCTAAGAGGATGGTGAGATCGCTCTGGATGGGATACAAGAAAATCGATTCTTGTCGCAATGGGTGCATGCTGTTCTACAAAGACGACAAGGACGTAGATATGTGCAGATTTTGTGGTGCTGATCGCTATAAGACAACTAGTATATAAAGGTCTACCGGTGCAAGAAGACCGACCGATTCAATGCACTACTTGCCTTTAACGCCGCGGTTGCAAAGATTATTTATGGTGAAAGAGACGGCCGAAAATATGAGTTGGCACATGCGAGAACAGATTGAAGGAGTGTTGGATCACCCATCCGATGGAGAAGCGTGGAAGCACTTTGATCGAGTATATCCTGATTTTGCTTCAGATCCGCGTAATGTCAGGTTGGGGCTATCTTCTGACGAATTTACTCCTTTTGGTCTTTCGGGATCCCAGTATTCGTGCTGGCCTGTGATTGTCACTCTGTATAACCTACCACCTTGGATGTGCATGAAGACTCAGTACATGTTTCTAACTGTTATAATTCCTGGTCTGAATAATCCCAAGAGGAACATTGATGTGTACTTATAGCCTTTGATAGATGAGTTGAATCAGTTATGAAAGTAGGCGCTAACACGTACGATGTTTCCAGGAAGCAGTATTTTCAGATGAACGCAACCCTTATGTGGACCATCAACGACTTTCCGGTCTATGGAATGTTATCTGGATGGAGCACTCATGGTCGTCTCTCATGTCCGTATTGCATGGACCGTACTAAGGCTTTCCGCTTGAAACATGGAGGAAAACCGTACTTCTTTTGATTGTCATCGGCAATTTCTGCCAAAAGATTATTCGTTCAGAAGGAACAGGAATGTATTCCGTGTCGGCATTGTAGAGAAGGGTGATCCACCGCCAAGGTGGTACGGAGCCACGATATGGGAGGAGGTTAGAGATTTTTTAAGTGCTATCGAAGATCCTACAACTGGGTACAAGTGTGATGGATTTGGTAGAGACCATAACTGGACAAAGAAAAACATATTCTGGGATCTGCCATATTGGAGTACCAATCTGATCAGACATAATCTTGATGTCATGCATATTAAGAAGAATGTGTTTGATAACATAATTAATACTGTGATGGACGTAAAGGAAAAAATGAAAGACAATCCCAAGGCCAGGTTGGACTTAGAAGAAATATGCAAACGCCCTGCGTTGCATTTGATAGAGGAGAATGGAAAACAGTTCCTGCCGAAGTCAATTTTCTCACTGGATAAGGAGTATAAAGTGAGACTTTGTCGGTGGATCCAGGGCCTAAAATTTCCAGACAGATATGTGTCAAATCTGAAAAGATGTGTCGATCCGAAGGAAAACAAATTGACGGGTATGAAAAGCCACGATTGTCATGTATTCATAGAGAGGTTAATTCCAATTACATTTCGGGAATTCTTACCGCAGGCAGTTTGGGATCCATTGACGGAGCTTAACATATTCTTCAGGGATCTTTGTTCTAAGAAATTGCTCGTTGATCGTCTAGAAAAGCAAGAGAAGGACATTGCGATAACACTGTGCAAGCTAGAGAGGGTGTTTCCTCCTGGATTCTTCGACTCTATGGAGCATTTGTTGATTCATCTATCCTATGAGGCACGTATTGGTGGACCCATCGAATATCGATGGATGTACCCGTTCGAGCGATATTTGAATCACCTAAAGAAAAGGTGAAAAATAAGGCACAGGTCGAAGGTTCTATTTGTGAAGCCTATGTTCTCGAGGAGATCACAAACTTTTGTTCGATGTATTTCAAGCCTCATGTTGCAACTAATAGAACGAGAGCTTCCAGAAATGACGACGGAGATCATGAATGTAATGATACAATACTGAAGGCATTCAATACCCCAGGAAAGCCATCGGGTAAAATGAAGAAGAGATATCTGAACGATAATGAGCTAAGGGCTGCTCAGGTGTATGTATTACACAACTGCGACGATGATGAAGTAGAGAAGCTGGAGGGGTAAGTAATTAATACGTCTATATTATTTTAATATTGTTGATTATTATACTATTACATTAATATAACGATGTTGTTTTCAATATATTTAATGATGATGTGAGGTCAGGTAGGCCACACATAACAGAAGAAGAACTAAATCAAGAAATGAGGCGTTATTTTCCATCATGGTTGAGTGTATATGTAAGACTTGATAACTCTGTAATTACCTTTCTGTATATGCACTTGAGAATGAGCTTAATTTATTTTTTCGTGGTATTTAGGTCGATCGTCCATACGCAAGACTTGAGAATGAGTCTATTAGAACGCTAGCCAAGGGACCAATTTATGCTGCAAAAATATGGCCAAGCTACTATGTTAATGGGTTTAGGTTCAAGTCAACAACTTGCCCGATCAGAGACAACTTTGTGGATCTCGATTCCACCAAAAACAGTAGTTTGTGTATCAGATCTTCGAACTACAAAGATGTTGATACGGGCAACGATTTCTATGGCGTCCTACGGGAGATTGTAGAGCTGACATATAGTTATGGAGTAGAGCCTGCTAAGATTGTGTTATTCAGGTATGATTGGTTTGATCCGATTGAAGGTCAAGGGTGGAAAGTAGACAAGCACGGTCTTGTGGATATAAACTATCGGCGTCGATATCAAGCCTATGAACCATTTGTCCTATCAAGTCTGGCTCAGCTCGTGTACTTCACAAGTTATCCTAAACGGGAAACAATAAGGTCGAACTGGTGGGCAGTATGCAAGACCAAAGCTGAAAATACCTTTGAGGTTGACGATATAGCTTATCAGGAGGATGCACTACCTCTTGTAACAAATATTATAGAAGTGGACACGACGAAAGTTCCTCATTACACATCTAATTGTGTAGAAGAAGTGAATTATCTGAAGAGGAAGATGCAGATAAAAGTGAAGATGTAGAGGAGGAGGAAGAAGAAGAAGAAGAAGAAGAAGAAGAAGAAGAAGAAGAAGAAGATGAAGAAGAAGAAGATGAGCTAAACGAACTAGATGAATTTTCAGAAGAGGATTAAATCTGTACGTTTGTTTTATCATCATATTTGACACTTTAGTGACACTTTTATCATATAAATATGTGACACTTTAGTGACACTTTTATCTGTGACTATGAGATTTTTGAAAAAATCTGTGATGTCTATCATATAAATATGTATATTTGTTTTATTGTCATATGTTATTATCAGGTATGACTAGACCCGGACGACACGGAGGATATTATGTTAGGCAGTCCCGTCTGCCTCGGGCTGGGGATGCAGATTTCGTACCCTCATCCTCATCTCCGAGTACGCCAGTGTACCGTTCTATTCCCGGTCCATTACCGGGACAGGACAGTTCCAGCAGGTTGGCGACTCCTCCCTCGTCGTCCAGCATTCCTGATCCCGCGTCCAGCATTCCTTCCGCGTCCAGCATTCCTCCTGCCGATGGCTCTATGGGGAGAGCCGACGCCGAGCATATGGAGGACGACGATCAGACTGATCCTGTCCAGCCAGGAGGTGAGAGCGACCCTCCATGCGCTCCCCCGGACGAGACGCGTATGAAGATTTGGACGGACGGGCCTACGAAGTAAGTTAATTAGTTAATATATATTTCTCAAATGATTATATGTACATATATATTTATGAAATTTATTATTATATAGATATCGGCCTCCTGCAGTACAGAGACAGCTGGGGTTATTTCTGAGGCAGAACTATGGTGGGCCTTGGATTAACTACTCAGATGCTCCCGCAGATATGAAGGCCTTTTGGTTGGCCCACTTCAAGGTAAAAATTTTATTTATTTTTAAATTTTAATAATTATTTGTGTATATTATATAACTTTTCTATTTTACTTCTTGTAGAGGACTATTTCTATCCATCACACCGGGCGGCGAAGATCGAGGCCCAATTTTCTGTCGTCGCAGGCAAGCTCATCCGTGATGCGATCCACGACCAAAAGTCTCGTGATCGCTCCGGAAAGCCGATCCATGGTTGGATCATGCCAGAGCAATGGACTGCGATGAAGGCTAGATTCGCCGAGGCCAGGTACCAGGAGCGGTCTGATAAGGCCAAGGTGGCGCGGTCGAGCGCCAGTAAGTGGTGTGGTGGCTCCATTCCGATGACGGAGCATTTTCGTCGTCTGGTACGTTTCCTATGACGGACATCATTTTATATATAGTTGGATAGAATGTTTAATACTAATAATAGATAATATATTTTAACAGGTAAAAAAGGGTGAGGACCCGAACATGGTGACCGTCTTCCTGGTCACCCATCGGAGGACCGGGGAGTTCATTGATGAGTGGGCGACGCTGGCATATATACGTTCTATTCTTTATATTAATTTACTATAATTTAGAAAACAGGAAAATAGATATCAATATAGACTTTAGCAAACACTTACACGTTAGCAAACATTATTCTAGGCCGAGTTTTGCCGGCTACAAGAGGAGGAGGCTGCTGCTGCTAGTACGTCAGCAGAGGGAGGGGCTGGTACTTCCTTCCAGCTGTCTACAGCTCCATCGTCGGATGACCTCTGGATGACCGTCGTTGGTGGTCTTCAGAAGGGGAGGTACTACGGTACGGGATCTTACGGCGCCTATTTGGCTTCAGAGTCATCCCGGGCCCCCTCTGTCAGTGCGCAGTCTCCAGCTTCTCAGGCGTCATCACGAGCTCAGGATATTCGTCGTTAGATCGACGAGCTGCATCGCGAGTTGCAGCAGGAGATTTCTGATCACCTTACCGCAGAGCGACGATCCGACCCTCCGATGATCACCGGACGATTTGATGCGGTCGAACGCAGTATACAGGAGCTGATGAGTCTGCAGCAGGCTAAAGCTGCCAGCTTGCACACGCTCACCGAGTCTACGTAGCGCACAGAGCGTAGACAGGCCGAGCTGGAGGGATCGCAGAGGACCATGTCTGCCTCATTCACTCAGGTACAAACTTCGATTGAGGAGAGTACTCAGACGATGGTGAGTACCCTTGCTGTGCATGTTGAGCGACTGAGAGAGCTGGAGCAGATACGTCCTCCCGGTCCATCGACGGCGCCGACTCCAGACATTGCACTGCCTCCTACTGTCCCTACGGTGCAGCTCACACAGGAGCAGTATGAGTACATGCTTTCCCAGTTGTGCGGCAGGGGTCCTCAGTGATCCAGTAGATTTTTTTATCATCTTTGTATGTATTGGCCCTATGGGCCCATTGACCGTTCTGTACATTGATTTTCATTTTATTTGACTCTGTTGGACATGTATGTTTGTTGGACATGTATGTTTGTGATATTTAATTTGTTGGTATTTTCATTGAGTACATGTATGATATTTAGTTATAAACTGTTATGATGGGAGACTGTTATTCATCTATTAGTTGTAGACTGTTATGATGGGAGACTGTTAATTATATATGATGATATCTACGACGGGGATGACAAATATACCTACGCTGGGTTATAAGCGATGATCTAATATACAAAGGAGGTGCTGCTCAAATTTTAAAAAAAATATAATGTGTATTTTTGTGATGATGTGTGTCTGTGTTTACATTTTATGTGAAATACAGTGTTCGGAACCATCGATAGTTTCGATTACTGTTGTATGTTTTATCTTGGACAGAAAGAGCAACTGTTCAGGGTGTACTTCTGAGAGCTTCATTTTCACATCCTTCACTCTCTCGGGACGTCGTACAGGATCCCGAGAAGGTGAAGCACGTGAAGAGGAAGCTCTGAGAAGTGCACCCTGAACTGTTGCTTCTTCTATCCAAGATAAAACATAGAACAGTAAGCGAAACTATCGATAGTTCGAATACTGCACTTCACACACACTGTAAACACATACACACAGCATAACAAAAATACACATTATAATTTTTTAATTTTTTTCAGTATTCTGCGAGGGACAGCGACGGATCTGCGACGTATAGCGACGTATGGGGACGTCGCTAATACGTCGCTAATTAGCGGCATTACGTCGCTACTTTGCTGACGTGGCAGTATGCCATGTCATCACATAAGTAGTCGCTAAGTAGTCGCACTACGTCGCTAATTTTGCGACGTAATGTTTTCGTCGCTCTACGTCGCTAATTTTGCGACCACCCAGCGACATGGTTGTGACGTCGCAAACAACGACGTAGGGCGACGAATTTGTCATCTGCGACTAGCTTTTTCGCGACCTTCATTTTCCGTCGCTAAAGGCATCGCTAATTACCTTTAGCAACGTATTTTTCGTAATTAGCGACGTATCTGGACGTCGCTAATCTGGCTTATTTTAGTAGTGGCAGGAGAATGGCCATTGTCCGAAGAATGGTCATTCTCCGTGTTTCTAACACGGAGAATGGCCATTCTCTTGTGTTTTAACACTAGAATGACCATTCTCCGTGCTAAATTACACGGAGAGTGGCCATTCTCCGTGTAAATTAAGACGGAGAATGGCTATTCTCCGTCTTAATTTACACGGAGAATGCCATTCTCCGTGTTACTAACACAGAGAATGGCCATTCTCCGTGTAAATTAACACGAAGAATGGCCACCCTCATGCGAAATTAACATTCTTCGTGTTCTAACATGGAGAATGGCCATTCTCCTGCATTTTATGTTCAGGTGAAACTTTGGAGAGCCATAACTTTTGACTGGGAGGTCGAAACGAGGTCCGGTTTGTCGCAAAATGAGCGTATCTTCGAGGAGCCTGAGATTGACGATTTTTTCGTTAGTCGGCATTCCGAAATTTTAGAATTGCAAACAAATGATGTTTGGACCTCCGTTTTAGCACTTTTGCCATTTGTCTCGGTCTTTCCGAAAATTTTCGACGAGTTTTTGAAGATTTTTGAGGAGAAAACCTAGATTCGAAAGTGAGCAGCATATGAAAAAATATAAAGTATCGAAAAGTTTTTTTTAAGAGTAGTTTCGTGGGTATTTTCAATAAATTAGAAGGAAGGACAAAAAGGTCATTCGGAACCCTCTTTATATATTTTTTGTTAATTCTGGGTATGCGATGAAATGTTATTGTGCAGTGGATTTTTTATAAAACTTTTTCGTTTTTTGGACATTTCATAATTTTCCCATATATATATATATATATATATATATATATATATATATATATATATATATTTGAAGCAATGGGTACTTGTGGCGAACTCGCCTCCACTGGGACTCGAACTCACGGCCACTTGGGCCGCATGCATCTCTCTTAACCACTAGACTAGAGGTCATTTGCATATATATATATATATTTTATATATATATACCTCCTTTAACTTAGTTGCGAAGAACTAAAGAAGTGTGACTTTATTTTAAGACGCGGCCCACTTTTTCGTTGAGCATTACCTATTTCTTGAGCTACCGATTAATAACTATTAGCCCTTTGTAATTCCTTGTCGGTGGTGGTTAATGAACGGGGCACCACAAACTCATTGTAGACATTGTTATTCAATATGCATTCTAGAAACTGAAAATTATAAAATTCGATTGAATATGAGGTATGAACTTGGTTCAATGTCAGATTTTATAATTTTCAGTTTCTAGAATATATATTGAATAACAATCTTACGACAATATTTGTTTCATATGGGTGCTTATGGTTGAATAACGATTTAGTCTCCTAAGATACAACAGAACTCCTCCTCCGATAGCATCACTTCAAACTGCAAGAACTTGAGGAAGCAATCAAGGTAGTCTCTCTCGAACTGAGTACTTGAATGTGTGAATTTGTGACTCAAACACTAACAATAGTATTGTGCTTTTATAAATAATGAAAAGACACAAAAAGTAAACATACAATATTTAAAAGGGACACCGTTTGAAAGGGACACACCGTTTCAAACAGACAAAAGAAAAAAGCTCGATAATAGGGTTTGCTGTCTTTACCAAGTCCAGTGCCATTTTCTACATTAACGAAGATTTCATACTCAATAAATAACATCTGCAATGGGAAATGACTGTCTTCGACTCTCCATTGTGATCTCAATAAAGCCATTACCTGCGTTTTTTTAGGAAGTTAATGACGTTAATTTGCACGCTACTTTGTTTTTCTAAACATTGTTGTTGATCGATCCTACTCATTCTGCACTTTGGTTGTGGTTAATAATATTAGTTCAAGTTAGCATATCATAAACTTGTTGTTAGCGCAATATCCGACTTCTTTTCTTTGAAATTTTATGTAATATCAAGGTGTTTTTGTAGTTATGTATAACATGTTTTTAAGGAATTTAAAGACGTACGTTACTTTGTCTAAAGTTTCCACTAGTGTGACAAAAACATATAGCAAAGATGACCGAAACTCCACGCCTATGGTTTGTCATTTGTTGGAGACACCGGTAGCAGCATCTTTCCTTTCCACTTGTATATTTATTTTGTTTTTAAGTTATCTAACAATTTTGTTGATTTGGTATCTGGTTGGGCTTGGGCGCAATCGGCTATATTTATATGAAGAGAAAGCTGTATGCAAATGTGTTGGGTAGCCATGGTTAAAGGAAATACTAGGAATAGGAAGATGTCTAAATGAATATGGAATGAATATCCGTAAAAGAAAGATATAAAAATTGTTGGTATTATAGACGACATAACCCTTATGAATGGAAGAAGAGGATTTTTCTTCCAAAAATTTAGGATAAAGATTTTATTGTTGAAAAAAAGTCCAAAAATTGACCCATGACCATTTTTAACTTTGACATTCTATATCTGAATGAATTTTTATATATGAATTTCTAATATATGGCAACCCTACATAAGATTAAATTTTATATATATGAATTTCTAATATATGATAAGCCCAGATAAGATTGGATTTTCAAATATAGGCACATGCATGCTATATAAAGGGGTCTAAAGGGATATGATAGCCTACATAAAATTAAATTTTCATATATGGATTTCTAATATATGGTAACCCTACATAACTACATTAGATTGGATTTATATATATAGACACTTAAAGGGTCTAACCGTTCTCCTTGGGATATCTCATCGTGCTTAATGAAAGTTATTGAATAATTTCAAAACAAAAGGTTTAGAGAGCTTTGTTTTCCTCAAGTGAGTTTTTGAGAGCAAGAAGATAAGTGTTGAGAGAGCTATTGTAATTTCTTTTCTTGGAACTAAATTCCCCTTCCGTGGAAGTAGGTATCTTGGTCGAACAAAGTAAATTCTTGTCGTCTATGGAAGTTGTAACTCCACTTTTCCTATGGGGCTATTTGGTAAACGGGAAGTGGATTTTGGATTTGGATTTGGACTTTCAATGAGGAAAGAAAGATGGAATCCATGCACTTTCATGTCACCTAATAGGGAACAAAGGTGTTTGGTTAAGATAAGGAAGTAAAAGTTGGAAAGTGGGCAAGTAAATAATAATAAATTATAATTAATTAACACAACAATTTATTAAATCAAATGTTAATATTAATAGAGTTACTTTAATAAATTAAGGTAAATATTAATTTTAAAACTAAATACATTTAAGAATTATAATTACCGAAATTAATGGCAGATTTCATGAGGTGACCAGTAATTAATTAATGGAACTAATGAAATTATTGGCATAATTATAATTAATGAAATTAATAGTATATTAATGATCATATAGGGAAACCAAATGAAATCGGCTGCTGCTGTTTCAAAAAAAAATGCTCTCTCTACTGCCCACCTAAGCCACCCCCAAAATCAGACCCTCTCCCCTGTCGTGACCCCCTCTCCTGCCGCCCCCTAAGCCTCTCCACTGTCGCTAGCCGCCCGCCCGCCCACCGTAGTCTGATACTCTCCTCCGCAACCGTCCGCTCCACTCTCGAAGCCGTCGGTGACAGATCTGTTAGCTCACTTTAGCTTTTTGGAGCAAAAGCTCAACTCCCACTTAGCTATTAGTCCCACATCGGCTGCACAATAGTCTTCAATGTGCATATATACACTTCTCCCTTCTTGCTTCATTAAACCATTTGAATGGGAGCCCCATGGGCCACACGCGCGCGCCGCCGCCGCCGCCCGGCCCGGTTCGGTTCGGCGCGCGTAACGGGTGCGGGCACGTGCCCACATCTGCGGGCGCCGAATGCCGATCCGATTCCTTCTTTGGGTTCGGGCTGAGACCCAAAAATCCTTTTTGCTCCTATTAAATTTTTTGACCGTTACAGTCATATTAATTTCTTAACGTTTATATTCAAAATTGTGTCCAGATTCATTGTACCACGTTTTTTTGTATTTCTCATTGCTTGTAACGTTAAATTATTATTGTCCATTATTTCTGAACGTTACAAAGAGCCTCACTCAGTCTATATAAGGCTGTGATTCTTCTTCTTCAAGACACATAAATTTTTCCTCTCAAACCTCTCAAGAATTTTTGTCTCCTTCGTACTGTTGTTGCTGTTCGTCGTTGCTCTGGACAAAGCTAAGTCGGGGTCATTCTCTCAGCGTCGTGTGCGACAACGAGATCACGGTAGAGCGGGGATTTTACCACTAGGAGCGTTCGGAAACCGTCTGCACATAGACCCGGACTATCTCTTAAGGCAGTGCTACGTGCGCGACTTCCCCGGAGGCCGGTAACATTTAATCATTTTATTTTCTTGCAGTTTTCAAAACGAAGAATTGTGAAGAATTTCTAACAATCTAAGAGATAATTCGGTTTTACAAAATTATCTGTCTTCCTGGTTTTTACTATTCATTCGGATAAATTAAAAAAAAAAAATGTTTCCTGCTGTTTGTTAAGCATCACCTACTTGTTTACTGTTTCTACAAATTAACAAGTTACTGGTTGTTAGACATCTGCTACTGGTTTTTACAAACTAATTGTTTGTTGTTTGTTAAACAAAAAGGAAAACTTTTGTTTAACATTTGCTACAAGTTCACTTCTGTTACTTGTTACTGTTTCATTCGGATAAAAAATAAAAGCTTTGAAAACAAAAGAAAATTTTGTCACTTATTTAATATTATTTGTTTAACATTTGCTACAAGTTTATTTCTGTTACTTCTGTTACTTGTCACTTCTGTTATTTGTTAACAAAAAGCTTTAAAAATCCAAAGTTTATGTTAACAAAGTTTATATTGCTTAAATCCACTTGCTATTTGGTAAACAAATTTTTGTCTCTTATTTAATATTATTTGTTACATGATTAATGTTTGTTCATTGTCATTAATTGATATATCAATTATATTTCACATATCAATTAATATTCGTTAATTATCATTATTTGTTAAATTGGCATCTTAGACAAATACAATTGTGTTAGTATTATTTTTGTCAATACTAGTTCTCACCTTTACTCAATATTTTAATTTAGGCTAAATCAAACAATTAATTAATTTAGTAAAAATCCTTTATTTTTAAAGTTCTAAAGTTAAGATTTGTTTGGGAACAAGTCGAAAGGGCCCTTCTGTCAACAAGGCGAAAAATTCGTCTAAGCGACCGGTACTTAAGAGTTCCTAGTGAACCTCCGCTTGCTGGGATCCGGCCCCTACAGCTAACCCAACCTTATCAAAACTTGAAAACCAAAATTTAAGGATTTATTACTAAAATTAGTTTAATTGTTAATTTTAGCTCAAAACCATCTTATTGAGTAAATATAATTTTTCAGACCTAGAAAGATGACTTCCAAGGAAGAGACTTTCTCTGCAAAGCCTGCAAAATTCAATGGCACCTACTTCAAGAGGTGGCAAAGCCAGATGAAATTTTGGCTTACCACCTTAGGTCTAATTTCTGCCATTGATGGGTCCACACCCATCTCAAATGATTCTGATGAGACTGAGTCTGACGTATGGGTTTCCAAGTCCTCCTTTTCTACCAAGCCTAAGACCCCTAAGGAAATTGACTACCACTGCTTCCACAGAATATTAAGCGCTATGTCGGAGTCACTCTACGACATATTTTTTGAGTATAAAAGCGCTAAAGAACTCTGGGATGCTTTGGAAGATGAGTATGGCTTGTGATGATGCTGGAATTGATAGATTCAATTCTACCACATTCAACCAATATGTCATGGTAGATAACAAACCTATCAATGACCAAATCCATGAATTCCAAGAACACCTTAGGCAGCTTCAAGCCAAGGGAACCGTTTTTTCTACTGAGCACAAAATAGGGTGCTTGATAGATAAACTTCCCCCTTCATGGTCTAAAGTGGCAAAAGACCTGCTACATCTACAAGGATCTATTACATATTCTCAAGCTCTACAGAGAATTAGAACAGAAGAAAAATATAGGTCCAAGACCAAAGCTAGGTCAAATGCCACAGCTAAGGTAAACCTTGTAGAAAGCCATGAAAAATCTAAGTCAAACAACCATCTCAAATCCAAGAAAACCTCCTTCAAAAAGAAGCAGAATTTTCAACCTCCTCACAAAAATCATCATCACCAAAACCATCACCAACAAAACCCACAACCCCAAAAACCTAGAACCTTTGGTCAGACTCAGGATCAAAGAAGATTTTGTTTTGTGTGTGGTAGAACCAACCATACAGCCATCAACTGCTTCCAAAGGAAGAAAGAACCTATTCAGAACTCATTCAAGGGAAAAGACAAGCCAGAGGCTAACATGATTCTGAATGGGTCTTCCAGCTCCTTCAGGTCTGTAAGCTTTCAACCTGTAGTAAACCTGTCTTTCCATTCTGATGATTGGTGGTTGGATTCTGGAGCTAATGTTCACGTTTCATTTGATCGCTCCTGTTTTTCAACCTATCAGGAATCAGGTGGAGGAGGCGTAACCCTAGGAGATGGCTCTACGGCACAAGTTGTGGGAAGAGGAAGAATAGATCTGAAGATGACATCAGAAAAATTTTACCTCTCCATGATGTGCTTCATGTGCCGTCTGTCAGGAGAAATCTTGTTAGTGGATCCCTCCTTGTAGCCTCAGGATACAAAATTGTTATGGAGGCCAATAAAGTAGTTTTCTCTAAGAATGATCTATTTATTGGAAAAGTAATTTGTAAAAGATGGACTTTTTGTTTTAAGTATTATGAATAAAAGTTCTAATCCTTCTTTTATTGCAAATGTTGAATCATCAAATGTTTGGCATGGTAGACTAGGTCATGTGAACTTAGGATCTATCAAAAGGATGATGAACTTAGATCTTATCCCTAAGACTCCTATAGACGATGAACACAAATGTGAGACATGTGTTCAAGCCAAACATACTAGATTACCTTTCAAATCTGTCCATAGGGATTCTGAACTCCTAGAACTTATCCATAGTGATGTTTGTGATTCCAATAGGGTCTTGACCCGAGGCGGTAGGAAATACTTTGTTACTTTTATAGATGACCATTCAAAGTATTGTTACACCTACCTTCTTAAGACAAAAGATGAATTTCTAGACAGATTCAAGGTCTATAAATCTGAAGCTGAGAACCAGCTGGATAGAAAGATTAAGATCCTTAGATCAGATCGTGGTGGAGAGTATACCTCAAATGAAATGACTAACTTCTGTGAAGAGCATGGAATTATTCATGAGGTAACTGCTCCTTATTCACCACAATCCAATGGAGTTGCTGAAAGGAAGAATCACACTCTTTTAGATATGGTCAATGCAATGCTTCTTAGCTCAGGTGCCCCTGATAATCTTTGGGGAGAAGCCTTATTGTCAGCCTGTTATATTCTAAATAGGATACCCAATAAGACTAATGACAAGACACCATATGAATTATGGAAAGGTCGGACTCCTAGGATTAATTACCTCAAAGTTTGGGAATGTCTAGCTAAAGTAGGAATTCCTGAACCCAAAAAGAGAAAGATAGGACCTAAGACAGTAGATGCTGTATTCATAGGATATGCCCTAGATAGTAATGCCAATAGATTCCTTGTAACCCACTCTGAAGTAAATGAAATCTCTAATAACACAATCATCGAAGCTAGAGATGCAGTTTACTTTGAGAACATTTTTCCCTTCAAAGATAGAACCCCTTCATCTTCCTCTAACCCTTCTCTTACTCCGTCTACTAGTTCTCATGACCAAATGACTAATTCTCAATCTGTACAAGTCATAGAACCTAGAAGGAGTAAAAAGAAAGGATTGAAAAGAATTTAGGAGAAGGATTCTTCACATTTTTGATAGAAGGTGATCCCTCAACTTATGAAGAAGCCATATCCTCTCCTGATGCCCCTTTCTGGAAAGAAGCTATTAACAATGAGTACAACTCCATCATGGAGAACAATACTTGGCTTTTAGCAGATCTTCCTTTAGGCAGCAAACCAATAGGTTGTAAGTGGATCTTTAAGAAAAAACTTAGAGCCGATGGTACCATAGAAAAATATAAGGCTAGTTAGTAGCAAAAGGTTTTACCCAGAAGAAAGGATTAGATTATTTTGATACATACTCTCCTGTAGCTAGAATATCTTCTATTAGAACCCTTCTAGCTTTAGCATCCATACATGATATGCTGATCCATCAAATGGATGTAAAGACAGCATTTCTAAATGGAGATTTGGAAGAAGAAATTTATATGGAGCAACCTGAAGGTTTTATTGCTAAAGGTCAAGAAAAGAAGGTTTGTAGATTAGTAAAATCTCTTTATGGCCTAAAGCAAGCTCCCAAGCAATGGCACAACAAATTTGACAAAGTCATTATAGAATTTGGTTTTGTGCCAAATGAATATGACAAATGTTTGTATTCTAAAAATACAAATGGAAGTTATGTTATTTTATGCTTGTATGTTGATGATATCCTTATTCTAGGATCTTCACTGGAACTGATAAATAATACTAAGAATTATTTGTCCAACCAGTTTGATATGAAAGACTTAGGTGAGGCAAATCTGATCCTAGGAATGCAAGTGTCAAAAAGGAAAGAGGGCTATACTCTATCCTTAGCACATTCAATTGAGAAAATGCTAAGAAAGTTTGAGTACTTTGACAAGAAACCTGCCCTTACCCCTTATGACAGTAATGTTGTTCTCAAGAAGAACGAAGGATCACCTATAGAACAACATAGATATTCACAAATGATTGGGTCCCATATGTATATAACAAATAGGACCAGACCTGACATTGCATTTGCTATTGGGAGACTAAGTAGATATACTAGTAACCCAAATCAGTCACATTGGATTGCATTAGACAGAGTATTTAGATATCTTAAGGGTACTCTAGATTATAAACTTTATTATACTAGACACCCTGATATCATAGAAGGTTACTCCGATGCAAATTGGGTAACTGATTCACATGATGTAAAATCTACTACTGGATATGTTTTTACCCTAGCAGGAGCTGCAATCTCCTGGGGATCATGTAAACAAACTATCATAGCCAGAAGTACAATGGACTCTGAAATGATAGCTTTGGATACTACATGTACAGAGGCCGAATGGCTTAGAAATCTTGTTATGCGTATACCTATTTCTGTTCATCCTGTTCTTGCAATTTCTATAAACTGTGATAATAAATCTGTTATAGAACTACTAAAGCATGATTCTGTGAATGCTAAGATGAACAGGCACCTGCAGCTGCGCTTCAAGTCAATAAAGAGCCTATTGAGCAAATATGTGGTTCTTGACTATATAAAGTCAGAAAAGAACCTTGCAGACCACTTGACGAAGGGTCTGTCTAGGACATTGATCCTAGAATCATCGAGGGGGATGGGGTTAAGCCCATAGTATAGTCACCAGCAGTGGCAACCCAACCGAGTCTGACTGGAGATCCCAAGAAGCCGGTTCAACGGGTAGAAACAAGCTGGACTAGGTGACTATTATGGAACACTGACCTGAGATTAAATTCTCTTTAAAATAAAAGCCCAGGAGGCTGTACATGTGTACATTCATACCCCATCCCTATGGTGACAGTGTTCCTTTTGTGATATGGATAGGTTGAGTTTAAACTCTTAATAAGTTCAAGCATTATATGCAGGGTTGATTCCTATCACCAACCCTTAAGGACTTACCTATATGAGAGGTCGTGAGGGCCGCGACTATTGGACAGGGCGATCCTAGACAACTCTCATGAATGTGTAAAAGTGCGCATGGCCAACCAAACGCGCCACCCGATAGACCCAAGTACCTCTAGCGTACTATGTGTGCTATTGTCTGAATCTGGTTTAAGAAGACTGATTCAAGGCGTAGTCCATCAAGCTCTTCTTCAGACAAAGACAATAGTCACTACGTGAGATTCAAGGCTGTAGTCCATCTCATTTATGCATAGTATACAACTGTCCAGAAATTCTCATACTCTTCTTTTATCTTTCTGTCTTCCATTACCCTGGAACTTGAGCTTTTGGGGGGGGGGATTGTTAGCTCACTTTAGCTTTTTGGAGCAAAAGCTCAACTCCCACTTAGCTATTAGTCCCACATCGGCTGCACAATAGTCTTCAATGTGCATATATACACTTCTTCCTTCTTGCTTCATTAAACCATTTGAATGGGAGCCCCATGGGCCACACGCGCGCGCCGCCGCCGCCGCCCGGCCCGGCTCGGCTCGGTTCGGTTCGGTTCGGTTCGGCGCGCGTAACGGGTGCGGGCACGTGCCCACATCTGCGGGCGCCGAATGCCGATCCGATTCCTTCTTCGGGTTCGGGCTGAGACCCAAAAATCCTTTTTGCTCCTATTAAATTTTTTGACCGTTACAGTCATATTAATTTCTTAACGTTTATATTCAAAATTGTGTCCAGATTCATTGTACCACGTTTTTTGTATTTCTCATTGCTTGTAACGTTAAATTATTATTGTCCATTATTTCTGAACGTTACAAAAAGCCTCACTCAGTCTATATAAGGCTGTGATTCTTCTTCTTCAAGACACATAAATTTTTCCTCTCAAACCTCTCAAGAATTTTTGTCTCCTTCGTACTGTTGTTGCTGTTCGTCGTTGCTCTGGGCAGAGCTAAGTCGGGGTCATTCTCTCAGCGTCGTGTGCGACAACGAGATCACGGTAGAGCGGGGATTTTACCACTAGGAGCGTTCGGAAACCGTCTGCACATAGACCCGGACTATCTCTTAGGGCAGTGCTACGTGCGCGACTTCCCCGGAGGCCGGTAACATTTAATCATTTTATTTTCTTGCAGTTTTCAAAACGAAGAATTGTGAAGAATTTCTAACAAGATCGACCCTTCAGCGCCGGCGCGAGTGCCTCGATGGCGGAGGTCGAGCTCTTCGCAGGTTGATCCTTCAACAAAAAATTGGTAAAGATGTTTAATTAGTTTAATTTGTTTAATCCTTCCAAATCCACCCACATCCGCGGCGGGGAAGAGGATGTGGATTGTTGGAAGTCGGTGATTCCAAGGAGGGGACAGGAACTGCTGCACGCTTCCCTTTGCAAATTCCAGCTCTCCTCCTCCATCGAACCAAACGGGGGATTTGTAAATCCAACTCCAAAATCCTGAATTTTATCAAATCCAATACCAGTTCCCGTTTACCAAACAGGCCTATAATAAAGAATTGGTATATTTACTCTATATTGACTATTTTATTTTATATTCCTGGATTATTTAATTATTATTTTTTTTCATAATTATTATTCCTCCAACAACTTTTTTTAACCCTAAATCCTCATTGGGCTGACTGGACAAGCCAACTCCTATGGTATAAGACAAATCCATTCATTTCTCCTTCTAAAGCCATAGCCTCAGCCTGGATAGTCCAACTAAGGTTTTCGGGCCCATGTAACAAAACCTGTTTGGGTACCTACCCGACCCATTAACCCATCCCTTTCTTCTTCACTGGTTATCTTCAGATCCGAACAAACTTAGAGTTCTTCTTCGTTTCCATTGGCTAACGGCCGGTGGCGAACAGAGCCAACTGGCTGTCGCGGCGGAGCAGTCTCGTCGGGGGCTTCTAGAATAGTCTATTCCACCGCCTTACTCCCAGCCACCTCCTCTGTCCGATCTATATCCGGCCATCCCTGCCGTCCGCTGTAAACGGCCGACCCCTTCTCATCGCGTCTATATAAGGGACCCCTCCCCTCTCCTTCTTCATCATCTCCACATCGTGGGCGAAGCCCTGGCGAAATCCCAACTGATTTCCCAATTCCTTCTTCTTCCTCCTCTGTCCTTCTGGAGGTCCTGGCCATGGCAATGGCGAGCGAATCTCCCATGGCGACGACGATGGGATAGCAGTGAGGATTGTGATCGTCTCGTGGCTGCGAATTTTCCCGACTCTGTCACGTATCAGTCAATCGAGCTGTCGATTGTTGCTCTTCCTCTTCTTTCGCTGATCATCAAGATCGGTGGGACACGGAAGGCTCGAACTCTGGTGAGTACTTCCGCCTCGTGAAGACTATGCGATTTGAGATCAGTCAATCTCCAAATTCCTTGATTTTTCCTGTCGAACAGTAAAGATTTCTCACATTAGCTTGTTTCTGTTTTGCGCATTTTAACTGTTTGACGAAACGCCTGAGCCGATCTCGCGATAGCCAGGACACGCAAGAACTACTGAGTCGGGCACAGTTGACGAAGATCCTTATCCTTCATTGTTCTGTTATGGTGTCATGGGAACTTTGGGGTGATGACATCAGTATGGGGTCTGTATGAGAGATCAGGTAAGCGCAAGCGATTCGAAGATCAGTTGGACACTTGACCGACACCAACGCTGACATAGGTATTGGACACTGGTTGCATCTCCAGCGGAGTCAGTGTAGTTCCGTTGTTCGTATCCGATTCGAGCGCAGGTAATTACTCTGGTTACGAAACTCTGTTAGTATATGGGAACGGCAGATTTCAGCTAAGGCTAGCATCGATTCTGGGTTTGGGTTGTGAAGCAAAGGCTAGGTTGCACTGCCATCTTCCTTGCAATTGCAACAGATGGGTGGACTTGTAGGAACAATCACTGTAGGTGACCGTTGGTATGTTAGGATTGTTATTGAATGTTTTGTCTTCAAAGGACACCTGATGCACCAGAGTACACTCTGCAACCCTTAATTTGCATATAGCTGTTGAGAGAATTAACCTGGTCAGTGCTAACATTTGGTTCTACTTGCAATTTGAATTTTAGGTCACTGTTGAGTGACCGTTTGATTAGGGTTGTTGGATGAGAAGTAGGCTTGGGTCTCTGAGTTGATCCAGCAATTGATAATGGGTGTGGCCGCACTTTAAGGGAATAATTTTGATTAGTTCGGACCAACTCGTTGGGCATTAGAGCATCATTAGTAGTTGGGACTCTCCAATGCAATTTGGAGCCCAAAATTTCAAAAAAAAGGTAAATGTAGAATGAGTTGGGTTTGTATGAGAATAGTAGAAAATGATAAAGTGAGCTCCGGTCCCAAAAATTGTGTGGTCAAAAATTAATGTAGGAAAAAAATAATATAAAGTTTAGAATCTAGAAAGTTGGGCTCCAAATTGGAACTTACTATTCTACAAAACGAGTTTCTACAATCTAGAATCTAGAAATTGGGAGGCCCAATCCTTAGCACCCATGGATGGGTTGGGACCGAAATTGTAGAAATTGGGACTAGGGATGAGACTTATTATTCTACAAAATGAGCTCCTACATTCAAAATCTAGAATCTAGAAAATGGGATGGGCCTTATTAATGATGCTCTTAGTGGGCCTAGTGGGTGTGTTTCTATTTTGTGAGCAGAGCAATTTATGTTGGGCATTAAGCTTAGTAGTGTAGGTATTATTTCAGTTTTATGAGTTAGGTCAACTTTGAGACTATTCATCTCATAACAGCTAGAGTCTTTTGCCCATAGATTGGTTTGAGCTGACCAAAATCGAGACGTATCGGTCGAGATACTCCATATTGGCCATTTTCCAAACTTTATAGATTATCTATGATTGCCTGTGGTTCAGTTTATTACAATTTATGTGTGTGTCGCAGATTCCATATTTTATAGTATTCTTCGTATGCATACTTAGTTCCATATACCTAGTTCTACGTATTTTGAGACTGGAACGTTAGAAATTGATTAAAATTTGGAAAATTTTAATTAAGCAACTTTTTCAATTCCTTTTCTTTTTCTTCTTTCATGTGAAGAAGAGTCAAAAGCATTGGCAGTACACATGAATATGTTTTTCAAATCACCAATCTACTAAGCCCGCGCTTGGTTCGCGAAATTAGGATTAGGAAAGAAAAGTAATTTATTTTCTGTATTTGGATATCAAAGAAAAGGAACGGAAAAAAAAATCCTAAAGAAAACAAAATAGTGAAGAAAATGGTTTCTCCCTTCCAAGGATCCAACTTTCCTCCCAATTTTCTGCATGTATTTGAATATATCCTGATCTTTCCAAACATAGAATTTTTTTTTCTTTTATGAAAATTATAATTTTCTTTGCCCATAGAAAAGCAAAGAATGAAAGAGGAAAAAAAATTAATTTCCTTTACTTGAACCAAACGAGAGGTCTAATAAAAAAAATTAGGAACTCAACTTCTCTCCATGCATATATAATTTTAGAGTGATGCTATATGTACCTCCAAAAACTCTATTCCTCCATATACTTCCGCCATATGACACTTACATGAGCGAATAGAAGAGGGCCACGTGACGGAAGGACATGGAGGAATGAAATTTTGGAGGTAGATAAAACATTTTACATAAATTTAAGGGAAGTTAAGAACTAATCAATCAGGTTTCCCAACAACCTGCAGATTGAATAAATTACTTTAACTAAACCCAACATAGCTGGTTACATGCAGGCTTTACTAATTTGCTATAAACCAAAAATTAATGATGTTTACAGAAGGCATGGGAGAATATATTCTTAGTGGGGTCTAAGACTACTAATTGAAGCCATAAATCCATTAGGAAAGGCAAAAGTGAGCTCAATGTGACAAATACTAATTCCATCACATTGAGAAATCTGACTCGCTTCACAGCACAGTAAGGGGCTGTTTGGATAGATGTAACTCTTTGAAAGTGTAAAAGTGGCACTTGCAGCAAGTTGAGTTTCCGTTGACTTGCGGCAAGTGGCACTTTCCAAAATGTGTTTGGATGGAGTAATTTTGTCTGCTGCAAGTGAAAGAAAAATTGGTTTGGTGTTTGGATGGTTGTTGTAAGTGACAAAAAAGTAGTTCGGTTGTTTGGATAGTTGAAAGTGGAAGATTTTTGGAGATATGGTAAATATAGGTATGCTTACCCCCCCCCCCCCCCCCCCCCCCCCCCCCCCCCCCTCCCACCAAACTACTATTATTCATTATTATTTATTTTGTATTAAGGAGGAAATTAAGAAGTTATTATTATTATTATTATTATTATTATTATTATTATTATTATTATTATTATCAATAATTAAATAAATTACTATTATTAAAGAAAAAAAAATTATTAACTATCATAATAAATTAATTAACATAATTAAGTTTTCTAATTATATTAGAATTATTGATTTGCATGAAAGCCCAGAACCTTCTGTCACGAGAAAAGAAAAAGAAAAAAAAAAAAAAAAAAAAAAAACCAAATAAAAAGCCAGAACCTCCTCTCCCCATCTAACCCCACAGCTTCATCTCTCCCCCTCTCTCTCTCTCTCCCCCCTCTCAACAGTCCGGCCCTCCTCCCTCCGGCTCCGCCTCCGGCCCTCCTCCCTTCGGCTCCGCCTCCTCTCGCCTCCCTCCTTCTCCTCCGGCTCCTCCTCCTCCTCCTCCTCCTCCTCCTCCTGTCTCCGGCTCCTCCTCCTCCTCTCGCCTAGGCGGAGCCCCACGGCCCCACGGCCGGCCGAGGACAGCCCCAGCAATTTTTTCGCCGGATCCCTCACCCCCGCCTCGTCCTCCTCGGCGACGATGACCGGACCTCGACCAAGTGCCGGCTTCGGAGTTCGCCGGTGCTTGAGACTGTTAGGAGCTCACCGGAGCTTCGGAGCTCACCGGAGCTTGAGGCTTCGGAGCTCCCCACGACGAGCCTCCCTGGACCCCTCGCCACCTGCAGGCGACTTGTGGTCAGTTGCTGGCGACTTGCAGCCCACTCCCCTCAGTTTTCTGATGTAGGTGAGGAGGGATTAAATTGAGGGGGACAGTAACTTGATGTGTCAGAAATTGAACAAATCAAGTGACCACTTGCTGCAAACCAAACGCGTGAACTCTGTTCACTTTCACAGCAAGTGGCCACTTGCTGCATTTTTCTCGCCAGTTGCTGGCTACCAAACAGGCCCTAATATTAGGTCAAGAACAATAACTAAAGAAAGTGAGAGGAACAAAAAGTA
Source organism: Iris pallida (assembly GCA_029216955.1). Classification (NCBI taxonomy): domain Eukaryota; kingdom Viridiplantae; phylum Streptophyta; class Magnoliopsida; order Asparagales; family Iridaceae; genus Iris; species Iris pallida. Next base: position 35,483,808 of record JANAVB010042618.1, read on the forward strand.
GATTATTTATGATGTTGATGTCGACCACAAAACATTTATTTAGCAACAAGCAAGCAACAGCTAACATAGCTAGCTCTATCCTCCCAAAATGCCAATTATCGATCATGACCAATCAAGAAATATCTAGGCAGGGGCATGCAACTAGGGCTGCAAATGAGCCAAGCCGTTCGCGAGCTGTTCGAAGCTGGGCTCGATAAAAACTTGTTTGAGCTTGGTTCGTTTAATAAACAAGCCGAGCTCAAGCTTTATTTTTGATCTCGTTTAATAAACAAGCCAAGTTCAAGCTTAGAAGTATTCAGCTCGTTTATGAGTTATTTTGGCGACGCATTCTGCACGGTCGGACTCTCGCTGAACCAATGATTCGCTTTCAGCTGGGCGCAGGAGATTCAGCTCTATTCCTTGAAAGATGGATGGGAGACGACCTTATCCCTCGCCTACCGGCCGCACCGGCTACCAGCAAGATCAAAGAATTGTGGAACAACGGTGACAACTGGAATTGGTAGAGAGTCCGGGATTGGAGTGGAGACGAGACCGCGACCGCCCTTCGGAATTTCGGCTTGAAGATTGGAACGAACGACGACACACTCTCGTGGTCGGAGAGCACCAACGGCGCATTCAATGTCGCCTATGCTAGAAAGGTCGTTCGCGGTCCCGGACCTCCTGTCCCTATATTGAGTCCTTTCTGGCACCCATGTATACCAAAGAAATGGTCATTCCTGGTCTGGCGAGCAGTCCGCAAGAAACTCCCCACAGACGACATCCTCACCACCATCGGCTTCAGGCTAGTGTTAGCTTGCCATTGCTGCGTCGAGAAACAGTCAGAAACGATTGACCACATCCTCCGCAACGGAGATTCTTCAGCCACCGTCTGGGCGACCATATCCCAACGTTACAGTATGGCTATAGTTGGTGGGAGCTTCAACGATCTTCTTGCAATCTGGGCCAACGCGTCGCATTGCCACCAGATCGTTGCAGCCGCCACCACGTGGGTTATTTGGAAGAATCGCAACAAAGCTAGATACGAAGGACGCCAATTCTCAGCCGCACAACTCACTCAAGAGGTCATCCGACAGAGTATTAAGTCTGGCCGTCTTTGCAACCAGGGACAACAGACTTTCTGGGATTTTTTGTCCTCCTGATTTTGTCAGGAGAGGCTCCCCCTCCCTTTGTGTTTTCTCTTCTTCTTTTTGCGCTTACTTGTAAAGGCTTCGGCATTTTGCGTCTTGCATGAATAAAAAGGGGGGAGGGGGGGGTTATATATATATATATATATATGGTTGTGTGTATCATATATTTATGTTCTTAATAAGTGATATTAAGGAACTTTTTTTAATTAATTTTTTATAAAT
>JANAVB010042618.1:35490156-35830156 GCA_029216955.1 Iris pallida
AAAATCATGATGTCAATCCTAAGCTCAATCACAGAACTAATAAACGAAAACAATCTAGCACACACTCACACGATCACAGATCACTATATCTTTTTAGTATATCGTACATGTCAATCTCCGGAGACAAATTCGGTAACTAAATCCAGAAGAAAATAATACATTTGTCTCATGAAAACTATCTAATACATAAAACATGTTTATCTGGTCTTTTAACATCTTAGCACCGTCTTCTTGCCCTGGTCTAATATATCAACTATTCCAGTCAGGAAAGGAGCAAAGTACAAACTATAACAGTGAAACAGATACAACATATGCACAAGTAAAGATGCATTGAACATGACTAACCTGAATGCATAATCTACTAAAATATGGAACAAGAAGATCATGACACGTGATTTGAAATACATATGAAATATGTGACCGGCTGGGTAAAGATCATAAATAAGAAAAGTATATATATGGTACGACTTAATGACACGTGCACAGGTGTGCAATTAAGCTATCAAAATAAATTTCTAAGTTGGAATTTGGTCACATATTCGTAGTATTTTTTCCCTCCCCAAGATACCAGTATAAGATCAAGAACATGATACGTACCAGGACAGAAGCACATGATCAATCGTGTAAACAACGTGTCCAACATGAATACGAATCCATATGAAGTAAATAGTCAAAGCCATATAATGTACTTGCCTTATTCTGGAAGATCAAATATGTCTATATGTCCACCTAGAATGAGACAAAATCTAATCAATGGCATTATTTAGCTATTTGATAACAAGCTAATTCACTAATATATATATATATATATATATATATATATATATATATATATATATATATATATATATATATATATATATATATATATTGAAGCAGTGGGTACTTGTGGCGAACTCGCCTCCACTGGAGCTCGAACTTCCGACCACTTGGGAAGTTCCATATTTTAGTAGATTATATATATATATATATATATATATATATATATATATATATATATATATATATATATATATATATATATATATATATATACATACTAGTTAGTAAGGAGATAATTTAGTAGAATTATAATTATATTTGATAATAACAAAAGTATATATTTTCTAGCAAACGATATTAGTTAGGTCATTATCTAGAAATTTTTCTACTAGCAAAATATTTGTAACTACTAGCACCATATAAAATCATAAACATATTTTGGTAAAACATTACCAAAAAAATAGTTTATATTTAATAACTACTTTATGAAAATATTTTCTATGTAGAATATTTCAAGATAATAATAATAATAATAATAATAATAATAATAATAATAATAATAATAATAATAATAATTTCTATGATAATAATGATAACGATAATAGTAATGAGAGCGGTTAATCCCAACCCAACACCCAGTCCAGCAACTCAGCCCAAGCCCACAGTCCAAACACTCACTTATCTTTTTTTTTTCTTTTCTTTTTGTTGCTGGGATTTCTGGCCCATCCCACAATCTATTCTTTCTTTATTTTCACCAAAGCCCGCTCCCAATGCGCGGCCTAGCGTAATACCCGGCCCAATCCAGTGGTCAAATCTAACCCTACTTATACTTCTCTCTTATTTTCACTTACATACACATGCAGCCGCAACATCACTACACTCTTTCTCAACCCTAACACTCTCTTTCTCCTTCTCCTTCTTCCACACTGTGCTGCTCAACAAAAACCTAAAATCCCTTTTCCTTTTTCAGCAACAAACCCTAATTTCTCTCTTTGTCCTTCACTCTCACAGCTGCTCCCTCAACCCTAGCTCACTCCACTCACTCCTCTTCTTTACTCATTATTTGCTCACACCAGCCCGTAGAAGAGGAAGATGAGGAAGAACAAAGAGAAGAAGAGCAACTGCTCACCTCGATGGCTATGGCGGCGACAGTGGCCAAGCTGCGGCTTCCAGGAGGCGGTGGCGACTGGTTGCTTGCGACAGAAGCGACCTACTAGACGTCGTGATCAGAAGAAGGCACATAGGCGCGAAGGACGATACTGGCAGTGGAACACGGTGGAGGATGCTCGAGCACACAGTGTTAGCAAGGTGGAAGTCAGTCGTCGGTGCTCCGATGAGCTAGGAGGCGGGGTCGGTGGGTGTCACGCCCTAGAACCAGAATACTGGAGAGCGGGGGACAAAATCAGCCAACTACGTACATTGGAGTGCAACACACTTCGCAATACGATGACATCTGTCTAGATGCATGAGAGTTAAACTACAATCCATCAGTCTCTTATGATCAAGAACAAGCCTAATGTCTCAATCTCAAGCAAACAGATAATTGTTACAAGATGTACGATTATCAGACATACAAAGTAAGGCATCCCAAACATTACATATTTAGATGATCATAAAGCTAGTTATACAAAATATGAAGACTAGCAAGAGTTAAGTCATATGTGATCAACCCTAGGATTTATCAATCATGTTACAGCCCTTGGGTAGACAGAACTTAAGTTGCAACACAATCTAACACATGCTCGACGGCTAATCGCCTCAAAAGAATAATTTACAATAGAGCGGGAGAGCAAAATAAGAAACTCACTCGTTGCCACGGTTGCTCCTGGTGTTCACCATATGGCTGAAAAACAGGTAGGTCCTCGGGAGTCACTCCGAAATCTAGCCATACAAAACCAGCTGGATCAGACCCCAGAAAGATCATGTACCACAAGGAAGGCTCCACTTATGAACTAAAACCAACATATAAAAGAATTGGCACGAAAACATAAGTATAATAACATAATGACAAGAGTTAAATGAACTTGCTTGTATCAGGAAGGTGGAATATAATTCCCATGTTAATCATGAGACAATCATTCAGGCACGGCCAATCAAGTCCTACGACTTGCTATCATTAGCTAACTAAGGTTATCACAGGCCTAGTTACTAATAAGATGCAGTTGAGATATTTCCGCAGTCACAAGCCCTGCAGACTATCCAGGCTATCCAGGCGAAAGTTACGAGAGTTATCAAGTTACAAGAGTTATCAGGATTACTGGTGTACTTGAGTGCTTATGATTCAAGAAGTGCAACACATGATATTGTGCCGAAAATGCGCCTTACTCGATGGTTGGCTACAAATTCATACATGTGGCCGGGATAACGGAATCGCCTGTAACTGAGAAATCTCTCTATATGAACTACTTGATCAATTTAGTCGTTTAACCTAGTCAGATTCATTATGAATTCCTGACTGTGGTAACCAGGAATCCATGTTCTAGATATGATGTAAGAAAAGACAGGTAGCTTGTACAACCACAATTGAAAAATCAACCACGGAGTCAAAACAAGAGTTATACTAACAAGATAAGAAATAACTGTCGCAACAACAAATCAAGTTATACATGTCATGTCAGGTTTACTTGTCATAACAAGAATACTTGTCAGGAGTGTGCCGCGACAGACCACTATCAAGATTATTAAGACGGGATTATGTTATCATGTTCAAGTTTAAGTTCCTAGCTCAAGATTATCAAGTCAGGTCGTTACAATTTAGGCCCAGGACAGAAAACATGCAAAGAAGATCAAAAAATATGATTGAAACTATCAGTCGCATATGAACTCCAGTTAAAATAAGATGTGAAGATTCTTGTAGCCAAGACGAAGATCTACAACTTTCATGTTTTGAGTTTTATAAGATTCTAGCTACAAAATAGCTTAAACAGGCAAAAAAAGTCATTCGCGCGCGTGCAGGGGTGCACGGCGCACTGATGCATGATACGGGCGCGTGGCAAACGAAACGCGCGGGCATGCACAGTGTGCGGGTGCACGACGCAAGGAGCACGGATGCACGGCGTGCAGGCGCGTGACAAACGAAATGCGCAGGCACGCGACGCGCGAAACACGCAGCGTGCGGGTTCACGGTGCACGGGTCGCAGATGCATGGCATGTGGGCGCGTGCGGCACTGTTCATCGTCCCGAAAGCACCAAAGATATGTAGGGACCATAAACACGAGAACGGTCGGAACTTGCTCAAAACAAGTCAAAATCAAGCAATTCAACAGCCAAATATGGGTATAATTGAATTCCCACAACATGGAACCATTAGATTTTGGAAATACCAAGTTTCTAGATATCAAAACCGAGAAAAAAAAAAAATTTAAAACTTAGATCTACAAAAATGTGTCCATCAAAATCGAAAAACATAAGTTCTAATGATGCGTAGAATCAAGTAAAAAAGAAGGTAGAACAAAGAAAAATGGAGTTCCATCGAGTTATCTATGGAGCAAGTTGCACTTTGTGAAACCCGTAATTTTAATTAATTAATTCAGTGTTATTTTTATAATTAATATTTCTGAAAATTTTAGTGTTTAGTCAAACCTGTAAAATTTTATTTTTATGATTTGTTGCTAAATTATTATTATTTTAGGAAAAACCGTATTTTTAGAAATATTATTATTCCTGGATTTTTAATGTTGGTCCTAACCCGTCCCGAACCTGTCTCGAACCCAAGTTCAGTTTTCCGAAACTAATTTGGAAATCCTTTAATTAATATATTTATATATATATAACATTTTCTTTATTAAAAATAAAACAAATTTCTTTTATTAAAATTTTTATTAACTCTTTAAACTCTCTCTCTCTTCTTCCTTAACCATCAGAAAAGGAAAATTTTCCTTTCCCATTCCAAACGCTCGGCCGACTCCTCGGCACCCAGGCCGCCGCCACCTCCCGACTCCTCCTTTCATCTTCCCGAAACCCCCGTATCATCCTTCCTATAAAACCCCATCTCCTCCTTCCTCTCCCCACACTTCATTCATCTCACCCAAAACCCTCTTTCCCCAAACCCAAGCCCTAGCCGTCGATTCCGGCCGAGCTCCCCTTGGCGCGCGCCCTGAGCCACCTCCAGCGTCGATTCCGAGCCCTCTCGGCCGACGCCGCCTCCCTGTCCGGCGACCCGCGCGGCCTCCCCGAGCCGACCGCCGCCTTTCCCGCGGTCGCACACCGCCGTCGCCCGCCGAGGTCAGCCCCGGCGCCTCTCGCCGCTGCCGTGCGCACCTCCTGTGCGTGCTGCCTTCCCCGTGCCCGGGTTCTGTTCATATCCGTGCTTTCCGAGGCACGTTACGCTGTTCCGCGTATTTTGGATTTTCGAGATTCGCGGGTTTTTCGTTTTCTTTCTATTTTCATCTGAGAGCTCTAGCCGAGCACCCGAGGTATAATTTTCATATCTTCGTGTCCCTCCCTCAGTGTCGTTGATGACACGGTTTCCGATTCTGACATGGGATTCAATATCGATAATTACGATGTTGGTTTCGGTTTCTCCGAACTTAGTTTCGGAATGGTTTTGTGGTTTGGATGTTGTCGTTTAGTAATTCTGTGGGTTCTCGAAAATTTTCGAGTTAAGTTCGGATTTTTCCGTATATGGTTCTGTAGTTTTCGGTTTCCGAATTTTATTTCGGATTCTTCGGATTTTTGGAATTCATGCTGTGATGTTGAGTTTAGTATTCTGGTTTCTTTCCGGATGTGGTTCTGATTATTCCAACTCTGATGTGGAATAGTCGGGCTTGTTTCTAATTTCGAGTTCGATAGATATGGAGTTTGGATTCTCGAATTTGGGATTTAAGCTATGTTAATTCATTATATATATAAATGGCTTTGAAATGGATTTCGGTTATGTATTGGCGTTATTCCTAAGTTTGGAATATTTTGGTTGTATCTTCCCATTATTGGGTTATCCCAATTATGGAGGAGGTGCTGCCCAAATTTTCGGGAATATATTTTAAAGTTTTGAATAAAATTATTTTCAAATTCCGGCCTTTGCAAAATAAATTACATCTTGGAGTGTTGGTTTTAAAATGGATTTTGTATCTTTTCGGACGACGACCATATTGGTCCATGGGCCCTAACTAAATGCAAACGAAACCGGCCAACCCGGACGTTGAGGCATTAGTTAAAACATGAGTTTTTGAATGACCAAGTCTGAGACGCATTTTATAATTATCTTTAATTCATCATTATTTTTTTAGAATGGGTTACTGCTGTTAGTATTTTGGTGCAGGACTTCGGCCTACTGTTGGACCGTTTAGAGCTCGCCTTTAAATTAAATTAATTTATGTAAAATTTGTAAGGACATAAGTCCAAGTTTTCTTTTCTATTTTCTGTGGACCTGTAATAAGTAATTTAGTTTTTCCTTTTCTTTTCTGGATTGTTGTTTTGTAGGTAACGCATAAATGGTAAACTGAATATTTATTTTTATAGAAAAATTAATAAGATTTTTCTCACATTAAAAATAATAAGATTTCAAGTTTGTAACTTAAAAAATTTCATGTTTTCTCATTAAAAGAAAAATAACTAATTATATATATATATATATATATATATATATATATATATATATATATATATATATATATATATATATATATTACAAAATACAAAGTTTGGCCAAATAATTGAAAAATGCGAAGGTTCCAATAAAAATGTTAACTTGATTTTTCCCTCGTTAAATTAATAACTTTGAATCGCATCGATAAACGTGTTTTGTTTATAACAACATAAATTTGACTAGGATCAAATTTTAGAGATTATAACTAGAACACATAGATATGGTTTTCTCATATATGCTAAGTCGGGATTCTCAATGTAGGATTTCGAGGACGAGTCTGATTTTCTTTCCCGGAACCGACTCTTCAAATCCAGTCATAAACAAAGGCAAGTACGGTTGTGTTTATTTTTCAATTTAGTTAATAATTGTAATATTGCAAGATTAAACCACATTGCTACACGGAACTCTCTTCTAGAGTATTGAATGTTATTGATTGTGGGATTGGGGGAGTAGTGTAGTGTATTATGACCAATACCCCTCATATTGCATATTGATTGTACGAGCTTACCCCTCTTACACACAGGGATAAGCCGTATCGTATCACTAGGATACTATTGTACAATGCAAGCCGGTCGTAAGCATTACATACTCAAATTACATTGTTTTCAATTGTGGAAAATTGCTGGAAAATATTGTTCAAGTATTTCAAATAGTTTAAAATTACAAATTTCTAATTATTAGTTGAATTGTTAGATATCCATAATTGTACTTTACTCCCTCCTGACTGGAGACCAACATTTTTAGGTGACATTGAGGATGCTGAGCTATTGTACGATAGCTACTACGACCCGGTGCTTTATCCAGCTGTTCTGCCATAGTCCCATTTGGAGGACGATGATTCTGTGGCTGACGAGCCAACTTCCTAGATGATGATTTTTTTTTGTTTTGATGTTAAATAAAAGATAGTTTTATTTTATCAGTTGTATCAGTTGAATATTTTGTTGGACAAGTTTTTATTATTTGAAATTTTAGATGTTGTGACAAAATATATTGTGTTGTTGTGATTACCTGCACTTGGATACAGCTTACTGCCACCGTCTCACAACGGTGCCGGCTGGGCATGATCCGGTTCGACCCAATAATTTGGGATCGGGTCGTGACACACTTGCCTTGGGTTGGTGGGAGGAGTAATGGAGAAGGAGGAGAAGAGTTAATAAAGAAATAAATGAGGAGAGAAGTTGGTTTGTATACCAATCCTTCTCATCTCAAACCCCCAAACCAAACCAAGCCAAGCCAAGTACACATGCCATGATGAACCAAGGTGAACCAAACGAAAACTAAACTAAGCCAAGATTAAGCAAGACAAGTCTAAATACGGATCACTTGACAATGTCAAAAATCTGTACAAGTATACTAAAAATACGTATAACGGAAAACGGGAGTGACAACTCTACCCATCTTAGAAGAATTTCATTCTTAGAATTTAATCAAGAGGCTAGAGGTGTCAGGACTAGCTATACTAATTATAGGCAATCTATGTCTAGCAGTCAATCAAGCAATCATTCATGCAAGCCAGGAATTCAGGACATAAGACATAAGAAAGACATTATACCTTACGAGTCAAACATGTGTGGATATCATAATCGGATATAATCCTCACGTTCTCAGGTTGACTCACCCAAAGAGTGATGACCCCAAGCGACACGGACTAAACTAATAGTCTTATTCTTGAATACCTTCTTTTTTTGGTCCAATATGGATACGGGCATTTTCTCATACGAAAGGTTAGTACCAACTACCAATTTCAAATAATCAAGAATATGACTCGGATTTGGGATATACCGTGGCAATTGGGATAGATGGAACACGTTATGTTCTTCATGTAACGACGACAGAAGAACAAGATGATATGACACATCATCTACTCATTCGAGAATATCAAACGGTCCTATATACCTAGGATTAAGTTTTTTCCGTAGGGTAGGCGAGATCCTAAGGAATACATGGTCACCGATAGAAAACTCATGAGTACGTCGATGAGAATCGGCTCAATGGCGCTGACGATCTTGGGTAACTCGAAGATGATCTCTAACTTGTATGACCACCTCGATAGTCTGAGTAACCATTTTTGGACCAAGCATCTTATGAGACTCGTCCCACAGTATCAGTATTTACATACAGATACATATTTTGTACTGTATTTTGTATTTTCTTGATTTTCAGGATGTTTTAAATTTATTTCAACTTATAGTTTTTCTCCTTGACCGGCATACCGCCATTATACCAGTGTATACCGATGGCATACCCATCACTCCCATTTTCCATTATACGTGTTTTTGGTATACGTATACGGATTTCTGACATTTGTCAGGTGATCCGTGTTTTGACTTGTCTTTCTTAGCCTTGACTTGGTTTAATCTTGACTTGGTTTAACTTGGTTTGGTTCAACTTGGCTTGACTTTGCTTGGTTTGGTTTGGGATTGAGATGAGAGGGTTTTGTATAAAAACCAACTCCTCTCTCTCTCTCTCTCTTCATTTCTTCTTCTCTTCTCTTCCACTTGGAGCTTAACCCTAGACAAGTATATCTTGCCAAATCTTGAACATTATTATTTTGCCATTTTGTTTGTTCTATTCTCTTTCTTGCATGATTCTAAGCCTCTTTAGAACATGTAGTTTTTGTTTTTAATGCTTACATTTTTGTAGATCTAAGTTTATAACTTTTTATTTTTTTGGTTTTGATCTCTTAAACTTTGTTACTTTCGAAAACTAATGGTTCTATGTTGTAGAAAATTTTATTATCCAATTTTGGCTTTTGAACCACTTGATTTCGATTTATTGTGAGTAAGTTATGCCATTTTTCGTGTTCATGGGTTCCCCACACCTTTTGGTGTTGTCCGGACGATGAACAGTGCCGCACGTCGTACTTGTGCCGTAGGCATTTTTGCCCGCGTGTGCAGCGCATCTTACGCGTCGCGCGCCCACGTAATTTTCTGCCGTGCGCCCGCACATCGTGCTTGCGCGCACCATGCGCAGTAGGCATTTTTGCCCGTGCGCAGCGCATCTCGCGCGTCGTGCGCCCGCACAATTTTTCGACGCGCGCTTGCGTGCCGTGCTTGTGCGCACCTTACGTCGTGGACAGTTTTACTTGTGTGTGCAGTGCACAGACCACACGTCATGCATGCGCGCACCGTGCGCCGTAGACAGTTTTATCCACGTACGCAGCGTGCCAATGCACAGATTGCCTTGAATGGCTGTTTTTGCTTGTTTAAGCTGTTTTGCAGCTAGAATCTTGAAAAACACATAACATGAAAGTTGTAGATTTTGTCTTGGCTTCAAGAATTTTCTTGTTTCACCTTAATTGGTGTAATACCCATATCTTGTATTACGTATTTGAAATACGTGTACGTATTTCGACCCGTATTGCATGTCTCTCTGCTTGATTTATTTTGACATTTCATTGATTGGTTTATCTTGGTTCGGTTCGGCTTGGTTTTGCATGGTTCGGTTTTGCTTGATTTTATGTGAACCACTCCCACCTACCACCAGTCCCACCATAAATATCAATTTCACTCTCTCTTTTCCATTATTCGTCATTACTCATTTCTTCTTCTCCATCTTTTCTTCTCCACCAACCTGAGAGAGTGGAGAGCTTAGGCAAGTGCATCTTGCTTCATGGAGGAAGTCTATTTTTATTGTTCCACTGTCTTCCTTATGTGTTTCTAACCCACTTTAGTACTTATCATTTTTTATTTCTGTGGTTAAATTCTTGTAGATCTAGTTTTGTGGTATTTTCGGTTTTCATGAATTTTGATCTATCAAACTTGTATATTTCTGCTAATTGATAGTTCCATGCTGTAGAGAATTTTGTTCTACTCCATTTTGACCTATGGAAGTTCGGATTTGGACTCTGAATGACGAATTTATGGAGCTTGGAAGCATGGCTTCATGGTGTTCTTCTTCTCGAAAAGTGGAGAAGAAGAACAGTTCTCTGGCCGCATGGCCATTTAATTGAATTAATTATTTTGGCCACATGACCTTATATTAATTGCATTTAATGCATTAGCATGGCCTTACAAAGTTGCTGGCCGCATGCATGGGAACAAAGTTGCTCGCATTATTTTATTAGCATTAGCATTAATATATACATTAGCAATTAATGAATCCGCTTAGTAGCCGCATGGCTATTAATTGTTGCAGCCGCATGGGATGCAACATTTCCATGATTATATTAATAAGCATCAAATGCTTCCTGGACCTAAGGCATTTTCATGCTTATCATATTAATAGCATTCAATGCTACTTGGACTTAAATGTTACTTGGACACGTTATAGGCATACATGGAGTTAAAGCATTTAATAGCATAGCATTTAATAGCATTTAATGCTACTTGGACTTATTATAATAGCATTAAATGTTGCATTGATTTAAAGCATTACATTTGCTTGCAAATGCAAGCTTGGCCAATTGTAAATGGTTGGCCGCATGAGTAAACCTTTTGGCCGCATAGGCCATTGCATTTAGCAAAGCATGGAATTGTTTGTTGACCATGGGATTATTCGTTAGAGCCGCATGGCCTGGCAATTGTTTGCATGCTAAATTATTTAATGGTGCATGCTAATTTACGTACAACATTTAATACATTTGTGAGATGGTGTTCTTGCTTGCATTTAATGCATTGGTTAGAAGCATTATTAAATACATTTGTTAGATGGTGTATATAATGCATTTGCTAGCAACTTAGCCGCATGTGTTAACAATTGCTGGCAACTTAGCCGCATAGAATCCAAGAATGCATTGAATACATTCTTTAATGCACTCCTAAGTGCAATTATTTAATTAGAAAATGGCATTTGCACCATCAGCCGCATGCATGCATCTTGGCACCAGCCGCATGGCACGTCACTAATACATTTAAATGCATTCCTAATGCATTTGCATTAATGCATTCTTTAATACTTTTTCCTAAATGCATTTACTTAATGTATTGTTGCTACATTACAATAAAGCCAGCCGCATATGGCTTTCATCAGCCGCATGCTAGTGCAAGCTTTGCTTGCATTATGTTGAACCCACGTGGCCTTGCATGCATATTAATGCATGCATGTTTTGAATCCACGTGGTTTGCTTGCATTATATTAATGCATGCTTGTGGCATTGCTTGCATACAAACGACAAAGTAAGTCGTATATGGAAGCATGGGAACAATCAGTCGCATGGCCCTTAGTTTTTAGTTGCATTCAACAACTTAGATTGGCCGTATGGCCTTGCTTTAATTATTTGCATATAGCCATTTTAATTTTAGGCCACATGGCCCCAGTACTTGAGTGGCCACGTGTCCTTTTCTTTTGCGTGAGTAGAAGCTTGCACTTATTGCGGGTTCCTCTCTCCTTGTCTTTTTGGGTTGCATAAATATTTTTTGCTGGCCGCATGGCCCCTTCAGTTATTTCCTGGCCGCATAAGCCTTGGCTGGCCATATGGGTGGCCTCCCACTCTCTTTGACCGCATGTATGTTCTCCCACTTTCGGGCCGTATGGGGTCCACTTTGATTGTTTAAATGTTTTATTTGCCCGAATTGTGGCTCGAATTTCTTTCCACTTCCAACATAAAAGTTGTATAGTTTCTTCTTGGCTTCAAGAATATATATATATTATATTATTATTTAATTGCACAAGTTTTTCTCCTTCTTGATAAATGACATGACTTGATAGTGACCCGCCGTGGTGCACTTCCGACAAGATAACTCGACCTGACAAATTTTAACATAATAACCTGACATGACATATTTCTCGAATTGCTGTTGCGACGGCTAACATGATACGACAAGATTGAATGGCCAGGACACCGTGGACGATTGTGCTTGTACAAATGAACCAGTATTGTCTTGCATCATGTCTAGGACTGGGACCCCTGAGTACCACGGTCATGGGTACCCACTGTAAGTGGCTAAGGCTAATAACTAGAATAATTCAGTAGTCATGAGAGATTTCCCCAGTTACAGGCGATCCCGTTATCCCGGCCACAATTGTTTGGACTTGTAGCCTGCCGTCGAGTAGGGCACATTTCTAGCCCATTGTCATGTGGGGCACTTCATGAAACAATTTCTATGCACACTGTCATGTGTTGCACACCAAGCTACCTAATAATTATTGATAACTGCTTAATGAATCCAAGTCTCCTGGATAACCTGGATTAGCTGCAGGGCTTGTGGCTGGAGGAACATCTCATTGCATATTGCTAGTAACTAGGTCTGTGATAACCCTAGTTAGTTAAAGTATCAAGTCGTACCTATTGCTTGGCCGTGAAATGTTGGATGGAGTTTACCAGTCTATTCTTGTCTTGATTCTGTACGAGATTATTACATGTCCTGATTTTTAATATTTACCTTGCCGATAAATGGTGGGAGAAACCAAGTTCTGTTCAGACGAAGGGTTACAACCCCGGTCCTTGTTTGGTTTACGGGTTGTAACCTGGTTATCTGAATAGTCTCATGGTTATACCATCGTATATCACCTGTCATGCTTGACACGTTTTACCTTACCAACAAGATTTAGAGACGGAGTTCTATTCAGGTGAAGGGTTGCAACCCCGATCCTTGTTTGGTTTAAGGGTTGTGACCTGGCTACTTGAATGGTTCCCTCGTACTCCATTATGACTGTTGTTATTCTTTTAATATCAAGCCTTTTATTACTGTCTTTTATGTAATTATATTCTAGTGCTAATTGCTGGTTTTAGTTCCTAAGTGAAGCCTCCTTTGTGGCACTTGCTCTTTCTGGGGGCTGACCCAACTGGTTTTGTATGGCCAGATACCGGAGCAGCACCAGAGGATCTACCGACCTTTCAGCCACATAGTGACCACTAGACGGAATCCTGGAAACGAGTGGATTATTTTTGGCTCTCCCACTCTATTGTAAAATTATTCTTTTGAGGCGTTTAGCCATCGAGCAAGTGTTAGCTCGTGTACATTTTACTTACTGTCTGCCCACGGGCTGTAACATGATTGGCAACCTAGGGTTGATCATGTATGACTAAACTCTTGCTAGTTCGTACATTTTGTAACGACTAGCTTCATGATCAGCTGAATATGTAATATTTGGGATGCCTTACTATTGTATATTTGGTGATCTTACATCTTGTAACATTTATTTGCTTGCTTGTGATTGAGACACTAGGCTTGTTATTGACCATAGAGACTGATGGATTGTAGATAAACCCTCATATATCTAGACAGCCGTGACCGTATAGTGAGGTGGATTCCATTTTATTATACGTAGCTGGCTATGTCTGCCCCTGCTCTCCAGTATTCTGGTTCTGGGGCGTGACATGGTTTAAGTGGTGGCCCATACAGGTCTTGTAAATCAAGATATGTTAGGGTTTACCGAATAGATGTCTCAATCAGTACTCGCCCTTGATCTCTGCTCGTATCCTCTGAATCCCTGAAATTCTTGTCCTGATCACATGCTTGTAATCGTTAATCTGTCCTGGTCCTTCCTTATTGTTTTCTATGTCGTCTTCTTCAGCGACATTGTTTCTG
This sequence comes from Iris pallida, assembly GCA_029216955.1. Taxonomy (NCBI): domain Eukaryota; kingdom Viridiplantae; phylum Streptophyta; class Magnoliopsida; order Asparagales; family Iridaceae; genus Iris; species Iris pallida. The sequence goes on from JANAVB010042618.1 coordinate 35,503,978, forward strand.
GACTTGCCGATCAGCAAGTCGGAGCACCTCCCATGGACCAGCAGCAACCCGGAGATCCAGCTCAGCATTCAGGAGTAGCTTCCAGAGTTGTGCCTACTGAGGGTCCAGAGCCATCAGTTCAGCCGGTTCAGCCTGCAGAGCCTGATGATGGTACTTTGGTGGGTCTCATCAGGACATTATTAGACCGAGCCCAGCGGTTCTAGTAGGAGCTCCATCTCGAAATTTTGTCGACGGTGAAGCAGTTTGAGTATCAGACTTTTGATGCAGTGTTGAGAGTAGCCCGGAGGCATGAATATACCTCCCAGAGGATCATGGACAGGACCGGGGGTCGGAAGCGATCTCACAGCCAGATGAATCAGTCTTCAGCACCAGCCCCGACGCGCCCTCAGCAGCAGAAGCAGAAGCAGTTTTTTGCAGTAGGATGTTCACACTGCGGGAAGTCGGGGCATGTGGTATCGGAGTGTCACAGAGCACAGGGTTTGTGCTTGGCTTGTGGTGCCCCGGACCACAGGGTTGGAAACTGCCCGAACAGGGGGAGTTCATCATCAGCTTTTCCTTCAGTTAGAGGACCAGCACCAGTCCAGCAGCAGTAGCAGCAGCAGCTGCAGTACCCATTCCCGAGGCCATTGCCGACGCAGGCCCAGGCATTCCAGTAGCAGAGACCGTAACAGTATGCCCAAGCCCAAGCCTTGATCCAGAACAGGCAGAGAGGTTCCTAGCAGGATGTCTTCCCTCTTTCTCATGCCTTCAAATTTCTTGCTTGCATGATTGATTGTTTGATTGATTGCTTAGTGTAGCTTGTCCTTACATCTCTAGCCACTTGATAAAATTCCGAGGACGGAATTCTTTTAAGGTGGGTAGAGTTGTAATGCCCATATCTCATATTACATATTTGGAATACGTGTACGTATTTCGACCCGTATTGCATGTCTTCCTGCTTGATTTATTTTGACATTTCATTGATTGGTTTATCTTGGTTCGGTTCGGCTTGGTTTTGTATGGTTCATTTTTGCTTGATTTTATGTGAACCACTCCCACCTACCACCACTCCCACCATAAATATCAATCCCACTCTCTCTCTTCCATTATTACTCATTACTCATTTCTTCTTCTCCATCTTTACTTCTCCACCAACCTGAGAGAGTGGAGAGCTTAGGCAAGTGCATCTTATTTCATGGAGGAAGTCCATTTTTATTGTTCCACTGTCTTTCTCATGTGTTTCTAACCCACTTTAGTACTTATCATTTTTCATTTCTGTGGTTAAATTCTTGTAGATCTAGTTTTGTGGTATTTTCGGTTTTTATGAATTTTGATCTATCAAACTTGTATATTTCTGCTAATTGATAGTTCCATGCTGTAGAGAATTTTGTTCTATCCCATTTTGACCTATGGAAGTTCGGATTTGGACTCTGGATGAGAAATTTATGGAGCTTGGAAGCATGGCTTCATGGTGTTCTTCTTCTCGAAAAGTGGAGAAGAAGAACAGTTCTCTAGCCGCATGGCCATTTAATTGAATTAATTATTTTGGCCGCATGACCTTATATTAATTGCATTTAATGCATTAGCATGGCCTTATAAAGTTGCTGGCCGCATGCATGGGAACAAAGTTGCTCACATTATTTTATTAGCATTAGCATTAATATATGCATTAGCAATTAATGAATCCGCTTAGTAGCCCCATGGCTACTAATTGTTGCAGCCGCATGGGATACAACATTTCCATGATTATATTAATAAGCATCAAATGCTTCCTGGACCTAAGGCATTTTCATGCTTATTATATTAATAGCATTCAATGCTACTTGGACTTAAATGTTACTTGGACACGTTATAGGCATGCATGGACTTAAAGCATTTAATAGCATTCAATGCTACTTGGACTTATTATAATAGCATTAAATGTTGCATTGATTTAAAGCATTACATTTGCTTGCAAATGCAAGCTTGGCCAATTGTAAATGGTTGGCCGCATGAGTAAACCTTTTGGCCGCATAGGCCATTGCATTTAGCAAAGCATGGAATTGTTTGTTGACCATGGGATTATTCGTTAGAGCCGCATGGCCTGGCAATTGTTTGCATGCTAAATTATTTAATGGTGCATGCTAATTTACGTACAACATTTAATGCATTTGTGAGATGGTGTTCTTGCATGCATTTAATGCATTGGTTAGAAGCATTATTAAATACATTTGTTAGATGGTGTATATAATGCATTTGCTAGCAACTTAGCCGCATGTGTTAACAATTGCTGGCAACTTAGCCGCATAGAATCCAAGAATGCATTGAATACATTCTTTAATGCACTCCTAAGTGCAATTATTTAATTAGAAAATGGCATTTGCACCATCAACCGCATGCATGCATCTTGGCACCAGCCGCATGGCATGTCACTAATGCATTTAAATGCATTCCTAATGCATTTGCATTAATGCATTCTTTAATACTTTTTCCTAAATGCATTTACTTAATGCATTGTTGCTACATTACAATAAAGCCAGCCGCATATGGCTTCCATCAGCCGTATGCTAGTGCAAGCTTTGCTTGCATTATGTTGAACCCACGTGGCCTTGCATGCATATTAATGCATGTATGTTTTGAATCCACGTGGTTTGCTTGTATTATATTAATGCATGCTTTTGGCATTGCTTGCATACAAACGACAAAGTAAGCCGTATATGGAAGCACGGGAACAATCAGCCACATGGCCCATAGTTTTTAGTTGCATTCAGCAACTTAGATTGGCCGCATGGCCTTGCTTTAATTATTTGCATATAGCCATTTTAATTTTAGGCCACATGGACCCAGTACTTGAGTGGCCACGTGTCCTTTTCTTTTACGTGAGTAGAAGCTTGCACTTATTGTGGGTTCCTCTCTCCTTGTCTTTTTGGGTTGCATGAATATTTTTTGCTGGCCGCATGGCCCCTTCAGTTATTTCCTGGCCGCATAAGCCTTGGCTGGCCGTATGGGTGGCTTCCCACGCTCTTTGACCGCATGTATGTTCTCCCACTTTCGGACCGCATGGGGTCCACTTTGATTGTTTAAATATTTTAATTGCCCGAATTGTGGCTCGAATTTCTTCCCACTCCCAACATAAAAGTTGTAGAGTTTCTTCTTGGCTTCAAGAATATATATATATATATATATTATATTATTATTTAATTGCACAAGTTTCTTCCCTCCTTGATAAATGACATGACTTGATAGTGACTCGCCGTGGTGCACTCCCGACAAGATAACTCGACCTAACAAATTTTAACATAATAACCTGACATGATATATTTCTCGAATTGCTGTTGCGACGGCTAACATGACACGACAAGATTGAATGGCCTGGACACCGTGGACGATTGTGCTTGTACAAATGAACCAGTATTGTCTTGCATCATGTCTAGGACTGGTACCCCTGAGTACCACGGTCATGGGTACCCACTGTAAGTGGCTAAGGCTAATAACTAGAATAATTCAGTAGTCATGAGAGATTTCCCCAGTTACAGGCGATCCCGTTATCCCGGCCACAATTGTTTGGACTTGTAGCCTGCCGTCGAGTAGGGCACATTTTCAGCCCACTGTCATGTGGGGCACTTCATGAAACAATTTCGACGCACACTGTCATGTGTTGCACACCAAGCTACCTAATAATTATTGATAACTGCTTAATGAATCCAAGTCGCCTGGATAACCTGGATTAGCTGCAGGGCTTGTGGCTGGAGGAACATCTCATTGCATATTGCTAGTAACTAGGCCTGTGATAACCCTAGTTAGTTAAAGTATCAAGTCGTACTTATTGCTTGGCCGTGAAATGTTGGATAGAGTTTACCAGTCTATTCTTGTCTTGATTCTGTACGAGATTGCTACATGTCCTGATTTCTTATATTTACCTTGCCGATAAATGGTGGGAGAAACCAAGTTCTGTTCAGACGAAGGGTTACAACCCCGGTCCTTGTTTGGTTTACGAGTTGTAACCTGGTTATCTGAATAGTCCCATGGTTATCTCATCGTATATCACCTGTCATGCTTGGCACGTTTTACCTTACCAACAAGATTTGGAGACGGAGTTCTATTCAGGTGAAGGGTTGCAACCCCGGTCCTTGTTTGGTTTAAGGGTTGTGACCTGGCTACCTGAATGGTTCCCTCGTACTCCATTATGACTGTTGTTATTCTTTTAATATCAAGCCTTTTATTACTGTCTTTTATGTAATTATATTCTTGTGCTAATTGCTAGTTTTAGTTCCTAAGTGAAGCCTCCTTTGTGGCACTTGCTCTTTCTGGGGGCTGACCCAGCTGGTTTTGTATGGCCAGATACCGGAGCAGCACCAGAGGATCTACCGACCTTCCAGCCACATGGTGACCACTAGACGGAATCCTGGCAACGAGTGGGTTATTTTTGGCTCTCCCACTCTATTGTAAAATTATTCTTTTGAGGCGTTTAGCCGCCGAGCAAGTGTTAGCTCGTGTACATTTTACTTACTGTCTGCCCACGGGCTGTAACATGATTGGCAACCTAGGGTTGATCATGTATGACTAAACTCTTGCTAGTCCGTACATTTTGTGACGACCAGCTTCATGATCAGCTGAATATGTAATGTTTGGGACGCCTTACTATTGTATATTTGGTGATCTTACATCTTGTAACATTTATTTGCTTGCTTGTGATTGAGACACTAGGCTTGTTATTGACCATAGAGACTGATGGATTGTAGATAAACCCTCATATATCTAGACAGCCGTGACCGTATAGTGAGGTGGATTCCATTTCATTATACGTAGCTGGATATGTCTGCCCCCGCTCTCCAGTATTCTGGTTCTGGGGCGTGACAATTGGATTTCTTATGCGACTAACAATTTCAATCTTAGTTTTGATCTTTTGGCATATTTTCTGTACTTAGCCGTTTTGATAATATATTCGACTGTAATAAATTCTTAACATGATTAGATGATCTCATATAGTTAGAGAATTATTGTACACCCTATATTCACTTAACACTAGCACATGTTCAATTATTATTCCTTGTCTTGTACTTACTTTTATTTATTCCTTTTTACATGCCATGATATGTCTTTCCTTTCGATTCTTTCTTATATGCTATGATATGTATTTGTCACGCCCCAGAACCAGAATACTAGAGAGCGGAGGAATGACTCAGCCAGCTACGTATTACGGGTAGATGAATACCATATAATACGATTAATGCTGTATAAAAGGCGAGGGGGTGCATACTACATGAAAGTCTCACTATGGTCACTTCACATCTATTGTCTCAATCATTCAAACAAGAAACAGTAATAGAGAACTTGTAAGATAAAGCAGTAAGGCATCCCAAACGCTCAGTCAAAATATTCTTGATATCTGACTTTACAAAACATAGCCATATGATGTAGCAAGGTATACACAATTGTTATCAGCTGCAGCCTGACTTAGTTACAATATGTAAAAGTAAGTACAAGACGATCCGACTAACATGTCGGTGCCAAATGGCAAAGTATAAAGTAAGTAACAAAACAAGCGAGGATGTAAGGAACCCACTCGAGTCCTCCTACGATCATTCATCTAGTATTGACCATCTTGGAGGCGGAAGTAAGCTGAGTCCTCGGGAACCGCCTCTAAATCTGGCCATGCAAAACCAGAGAGGTTAGACCTCTAATAGCAAGTACCGCAAGGAAGTACGATATGAGGAATTAAAACCAGTAGTAAGAGAATATGATATATAGATCTCTGCTTGCTACTAGGATTCACATCACAGCACGACACTTCGAACCAACTTCCCAACCAAACAAGGACAGAAGTTGACCCGTCATGTCCTGACATTCTGATTATCTCAGTTTGTTAACAGAGTAGGTACAGTACACAAATAAGTCAACTTAAACGGCCATGCAACTACTACGGCTTGCTACTGTGAGTTCCAAGTTATCCGAGAAATATGCAATAAGGATTCCTCAGTTCTTACTATGTACAAGCAAGGCTAGTCTACCCAATCAATCAATTGCGCCAATCATGAATTAGATGAGTCCCAGCTGGACGCCCGTCATCAATATACAATAAATAATATAAGCAAATACCGCTCCCTGCCCGTATGGCAGATTGTAGTATCTGTGGGAACCAGCCGGCATGTCGGGCACTAATAGTCCCAAAGATGGCTATCATGTATGAACTCGGGAATCCATTCTCTCCATGCAATCATTATTTTATTTAACTTAGTAGCCTCTACGTTAAGTGAAATCCCATACCGTGGATCATGGTCCTTCAGAATGAGTACTTTCGTACAAGTACGATATGCACAACTCTACAACGATGCCCGTGCGGTTAGGTTGTAGGTCTTACATAGCGTAATACAACAATCAAACTAGCCACAGAATAACCATGCCTTGACCATAAAGTACACATGCTGCTTTTGTAAAATAAATAAATTGAAGCCTGCACGTGCCTGTATGCCAATATTCGGGATCGGCCAACCGATTACAATAGTTCATAGTTAATATGAACGTGTCTCTTTCATTCAATTCAATAAGACGACTAGCCAGTCTCTTAGTTCCAACTAGGAACGCATGATCAATTATTAGTCAAGGTCACAATCAATGTCAATCAATGTCAATTCAGGACAAGAATCAGCCAAAAGGTAATAAGGGCAGCAATAGATGGATACCCATCTATGCGGCCGGACAAGTCAGGCTCCATCTATGCAGCTTGGGGAAATTGAGTCTCATGCGGCTCAGAAATCGGGTCTCATACGGCTCGGGAAGATCAGGTCTCATGCGGCTAGAAAATAACCAGCTTTATGTGGTTAGAAAAGTCGAGCCTTATGCGGCTGGAAAGGTCAAGTCCTCATACGGCTGGAAAGTAACTCTCATGCGGCTCAATACCCTGCGGCCAGGGGACCGATCCTTATGCGGCTGGGAAACATCAGGTCTATGCGGCCGAAGGAACTTATCCTTATGCGGCTGAGAATGACAAGCCTTATGCGGCTCGGGAAATATACATATGCGGCTAGGGTTGAAACAGAAGCACATACGACTCGAAAAGATGGAAGTTCATGCGGCTGCGGCCAATAGAAGTACATGCGGCTGGGGGACTGAATGCATATACGGCAAGCAAAGCTCATGCGGCCAAGACTGTTAGGAGTAGCGCGGCTAAAGCCATGCGGCCAGGGGAAAACTTACCGCATGAAAGTCCATACGGTCAAGTACTGTTCTTCTTCTCCAAATTTCTTGAGAAGAGAACCATGGAGGCCATTGCTTCCAAACTCTCTAAATCCTTCATTCCAAGCCAAAATTTGGACTTCCATAGGTCAAAATAGGGTGGAACGAAATTCTCTACAACATGGAACCATCAAAACTTGAAAATAACGAGGTTAGCTAGATCAAAACTCAAAAATTTGAGAATACTACAAGTTTAGATCTACACAAAATGAGCCATAGAAATTGAAAATGCTAAGTACTAAAGTATCTAAGAATCTTGTGAGGAAGACAATGGAACAATGAAAGTGGAGATCCATTAAGAAGCAAGTTGTACTTGCCTAGCTCTCCTAGGTTGGTGGGAGAGTTATGAGGAAGAAGAAGAGTAATGAGAAGAAGTAAATGAAGAAAGAGAAAGGGGATAGGGATTAAATGGGGGTGGTGGTAGGTGGTAGGTGGTTAGTGGTAGGTAGTAGGTGGTAGGTGGGTTCATGCTGAACCACCCAAGGCCGGAAAAATAAACCAACTCAGGCCGAACCCAAAAGCAAAGTAAAAGCAGAAAATAAAAATACAGAAAGTAAAATGCAGAAAAATAATTAGCATAAAATTAAAGGAATTTAAATACAGAACAATGCATGATAAATATTAAATAAATACATTCAAGCAGTACATGTGTTAAAATACGTATTCTGGGAACGGGAAGTGACAGTATTGCCATGCCTTTCTGGATTTATTGTACTTTGTAGTCTATGCCATGTCTAGAATATCTTTGTTATGGCCCGTCGTGGCGCATCCATGTTACATGTCTTCTTTGCTTACTATATAGTGGTCCGTCGTGGCGTACTCATGTTACATGTCTTCTTTGCTTACTAGATAGTGACCCGTCGTGGTGCACTATTGTACATATTTTTTCTTGCTTACATGATAGTAGCCTGTCATGGCGCACTCCCTATTTTTTCTATAGTGGCTCGTCGTAGCGCACTCCTAGCTTCCAGCTTATTATATTTTTCTTGTTGTGGCTTATTGTAGTGCACATTCTTGCTTTTGTCCAGTCTTGCATATCATGTCTAGGTTGAATTCTGCGGAATATCACACCTAAAATCCAACAAGAAAATGTTAAGGTCTAATAACTAGCTTGATTATCTAGATCATTGGGAGGGAAGAATTTTCCAGTTACCTGCAAGCCCTTTGTCTCGGCCACAACCTGAATGGATTTGGAGCTATCTGTCATGATGAGCACACTTTCAGCGCACCGTCGAGTGTTGCACCTTTTATATATTTTACGGTACATTTGTCTCCTGGGCGATGTACCCACTATTATATCTTAGGGTACATTTGTCTCCTGGGCAATGTACCCACTATTAGATCTTAGGATACATTTGTCCCCGGGCGATGTATCTATCATTACTTTCTTTTTCTTTTGGCCTGGATAAGTCGGGTAGTCTGCAGGCAGGTAACTGGATTGGATTTCTTAAAAGTGCATATGTTAGTAATTAGGATTGTCATAACCCTAGTTAGCTAATGTATAAAGCCAGACTAATTGCTTGGCCGTGATTGTTGTATGGAGTCCAGTCTAGTCTAGTTTTGTCTAGGCAGTGTCTGGATTGTTTATTTCAGTACATTATTGTTTATGCTTTACTTTTGTCGATAAATGATTAGAGACTAGGTTCTGTTCAGGAAAAGAGTTATAATCCCGATCTTTGTTTGGTTTACGGGTTGTAACCTGGGTTCCGGAATAGCTTTCTTAGCCATCTTGTCATTTGTTCTCCTATTTAGTACTCACATGCTATACATGATCCCTATGCTGTACATTGATTAGAGACGAAATTCTATTCAGGAGAAAGGTTACAGCTTTGGTCCTTGTTTGGTTTACGGGTTGTAACTCGGGTTCCGAAATAGTTTCTATGTCGCATGCTCACATGTACCAGTTATCTAACATGCTCACATGTTCCAGTTATCTTACGTGCTCACATGTACCAATTCTCTTACATGTTCACATGTTCAGTTTACCTCATAGTTCACATGTTTTTGTTTACTTTACATGTCCATAGTTTACATTATGTCCCATGTTATTTACCCTATGCTCCATATTACTTTGCTTATTGTCTTTTCCATTCTCGAGATGAGTGCATTGGTAGTACACGAGTCTTGATTTGTATTTACTTATTTATGTCTCTATCCATTGCTATGTTAGTTATTTATGTCTCTATTCATAGTTTGGCTTCCTTTGTGGTACTTGCTATTGGGGGTCTGACCCTACTGGTTTTGTTTAACCAGATATGATAGAGGAGCCCGGAGGATCTTTCGTACCATCTACTCGATAGTGACTATCCGGAGCACTAAAGTACCTTAATGGGTTTGCCTATATCATTCTCCCACTAATTATGTACAATATTCTTTTGTGGCATTTAGCCTCCGAGTACGTGTTTAGCTCGTGTTTTGGATCTTGACATCTAGCCTACAGGCCTAAACATGATTTGCATATTGTAGACTATAGCTAGAGCTTATCATGTATGACTATTACTTTTGCTAGTTCTTCACTTTGTATGTATATAGTTTGTGACGCTTTACTATTTTATGTCTGATAATCATACTTTTTATACTTTGTATATTTGTTTGTGATTAAGATGTCTAGGATTGCTTGTAAGACCCAGTTTTCTGAAATTGGGGTATTTTTAAAAAATTATTATTTTTATTATTTATTAATGGTGTTTTAGTCATGATATGATTTTTGATGATTTTAGTTAATTTAAAATTATTTTCTAAGTCATGGCTTATGACTTTGTGATTTTACTAGTGTAACCCTAGTGTAAACCCTAGAGATCTCATAACCTAGAGACCAACCATGACCATGTAAGCCTAGCCATGTGATTAGGATATCAAATTACCACTTTTTAGTCAAAAGGGTATTTTGGTAATTTATTAGAATTTATTAGGAATTATTTGGATTTATGTGTTTTTATTATTATTTAATTATTGATTAGTGCCATGATTAGTTCCTAACCTAGTTTAGCACTAATCTAAAGGTTAGCAACTAACCTAGAAGACTAAGTAGGGGATGTTAACTTTATGTGTAATATCTAGGTTTCATAAATATCTAGATATCTTATTTTTTAGATATTTTAGAACCTAGAAATATCTATCTACCTAGTCAAGCCTTAGGGGCTAAGTTAGCAAGGTGGAGGGGACCCTAAATATCTACCCTACCCCTCCATGGCAGCCAACACCCTACCCTCCTTCCTATATAGTCCCCTCAAACTCATTCATGATCAATTTGCATGAATTTAATACCTAGAAATTCCCATTTCTTCACAAGACCACAACTTGATCAATATTGATCCAAATTCACTCTAGTCTCTTGCATTGGGACCCTACAACATCTAGGGTGCTAAGGAGAACTAGCAATCAAGGATTTGGAAGCATTGGACACCATCAAGTGACGAGGACACCCCCCCCCCAAAACCTTGTTTTCATTGAGTTTTGCACTCATAGGTAATTATCCCTAAACTTTGTTAATTTTGTGTTTTCTCTTCATATTTGCATGCATCTAGGTACTAGGGTACTGTAGGACAAATTTGGTGGAAATTAGAAGTGGTTTGGTGTCCGTATCGGACACGTATCTAGGTTTTTATACAAGTGTTTGATGTATTGCCTCTGTGAATTAAATGTTAATGATTTCGAAAACTATTTGAACAATTTTCTAGCCCTATAGGTGTAGATCACAGAACCCCATCACTGAGCACATTATTGTGTCGTGTCCGTGTCAAATCAGACACGAACACACTGCACTGCACTGCACTGCACAGTGTGGCAGTGTCCTGCTACCACACGGCTCGTGCTCACTGCACAGAGCACGTGGACACGCCAAAATTGGTGGACATGAGGGGGCAGTGTCTGTGCACATGTCCCTAAAATCTCACGACTTCTTGTGTCGTGTCGAGTGAGAAAACTCACTCGCACTGGACACGCGCTGTCAGCGCACACGCGCGCAGGCACGACTTTGAGCGTGTCGTGTCGCATGGACACGACACTAGGGTGTCTCGTAGTGACACGGGCATGAAGCCCTATTCGTGGCGTACACGTGGACACGAGCACGTGGTGCGTCGTGTCCTGTGACGCGAGCATGACGCGTGCAACTGCGTGCACGATGCGGTCTGAACTCGCGTGTATCAGTCGTATTTTCACGACTGATACGGGGTTCGTTCTGTGTCCACGCGTGTCGTAGACACGTGTCAGGGTGTGGAACGTGTAGCCATATGTGTGGGCTACACGTATGCATGACCACGAGTCGTGTCGTGTCTCGTGGTGTGTCCACGAGACGCGTGAACACGTGCACGACGCTGTGCACTGTGTTCGTGTATCAGTGCTTACCCGAGTGAGGTTTTTGTGTGTTTTGACACATGAATTCGTGTCGTGGTGTCGTGTCAGGCACCTAGGATACTAGGGTATGTATGGGGTGTCAGTTACCAACCCATGGTTGCGAGCCATAGCTCGGTTTAGTGCACGAAAATCAAGTTACCCTGTTTCGAAATACACAGTCCACAGTTCCTATTTTTAGGATTTTTTCCAGTTTTCAAAAGTGGATTTCAAAACCAAATTTGATATGTTTAATACATTGTATGAGTGTATTTTAGTACATATATATGTAGCATATATGTATGTGAGAGTGTGGGTGAGTTTTGGGGATAATTGGTTGTGTGTGTGTGTAGTTGTGTGTGTATATACATAGGTATGTATATATGGACTGTGTGTGTGTGTGTTTGGGGGCTGGTTTTGGTTCCAGGAACCATCCCCTTCCCCTCCTGTCCTGTTCAGTCCCCCTCTCTCTCACTGTCCATCTCTCTCTATATATATATATATATATATATATATATATATATATATATATATATATATATATATATGTTATGTGTATATATATGTATATATATATATATATGTTATATATATTGGTATACATATAGTATTTTATATATTTGGTTATATATAGGTATATATAGTTGAGGGTATTGGGTCTATATATATATATATGAAATATATATATATATATATATATATATATATATATATATATATATATATATATATATATATATATATATATATATAAAAAAAAAAAAATATATATATATATATATATATATATATATATATATATATATATATATATATATATATATATATATGTATGTAGGTTAGCTATCATTATATATAAATATGTGGGTTTTGGGTATTGTATATAGTGTATCCCATATTGGTATATAGGTAGTAGATAGATGGGTATATCTATATATATAGATATCTAGGGTATGTAAGTATTACATAGGCCATAGGCCTATGTGATTGTTGTGTATGTATATATATAAGGTTATATATATATGTGAGTATATATAATATGTATATTATAGAGATGAAAACCTATAACCACTAGCCTATGGATACTTATATGATATTAGCTTATGGTCTAGATACACTAGCCTATGGCCATTAAAGGCTAACCCTAATTGACTAGTGACCCCTTGACCTAAACACTAACTAATGACCCTTGTTTGACTAGTGTTGACCAAAGTCAACCTAGGGTCAAACTTGACCTAAATTGAACTTGAATTAACCTAGAATGACTAGTTTGACACTGGTTGACCTAACTTTACTAGTAGACCTAGAAATGACTTGGATGAACATAGAAGGACTATTTGACTAAACCCTAACTTGATGATTAGGTTGACCATATGGATTATGAGGGAAATCCTATATAGATGAAGATATGTATGGGGTTAAGTGAGATACTTAGAGTTGCGTCATGACTTGAGTTGGAGAATAGGATTAGCTTGATTACAGGATTAAGGTTGGTATTGTACTATATATATTTCATGTGATATATTTTATTGTAGTATAGTATCTTAGGTATCCTAAGACAGGTTAGCCTATGTTTGGTTTTGAGTTAGCCTTATAGGGTTTGACTGGATGTTGACCATTAGTCAAGATTAACCTAATTGTCTTATTGACTAGTCTATGATTAACCAAAACCTTAGTTAGTCTAAGATTGACCTAGACTTTGACCTAGCTTGACCATGTTGACTAGTTTGGCTAGAATGTTTGACCAAGAGTTGACTTTAACCTAGATTAGACTTGTTTAACCTTGTTTGACCTTGTATGACTTAGTTTAACTTCTTGTAACCTAGTATGACTTAATTTGACTTAGTTTGACTGTAGTGTTGACCAAGTTTGACTTTGACCTAGATTGGCTTAGAATTCATATAGATTGCATCGTAGATTTCATTTACCTTCATTTTGGACATGTCATAACTGTATTGCTCTATTTTAGGACATTGTGACCCTGGTACAGACATCTGATATTACACTACTCTTTCCAGAGTAACAGGCGAGTACATTCTCTGATAATTCTCTCATTTATTTGTCGATTACTGTATTTCAGTTCTAGTTAGTTCTATGCGATTCTCTGTATCAACACGTATGGATATTTCTGGATTCATGTATCGACACATACCTTACTTGCTGGCCTCTATTACTGGAGTCATTAGTATCATTCTGGAATCATTTTTGGAATCATCACGTATTGGCCAGACTTATCTCGATTCTTTTGTCGATTTTGGATTCACTTGTTGGACGGGGAAATATTGAGTAAGACATGTAGACATATTCCAAATCTGGAATCTCCAACTGGAATCTACTGGAAGCATAGCCATCTCTTGCCTGATCCGTAAGAGATGTGCCTGATACCTACAGCCGTTTGCATGTCGACCTCGGTATTTTAAAACACACTGTTAGATCATAGTTGGACTCACCCTGGTTTCATTGATCACTGTTGGACTCATCTTGTACTGGAAATTATCTGGTATCAGATTATATAGACTGGACTCACACTGGGATTACATTAGACTTATATCGTACTGTCTGGACTCACACATGATATTCTAGTTCAGTTAGCTTTTATTACAGTCTTCATTGCCACGATTCTTCTCTTTTTTTAGTTATCTTTCTTTTCTTGTATCTTACTGTCTCTCTATGCCATCATTACCTGTATAAAACTGCCATGCTCATCAATAAAACTGTCTATAACTGCTTTATAGTTCTTTGTCATTTACTTGGGTTTTTCTAGATGAGTTGTACTCGTTCCCGTCCTGATTGGACCTGTTGAAAATATTACAGATGATAATCCTGAGGACACATGCCCTGCTTACCATGGACCTGGCGAGGGATTAGCTACCTTTGGTCCCGACTCTCAGGAGTGATTCAGGAGATTAGCTAGTAGGCTACTTTAGCTTTCATGTTTTGGCTTGTTGTATTAAAGTTAAGATATTGAGTCTGTATTAAGTTGGTTTGAGATATTGGTGTATTATTTTAGTAGTTAGTTGTTGTTGTCTTTAATTCCTTAGGTATAACTTCTGTGTTATCTTTTCGTGTTTAGACTGTGTTTGAGTAGATCATACCCTTTACTTGTCCTCCATTCGGAGCTGATATCTGGACAAGTACTTTTTATATTCACTGCATGAGATTAGTTAGCAACCTAGGACAGCTTACTACCGCCGACACTGCGGCGTAGGCAGGACGTACCCACTTCTCGTGCCCCTATACCGGGTGCGGGTCGTGACACGTTTTTAGTGGTGCCCCCATGCAGGTCTGTCGACTAAATTGTTTGGTTACGTTATTGTACCAAGCATGCCTGCAATTAGAAACTTAAGGTAATTAGACAACATTAGGAATGACGCTTAGAACACCTAGAGGAATACTAGGATTGCAACATAGGAAATACAACACATGCTTGCTATTATAATTAGATTTTCTTGTCTATGATTATTTTGCTTAAAGAGTCCTTATAAGTCTTTTTATTGTAATTAGATGGTGCTTACTCGTTCATCCCGGTATGTCTCACCTGAGAATGACACACTCCCCATCCAGTCAGCTGACCAGTTGACTGATACACCTCCACCTCCACCTACCACATTCCTCCACTCCACAGATCTATAAACCCAGATACCACAACCACCTTCCACATCACAGGCCCAGCAGGACCCAATACTTCCACCACCCCCTATCACTATATCTACCCAGGCTTCCGTCACACTCGACGGAAACCAACTGCTCATTCTGATCCAGGGGTTCCTAGCAACCCATCAGGAGCAGACCACCCTACTCCGCCAGAGCATGGAGCATTCTGAGGGACGTACCGTGGTCCCACCACCTGTAGAGTCGCGGCAGAGAGCAGGGACGATCAAGGACTTCATGGGTCTGAATCCCAAGGAGTTCTTAGGGACTGAGGGCATAGTAGTAGAAGATGACTGGTTAGACTCGGTAGAGAGGAAGCTCATTGGAGTTAGGATGCCGGATGACCTCCAGGTCGAGGCAGCGAGATTTTTGCTGATAGACTTGGCAGGAGTTTGGTTCCGGAATGAGCCGTTATTCGCGAGAGGGACAGCCACTTGGGATCAGTTCAAGACCCAGTTCAAGAAGAAATTCTTCTCGACCACTGCTAGAGTAGCCATGGGGCTACGATTCCAGAACATCCAGCAGGGGAACCGTTCTGTTGACGAGTATGCGGCAGAGTTTAGTCGCCTGAGCCGTTTCGCTCCTAGTTTGGTTACTGACCCTGAGGAGATGACGCGTAGGTTTTGCCGTGGTCTAGTTCCAGACATTGGCATTCTTATAGTGGCAAACGGTATGACTGACTACTACCAGAGCTTAGAGTTAGCCCGGAGTATCGAGGAGCGTCTTCTATCTTGCAAGAGGCCGGCTTCTGTACACCTTGAGGGACCCTCCAAGCGTCAAGCTTTCCAGCAGAAAGTGCCGACGCTACACCAGCAGACATATCATCCTCCCACACCACATCATTCGACCCTGCCAGTTAGAGCCCCGGGACCCCGACAGCAGAGGCCATTTCAGCAGGTACAGCATCAGTATCGAGGTCAGGACCCGAAGATGATCAGTTGTTCATACTGCAGGAAATAGGGACACATCAGGGAGCAGTGTAGGAAGAGGCTGAAGGTTTGCTATAACTGTGGGTCTGATACTCACCAGAAGATGGATTGTCCTATTGCACCTCCTTATATGGGGGCTAGGCCACCTATAGCTCAGCAACAGAGGGGTGGAGCTTTTGCGATGACAGTCGAGGAGACCAACGCTGCAGGTGACGGGTTAGCAGGTTTGTCTTTTCTGTCCTTCCTTTCCCATCTTGTTGTATGATTCTATTAGTACCCGTCAGGATATGCTTGTGATATGCTAGATAGTGTAGTTACCCTGTTCGAGACTGTGGAATCACGACCAGTAGGACTATGATTGCATGTTATCTTTTGACTCTGATTGACTGGGGGTTTGACCTAGAAGGAGTACGACTATCTTAATTTCGAGGACGAAATTTCTCTAAGGAGGGTAGACTTGTAATACCCAGTTTTCTAAAATTAGGGTATTTTTGAAAAATTATTATTTTTATTATTTATTAATGGTGTTTTAGTCATGATATGATTTTTGATGATTTTAGTTAATTTAAAATTATTTTCTAAGTCATGGCTTATGACTTTGTGATTTTACTAGTGTAACCCTAGTGTAAACCCTAGAGATCTCATAACCTAGAGACCAACCATGACCATGTAAGCCTAACCATGTGATTAGGATATCAAATTACCACTTTTTAGTCAAAAAGGGTATTTTGGTAATTTATTAGAATTTATTAGGAATTATTTGGATTTATGTGTTTTTATTATTATTTAATTATTGATTAGTGCCATGATTAGTTCCTAACCTAGTTTAGCACTAATCTAGAGGTTAGCAACTAACCTAGAAGACTAAGTAGGGGATGTTAACTTTATGTGTAATATCTAGGTTTCATAAATATCTAGATATCTTATTTTTTAGATATTTTAGAACCTAGAAATATCTATCTACCTAGTCAAGCCTTAGGGGCTAAGTTAGCAAGGTGGAGGGGACCCTAAATATCTACCCTACCCCCCATGGCAGCCAACACCCTACCCCCCTTCCTATATAATCCCCTCAAACTCATTCATGATCAATTTGCATGAATTTAATACCTAGAAATTCCTATTTCTTCACAAGACCACAACTTGATCAATATTGATCCAAATTCACTCTAGTCTCTTGCATTGGGACCCTACAACATCTAGGGTGCTAAGGAGAACTAGCAATCAAGGATTTGGAAGCATTGGACACCATCAAGTGAAGAGGACACCCCCCCAAAACCTTGTTTTCATTGAGTTTTGCACTAATAGGTAATTGTCCCTAAACTTTGTTAATTTTGTGTTTTCTCTTCATATTTGTATGCATCTAGGTACTAGGGTACTGTAGGACAAATTTGGTAGAAATTAGAAGTGGTTTGGTGTCCGTATCGGACACGTATCTAGGTTTTTATACAAGTGTTTGATGTATTGCCTCTGTGAATTAAATGTTAATGATTTCGAAAACTATTTGAACAATTTTCTAGCCCTATAGGTGTAGATCACAGAACCCTATAACTGAGCACATTATTGTGTCGTGTCCGTGTCAAATCAGACACGAACACACTGCACTGCACTGCACTGCACAGTGTGGCAGTGTCCTGCTACCACACGGCTCGTGCTCACTGCACAGAGCACGTGGACACGCCAAAATTGGTGGACACGAGGGGGCAGTGTCTGCGCACATGCCCCCAAAATCTTACGACTTCTCGTGTCGTGTCGAGTGAGAAAACTCACTCGCACTGGACACGCGCTGTCAGCGCACACGCACGCAGGCACGACTTTGAGCGTGTCGTGTCGCATGGACACGACACTAGGGTGTCTCGTAGTGACACGGGCATGAAGCCCTATTCGTGGCGTACACGTGGACACGAGCACGTGGTGCGTCGTGTCCTGTGACGCGAGCACGACGCGTGCAACCGCGTGCACGACGCGGTCTGAACTCGCGTATATCAGTCGTATTTTCACGACTGATACGGGGTTCGTTCTGTGTCCACGCGTGTCGTAGACACGTGTCAGGGTGTGGAACGTGTAGCCATACGTATGGGCTACACGTATACACGACCACGAGTCGTGTCGTGTCTCGTGGTGTGTCCACGAGATGCGTGAACACGTGCACGATGCTGTGCACTGTGTTCGTGTATCAGTGCTTACCCGAGTGAAGTTTTTGTGTGCTTTGACACATGAATTCGTGTCGTGGTGTCGTGTCAGGCACCTAGGATACTAGGGTATGTATGGGGTGTCAGTTACCAACCCATGGTTGCGAGCCATAGCTCGATTTAGTGCACGAAAATCAAGTTACCCTGTTTCGAAATACACAGTCCACAGTTCCTATTTTTAGGATTTTTTCCAGTTTTCAAAAGTGGATTTCAAAACCAAATTTGATATGTTTAATACATTGTATGAGTGTATTTTAGTACATATATACGTAGTATATATGTATGTGAGAGTGTGGGTGAGTTTTGGGGATAATTGGTTGTGTGTGTGTGTAGTTGTGTGTGTATATACATAGGTATGTATATATGGACTGTGTGTGTGTGTGTTTGGGGGCTAGTTTTGGTTCCAGGAACCATCCCCTTCCCCTCCTGTCCTGTTCAGTCCCCCTCTCTCTCACTGTCCATCTCTCTCTCTCTCTCTCTATATATATATATATATATATATGTTATGTGTATATATGTATATATATATGTTATATATATTGGTATACATATAGTATTTTATATATTTGGTTATATATAGGTATATATAGTTGAGGGTATTGGGTCTATATATATATATGAAAAATATATATATATATATATGTATGTAGGTTAGCTATCATTATATATAAATATGTGGGTTTTGGGTATTGTATATAGTGTATCCCATATTGGTATATAGGTAGTAGATAGATGGGTATATCTATATATATAGATATCTAGGGTATGTAAGTATTACATAGGCCATAGGGCTATGTGATTGTTGTGTATGTATATATATAAGGTTATATATATATGTGAGTATATATAATATGTATATTATAGAGATGAAAACCTATAACCACTAGCCTATGGATACTTATATGATATTAGCTTATGGTCTAGATACACTAGCCTATGGCCATTAAAGGCTAACGCTAATTGACTAGTGACCCCTTGACCTAAACACTAACTAATGACCCTTGTTTGACTAGTGTTGACCAAAGTCAACCTAGGGTCAAACTTGACCTAAATTGAACTTGAATTAACCTAGAATGACTAGTTTGACACTGGTTGACCTAACTTTACTAGTAGACCTAGAAATGACTTGGATGAACATAGAAGGACTATTTGACTAAACCCTAACTTGATGATTAGGTTGACCATATGGATTATGAAGGAAATCCTATATAGATGAAGATATGTATGGGGTTAAGTGAGATACTTAGAGTTGAGTCATGACTTGAGTTGGAGAATAGGATTAGCTTGATTACAGGATTAAGGTTAGTATTGTACTATATATATTTCATGTGATATACTTTATTATAGTATAGTATCTTAGGTATCCTAAGACAGGTTAGCCTATGTTTGGTTTTGAGTTAGCCTTATAGGGTTTGACTGGATGTTGACCATTAGTCAAGATTAACCTAATTGTCTTATTGACTAGTCTATGATTAACCAAAATCTTAGTTAGTCTAAGATTGACCTAGACTTTGACCTAGCTTGACCATGTTGACTAGTTTGGCTAGAATGTTTGACCAAGAGTTGACTTTAACCTATATTAGACTTGTTTAACCTTGTTTGACCTTGTATGACTTAGTTTAACTTCTTGTAACCTAGTATGACTTAATTTGACTTAGTTTGACTGTAGTGTTGACCAAGTTTGACTTTGACCTAGATTGGCTTAGAATTCATATAGATTGCATCGTAGATTTCATTTACCTTCATTTTGGACATATCATAACTGTATTGCTCTATTTTAGGACATTGTGACCCTGGTACAGACATCTGATATTACACTACTCTTTCCACAGTAACAGGCGAGTACATTCTCTGATAATTCTCTCATTTATTTGTCGATTACTGTATTTCAGTTCTAGTTAGTTCTATGTGATTCTCTGTATCAACACGTATGGATATTTCTGGATTCATGTATCGACACATACCTTATTTGCTGGCCTCTATTACTGTAGTCATTAGTATCATTCTGGAATCATTTTTGGAATCATCACGTATTGGCCAGACTCATCTCGATTCTTTTGTCGATTTTGGATTCACTTGCTGGGCGGGGAAATATTGAGTAAGACATGTAGACATACCCCAAATCTGGAATCTCCAACTGGAATCTACTGGAAGCATAGCCATCTTTTGCCTGATTCGTAAGAGATGTGCCTGATACCTACAGCCGTTTGCATGTCGACCTCGGTATTTTAAAACACACTGTTAGATCATAGTTGGACTCACCCTAGTTTCATTGATCACTGTTGGACTCATCTTGTACTGGAAATTATCTGGTATCAGATTATATGGACTGGACTCACACTGGGATTACATTAGACTTATATCGTACTGTCTGGACTCACACATGATATTCTAGTTCAGTTAGCTTTTATTACAGTCTTCATTGCCACGATTCTTCTCTTGTTTTAGTTACCTTTCTTTTCTTGTATCTTACTGTCTCTCTATGCCATCATTACCTGTATAAAACTGCCATGCTCATCAATAAAACTGTCTATAACTGCTTTATAGTTCTTTGTCATTTACTTGGGTTTTTCTAGATGAGTTGTACTCGTTCCCGTCCTGATTGGACCTGTTGAAAATATTACAGATGATAATCCTGAGGACACATGCCCTGCTTACCATGGACCTGGCGAGGGATTAGCTACCTTTGGTCCCAACTCTCAGGAGTGATTCAGGAGATTAGCTAGTAGACTACTTTAGCTTTCATGTTTTGGCTTGTTGTATTAAAGTTAAGATATTGAGTCTGTATTAAGTTGGTTTGAGATATTGGTGTATTATTTTAGTAGTTAGTTGTTGTTGTCTTTAATTCCTTAGGTATAACTTCTGTGTTATCTTTTCGTGTTTAGACTGTGTTTGAGTAGATCATACCCTTTACTTGCCCTCCATTCGGAGCTGATATCTGGACAAGTACTTTTTATATTCACTGCATGAGATTAGTTAGCAACCTAGGACAGCTTACTACCGCCGACACTGCGGCGTAGGCTGGACGTACCCACTTCTCGTGCCCCTATACCGGGTGCGGGTCGTGACACGTTTTTAGTGGTACCCCCATGCAGGTCTGTCGACTAAATTGTTTGGTTACGTTATTGTACCAAGCATGCCTGCAATTAGGAACTTAAGATAATTAGACAACATTAGGAATGACGCTTAGAACACCTAGAGGAATACTAGGATTGCAACATAGGAAATACAACACATGCTTGCTATTATAATTAGATTTTCTTGTCTATGATTGTTTTGCTTAAAGAGTCCTTATAAGTCTTTTTATTGTAATTAGATGGTGCTTACTCGTTCATCCCGGTATGTCTCACCTGAGAATGACACACTCCCCATCCAGTCAGCTGACCAGTTGACTGATACACCTCCACCTCCACCTACCACATTCCTCCACTCCACAGATCCACAAACCCAGATACCACAACCACCTTCCACATCACAGGCCCAGCAGGACCCAATACTTCCACCACCCCCTATCACTATACCTACCCAGGCTTCCGTCACACTCGACGGGAACCAACTGCTCATTCTGATCCAGGGGATCATGAAGGATATGATGGAGTCACAACAACAATGAGATATCGTTCTCCAGCAGAGTATCCAAATGTTGATAGAGCGTAGTAGGTATGGAATACTAGAGGTATTTTAAGTCGAGGATTTGCAGCCAGAAAGAGTGCAGATTGGAGCCAGGCAGTACCAGTCATCTAGTCAGTCAGTATATCGAGCCAAACCTACTGTAGAGGCACTTCGAGAGCACGAGCATATAGCCATGAGGACCACATCCAGAACTGAGGGTCGTAAGAGGTACCATGCACCCATGTTAGACTTTTTACCCCGACATCCCTCACCAGTTCCATTATAGGATCATCCACACCAGCACCAGGAGTTGCCAGTTGTATGTTCCTTTTGTGGAAGGGAAGGACACACTCATCTTGCTTGTCGAAGGGCCAACTTTCTTTGTTTATCATGCGGATCACCAGGCTACATGATAGGGATTTGTCCCCGGAGGAGTTCAGCCGGATCTTCACCCTTCCAGCCTATAGTTACCCTGTTCGGGGTACCAACACCTGTTTAGCAGAAGCGAGCTCAGAGGCCTTCATCGATGCAGTCCCATGCATTCCAGCTGGAGAGGCCTCAACAGTACATGCAGGCCCAAGCTCAGAGGCAGAGAGACCAGTAGAGACTAGTAGTATTAGGCAGAACAAGAAGCATGTACCTATTGTGGTAAGATATGGCATCTCAGATCAGTTTGTTAGACGGCCAATAGGCGATACTTTCGCTGTAGAGAGGAGGACCATTCAATTAGCACTTGCCCCTATCCGACATCTCGAGGACGACCAGTTACACCAGATGTACCATCTCAGTTCTTTCAGTCGCATCAGTCATCACCCCCAGCAGTGGATGAGAAGTTAGGACCAATACTAGATGTTCAACCATTGGCACAGTATCCTCCGCCATCGCGAGCTCAGAGGGTCAGGTAGCACAGAGCACAGTTGTATGCACAGTCTCAGGGGCAGTTCTAGTATCGGCATGAGGGTAGTACCTAGGGAGTCTCAGGTACCATCTTTATGATCTTCTTTCAGTTATACCTTTTTTGATTTATTCTTCAGTAGCAGGCCAGGTAGTGGCAGTATATCTTAGGTTCTTGTCGGCGACCTTGTATTCCATCGATATTAGGAGTACAACGGTCGGTTTTACTTATTCGATGAGTGAATGCGAGTTTCTCATCCCACTCTTCTGTCTTCGTATCTTGAGATACATGATATCTATCACGTGTCTCAACTACGAAGATGCGTCCTAGGTAGAGTCATATCTTAGACTAAGTCATTGGTACCAACTTACTTTGAGACTTGACCCCTATCTATTTTGGAAGTCAATGTAGGCCAGCGGGAGCGGGTCCCTACTCAACTAACTCAGGGGACATATTTATTTATATGCCTCTAGCCCTTCTTGTTTGTGGTTATGTTATTACTTACACATTTATTTATGTTACCAATTCCTTCATTTATTGCTTACACATTTATTTATATTACTATTGCCTTCATTTATATGCCATGCTTTGTTTTATTGAGATAGTTGTAATTCTTGAGCTTTTGTTTTGGTTATCATGCTTGACTAGCTTTCAAAAATTTTGAGGATGAAATTTTTCTAAAGATGGGAGAGTTGTGAGACTCGTCTCACAGTATCGGTATTTATATACGGATATATATTTTTGTACTGTATTTTGTATTTTTTTGGTTTTCAGAATGTTTTAATTATTTTTTCCAACTTATAGTTTTTCTCCTTGACCGGCATACCGCCAGTATACCAGTGTATACCGATGGCATACCTATCACTCCCGTTTTTTGTTATACGTATTTTTGGTGTATGTATACGGATTTCTGACATTTGTCAGGTGATCCGTATTTTGACTTGTCTTTCTTAGCCTCGACTTGGTTTAGTCTTGACTTGGTTTAACTTGGTTTGGTTCAACTTGGCTTGGCTTTGCTTGGTTTGGTTTGGGGTTAAGATGAGAGGGTTTTGTATAAAAAACAACTCTCTCTCTCTCTTTTTCTTCATTTCTTCTTATCTTCTCTTCCACTTAGAGCTTAACCCTAGGCAAGTACATCTTACCAAATCTTGAACATTATTATTTTTGTCATTTTGTTTGTTCTATTCTCTTCCTTGCATGATTCTAAGCCTCTTTAAAACTTAGAGTTTTTGGTTTTAATGCTTACATTTTTGTAGACCTAAGTTTGTAACTTTTTTTTTTGGTTTTGATCTCTTAAACTTTGTTATTTTCGAAAACTAATGATTCTATGTTGTAGAAAATTTTATTCTATCCAATTTTAGCTTTTGAACCACTTGATTTCGATTTATTTTGAGTTAGTTATACCATTTTTCGTGTTTATGGGTTCCCCACACCATTTGGTATTTTTGGGACGATGAACAGTGCCGCGCGCCGTGCTTGCGCTGTGGGCATTTTTGCCCGCGCGTGCAGCGCATCTCGCGCGTCGTGCGCCCGTACGATTTTCTGTCGTGCGCCCGTGCGCCATGCTTGCGTGCAGCTTGCGTAGTGGGCATTTTTACTCGGGCGTGCAGCGCATCTCGCCCGCATGATTTTCTGTCGCGCCCCTGCGTGCTATGCTTGCGCGCACCTTGCGTCGTGGGCAGTTTTGCCCGTGCGCGTAGTAAATTTTGCGCAGTGCGTAGACCGCGTATCGTGCATGCGCGCTCCGTGCACCGTGGGCAGTTTTGCCCACGCGCACAGCATCCCCGTGCACAGATTGCCTTGAATGGTTGTTTTTGTTTGTTTAAGCTGTTTTGTAGCTCGAATCTTGGAAAACTCAAAACTTGAAAGTTGTAGATCTTTGTCTTGGCTTCAATAATCTTTTTGTTTTACCTTAATTGGAGTTCATATGCGACTAACAATTTCAATCTTAGTTTTGATCTTTTGGTATGTTTTCTGTACTTGGCCGTTTTGATATTTTATTCGACTGAAATAAATTCTTGACATGATTAGATGATCTCGTATAGTTAGAGAATGATTGTACACCCTATATACACTTGACACTAGCACATGTTCAATTATTATTCCTTGTCTTGTACTTACTTTTATTTATTCCTTTTCACATGCTATGATATGTCTTTCCTTTCGATTCTTTCTTATATGCTGTGATATGTATTGCCATACCTTCCCGGATTTATTGTACTTTGCAGTCTATGCCATGTCTAGTATCTTTGTTATGGCCAATTGTGGCGCATCCATATTACATGTCTTCTTTGCTTACTAGATAGTGGTCCATCGTGGCGTACTCATGTTACATGTCTTCTTTGTTTACTAGATAGTGACCCGTCGTGGTGCACTCTTGTACATGTCTTCTCTTGCTTACATGATAGTGGCCTATCATGACGTACTCCCTATTTTCTCGATAGTGGCTCGTCGTAGCGCACTCCTAGCTTCCAGCTTATTATATTTTTCTTGTTGTGGCTTGTTGTAGTGCACATACTTACTTTTGTCCAGTCTTGCATATCATGTCTAGGTTGGATTCTGCGGAATGCCACATCCAGAATCTAACAAGAAAATGTTAAGGACTAATAACTAGCTTGATTATCTAGATCATTGGAAAAAAGAATTTTCCAGTTACCTGCAAGCCCTTTGTCCCAGTCCAACCTAAATAGATTTGGAGCAATCTGTCATGATGAGCACACTTCCAGCGCACCGTCGAGTGTTGCACATTTTATATATTTTAGGGTACATTTGTCTCCTGGGCGATGTACCCACTATTATATCTTAGGGTACGTTTGACTCCTGGACAATGTACCCACAATTAGACCTTAGGATACATTTGTCTCCCGGGCGATGTATCCACTATTACCTTTCTTTTTTTTTGGCCTGGATAAGTCGGGTAGTCTGCAGGGCTGGTAACTGGATTGGATTTTTCAAAAGTGCATATGTTAGTAATTAGGATTGTGATAACCCTAGTTAGCTATTGTATAAAGCTATACTCATTGCTTGGCCGTGATTGTTGTATGGAGTCCAGTCTAGTCTAGTTTTGTCTAGGTAGTGTCTGAATTGTTTATTTCAGTACATTATTGTTTATGTTTTACTTTTGTCGATAAATAATTAAAGACTAAGTTCTGTTCCGGGGCCGGTCCTTGTTTGGTTTACGGGTTGTAACTTGGGTTCCGGAATAGCTTTCTTAGCCATCTTGTCATTTGTCGTCCTATTTAGTACTCATACACTATACATGATCCCTATGCTGTACATTGATTTGAGACAAAGTTCTATTCAGGAGAAGGGTTATAACTCTGGTCCTTGTTTGGTTTACGGGTTGTAACTCGGGTTCGGAATAGTTTCTAGGTCACATGCTTACATGTTCCAGTTATCTAACATGCTCACATGTTCCAGTTATCTTACATGCTCACATGTACCATTTTTCTTACATGCTCACATGTTCAGTTTATCTTACATGTTCACATGTTTTTGTTTACTTAACATATCCACAATTTATATTATGTCAAATATTATTTACCCTATGCTCCATGTTGCTTTGCTTATTATCTTTTCTATTCTCGAGATGAGTGCATTGGTAGTACACGAGTCTCGATTTGTATTTACTTATTTATGTCTCTGTCCATTGCTATGTTAGTTATTGCTGGTTTTAGTTCATAGTTTGGCTTCCTTTGTGGTACTTGTTATTGGGGGTCTGACCCCATTGGTTTTGTTTGGCCAGATCTGATAGAGGAGCCCGGAGGATCTTCTGTACCATCTACTCGACGGTGACTACCCATAGCACCAGAGTTCCTTAGTAGGTTTTTCTATATCATTCTCCCACTAGTTATGTACATTATTCTTTTGTGGCATTTAGCCTCCGAGCACGTGTTTAGCTCGTGTTTTGGATCTTGACATCTAGCCTACGGGCCTAAATATGATTTGCGTATTCTAGACTATACCTAGAGCTTATCATGTATGACTGTTACTCTTGCTAGTTCTTCACTTTGTATTACTAGCTTCATGACCATCCATGTATATATAGTTTGGGACGCTTTACTATGTTATGTCTGATGATCATACTTCTTGTACTTTGTATATTTGCCTGTGATTGAGATACCTAGGATTGCTTGACCTAGGATTGACTGTTGGATTGTAGTAGTAACCCCCATGTCTATACAACTTATACGTTATTTTGGGGTACTAGAGTACTTTAGAATACGTAGCTGGCCTGGTCCGTCCCTACTCACCAGTATTTTGGTTCTGGGGCGTGACACATCTGCCTCTCGCCGACATCGTCCCAGGCTAAAGGTGATCTACACTTCTTGCCATACTGTGCCCCAAATGGTGCCATCTAGATACTGGCCTGAAAACTGTTATGTAGAAGAACTCCACTAGATGTAGGTTGTCATGCCCCGATTCGTAGAGTCATTCATTCATATATTTTATCTCTTGGAATCGATCGTCCTCGCTTGGACGTGATACCGTACAAATCTGGTATTGCACTTGTACAAGGCAAAGATAGTACATAATTGATTATCTTCAAATAGGAACACATCGCAGCGACAGAAGCAGATAAATTGAAGTCAATGAGGACAATCTTTCTCATTGAATAGAAATACATCACTTCTTTATAGCCGTGGAGATAAAAGGATAACTTGCAGTCACAGAGAGATATATATAGAACTATATTCTCTTTATTGATAATTAAAGAACAGTACAAGACTCGTATTGGAATACAATGCTTACAACACTTCCCACTTACAATGAAAGCCAACTGAACAATGCTATAAAGCTTACATTTGATACTTGGATACATTGGATTACAACTCGATATACCGACTTAGCTTACAACTCACTGGTATAACAGATTACAATGTTCCATATATTATATCCTTTATAAACAGAAGACATCATCTTGTACAAGGAGAGCTTCTGCATGTCCAATAAATCTTCGTTGCCGCGGGACCGATCAAGCCAATCTTCGTGTACAGAATATTCCAAGCACGAGTACCTGTCCACAAAACGTGGGTCAGTACATCATCTATGTACTGGCGAGCAGAATCCAACCCACTCGCCTAAGCCAACATTTTTAGTAACCATTTATGTCACGCCCCGCTCCCGTAGGAGCGATCGTCCTCGCTAAGGCGTGATGCCGTACGAACCTAGATTGCGCTCGTGCAAGGCGGGTTCCATAACGACCGATTAAAGCGGCTGCGACGGGGTCATCGCACAGAAGTCCCAAGCAGAGACATTTAACATGCAGCAGAAATTTAGAACAAAACACAAGTTATTCAAAGAAGCTCTTTATTGATATTGAAACAATGGTTACATTGGGGGCGCAAGGCCAAGATTACAATCACTCAAGCTCACTTTTCTCTCATTATACAAGTCACTCTGCTCTCTCTTATCTCTCGATTACAATGCTTGAGCCAGCGGAAGCTTCGGAAGGCGATGTCCATACATTATGTCCCGTATAAGTCTTGACTCCACGCGGCCGTACGCTTCGAATCGCCAAGGAATTCTATGCCTTGACGCATCTAAGCGAGCCCCGCACCACGAGCCTCTACCTGCGCCTGCACATAAAAATTATGTGGGTGTCAGTACTCAACTGTACTGGTGGAGTGAGCTCATCGCCCACCCATACAAAACTGACACGTTTATTTTACTTTGTGCAATACAAGTCCCTTTATGATTGTCTTTCTAGTCTTGCCTTAGGATCGATTTTAGGACCGACTCCTTGGTCTATTTTGTGTCTTTAGATCGTCATCGTGCCTTGCACTAATAATGTACTCATACTTTGCCGCTAGACCGTTCTCATGCTTGCAATGTCAACGCACCGACTCATACTTGTCTTTCGTGCTATAATCTGGGACATAACGACTCGGTCGTACAATGAACTCGATTTCGTGCCTCAATATCACTGGGGCAGTGCCTCCTCGCTTAGTCTTGCTTATACTCGTGTTGTGACAACGCGACCGTACCTTACATTTTGAGGTCGTGCCCTGCAAACACCGAGGTCGTGCCTCGCACCCACTTAACCTAATTTTTTAACACAACTTGTCCTACGGCCCTTTCTCGACTTAACTCGCAACGTCTAACCCAACTTGTGGAACCGGTGTTGAGAACTCAAGCACGACGCCTATAACTCGTGCCGAAGCACGTATCTTTACGCATAGCCGAATCTTAGGCTTTATAATACCTTATGTGCATACCGTGCACTCATTTCACAACACATCACATGCCGTGCTTACACTTCCTTTGTTACGACCGACATCGTGCAGGCAGATTCGCCGCTTAGCACGCCAAGTATCTATATGAAAGGCCACTGGCACGACAAGCCATCGTGGACATAGCTCGGGTAGGCGGCGGGTCCTTCATCGCAGGTAGCGAGCCCCGTTGAAAGCCTTCGACTACCCACGCAGTTCGTATGCTGCTATAACGTCTACCTCCTAGGACGACTGGGCCCGGTGCCCCGACGTATAACCAGTCTAGGTAAAAATCCTTGTCGAAAAGTTGTCCAATGACCACGCACCTACGAGACATCTAGACTCACGTAAATACATGGCCTAATTTGTTGGTACGACTGGAACTATACTTAGCAACTCGTGCTCTGAATCATACTTTGCATAACGTGCATCGAGACCGTGAGACTCCCAACCGAGGGACCGCCTCATACTTCTTAACGTGCATAGGAACACGAGACTCCCAACCGAAGGACCGTCTTATACCTCTTAACGTACATAGGAACGTGAGACTCCCAACCGAGGGATCGCCTCATACCTCTTAATGTGCATAGGAACGTGAGACTCCCAACTGAGGGACCACCTCATACTTCTTAACGTGCATAGGAACGTGAGACTCCCAACTGAGGGACCGCCTCATACCTCTATGTGACGAGCCTTAAGACTGTGGGAACAAATGGCTATATGCAGCCGTAGATCTGTGGGACCGTGCATACGCTCAACCTGAACAACCAAATTCTTTTAGGTACCTAGACTTAATCCATAAGCAGTACGATACAACTTAGCTCGTGGGACGATCAAGGCTACGCCGGGCCTTGCATTCGAGGAAACGTCCATGCTTTATCGAGCATCTACGCGGGCGACGCCTATGACTTAGGCTAACTCATAGTTTGTGACGAATACCAACTTTTCCTTCTTCCAAGCCACGGGACGAAGGACCGAGTGTCATTTTCAAAGCACGCCGTGCACCAACTCTAATCTGACCATGGGACGTTTTCCATGTTCTAAACTCGATTTGACACGTCGGGATTATTCCCTTAGCTATGTAGATTCGTCTCTTTTATTATTAAACCTACTTGTGCAAGTTGAAAATACGCAATTTATTATATGAAGGCTGAGATAAGGCAAGTTCACCGAAACTATCCCACCTGAGCGATGTCTTCGAGTCGTCATTGTAAGGCCAATTCTGAACGCCGTTGGGGTTTTGATTCCTTCCGATTGACTGAGCGGGATGGGGCACTACATCATATACCGCAACACTTATTAGAATGATCTTTCTATTTGGGACCTGGTATCAGTTTACAGTTCATGGGCAACATTCATAGTGAAGCATGTAAACATATTCTTAGCTACCAATATTCATGTGGACGTATCATTAAAGCATTCTTGGTGTTATCATGCAAAGACATCATTGAGGCATCGTTAACATTAACATCTTAAACATGTTATGCCAATTCTCACTTCAAGCATCACTTAACATGTATGTCATGTTTGGACAATGTTTATAGCATGGGATCTTTCTAGCATACTGAATTTAACATGTTAAGCAGGTTCTCATACTGAAAGGCTACCCACAACATCATTTATTTGGCATATGAAGCACGCAAGTTAAACCAACACAGATATTGAGTATATCACACTTAAATGATTTCTTGTCGATGGCCAACTCCCTCGTACCTGCATCAAAAACAGGTTATCCGATATACTTACTCTGCCTGCACAAAAATATTCATTAGCGTGCATCCTGACTACATGGTCACTGGTGTTGTTAAACCATATTGACTCTTTTCATTTCATTTTATTTCAAGATAATACGGTCAGTATAGTAGGTGGCGAGCCTCTATGCCACCCCGCATTATCCATGCTCCCACAGCACTCATCATTATTTCCTCCTAGGCCGAATCGGTCCTGGCGTCCCGGTACCGTTCGAGAAAATTAAAACTCAAACCTTGTATACAAGTTGTCCATGACCATGCGAATGCGTGTCCGACTCGATTGTGAGCATAATCGCATGGTAAAAGATATTAAAGAAAGTAAAGGAAACAGTGCATCATTAGTCGTATTCAATGACTTATTCATTTCATCATTAACATTATTTTATTTGGTGATCTCATCGATCCCATGATTTATCATTTCTTATTCATTACTTCATTACAACGTTTCTCATATCGTTCCTTTCGACAAGGAATATAACATTCATTCATTTCATAGGGATATTTACTCATTCTTTTATTGCTTATAAGGGACATGCAATATTTTATATTCTTGCAACAGTTATACAGAGAGTACATGATTCAAGTATTCATTTAATTCTCATAGCCAGTACACTGTCTATTCTATCCTTCACAAGGCATCTTATTATTCAAGTGTTTTACTGTTTCAGCAGCATTAAACATAAGGGACAATGTTATAAATTCATTCTCAGGTATCAAATCACATTAGCACTTCAATGTGTTATACATTTCAAAAATTCTCAGCATAAGCATGTCTATTGTTCAGCAACTAAAATATGGGACATTTAGGGACAATTCATAGCATTTTAATACTTCATTTTATTAAGCATGAAGGAGTAAGGAGGAGGAAGGACAGTTCCACTCACTTGCATAAAAGGATTTTCCTGTTCCGATCACACACAATTCCACTAAGCGTAGCTCCACCAACGAGCCACGTTCCAATACCCATTCTGTCTATCCAGCTAAGAGAGACTGCACTAGTCTCAATTCTCCTGATTTCCAACCCAAGTTACGGTCCAATATTCTGATCCCATCTAACAAGCCAACCAAATGCCTCGCGCGGAGCGAGGCATTACATAATATACCAAACAAAAAAAGTTTCGTCATCGAAACTTAAGAGACCAACTCATCTTACTAATTTACTTAGTCACAACAAGTTACTCATTCAGCTTCAATTGAATATTCATTTTAGCACACTCAGTCATCTCAAAATAGCTATCTAACTGTACCATTTTAATCTATCAACGATTCAATCCATCTTTCTCTTTTCTAAATACTTGCAACTTCTTATTGATTCACCAACATTTTTTTTCTCTTGTATTTCAATCTTGGTCGCAACCATCACTTCATTTAGATCCATACACATATTTTAGGCGTCCCCAAAATATATACATTTCAGCCAAAGTCCGCGCTAGTACGATAAATTCTTCCCATAATATTATCTCAGTCGCAACCTATCACTTCGGCTGGATCCATACACATATTTTAGGCGTCCCTAAAACATATGTACTTCAGCCAACTTTCATGTTATTGTGATTCGATCAGCCACGATATAACTATCTTTTCCAATCCGACTTAGCATCCTTTCAATTGACTTATCACTTTATTCACTTACCACACTCACTATCTTCCAGGCCACAACACTTAACATCAGGGACAACTCGGATAAGCTCTCTATCTAAGCATAATATTTCTAACATTCGATCAAGGGTCTAACTTAGGGCCAAACATATCAAGAGTTCACAACATACAATCATATTCCTTTCCGAATCCAACAATATTTCTTATCGAGGCAATTCACCTTTTCAAAAAGATACAATCCGACGTCACCCACTATCGATTACCCGAGCCAAGGGTACAATTCTTATGCAACAATCAAGGTTAACCCAGCTACCCGACTATAGATACCGATCAATCATTCTCCAAGGCACAAGTTTAAGCATACATTTCCTTAGGTCAATACTCATCACCACCATCTCTCGTACAATACCACAAGGTCATTCTATGGGTCTCCAATGGTCACCTATTATTCAGTCAATCTCTAAGGTTAGCTATACTGACAGCTAAACTTAATCATTTAGGTGACTTTCCTAGAGTGGACGGCTACTAGGGTTATACTAGTTTTTTATTCTTACGGCCAACAAGCAACTGACAGTTCTAAGAAACTCTACCCAAACCTATGGGTATAACTCAGTCTGAATAACTAATCGTCATTGTCGGCTATGCCAACAATTGGTAAGTCATCAACTGGTCGCTAGGGTCAAGTCTATCTATCCAGGGTCTTCCTCAAGGAAATAATTCCTACATAGGCTCATTCTAGACTTATCCAACGATCGATCTATCAACATTACGGTCAATTCCAACCCAACATACGATTCTCATCATTCTAATAATCCATCAAGTAAAATATCCAATGATCCAATTTCTATTCCAATTCCTTTGTATCCACACGAACCCATAAGCCAAGGCTAACTATTCAAGAGTCGTCGATTCCGATAGTCTTGCGTAACTATGGAATCATACTATTCGGTCCGTATGACAAAGTCATACCGCTAAGTCATAACCAACAATCTATATCCCAACCAACAGTCAACTATTCTGATATTATCCAATACATTTACAATTTCTTAATCCCATTCGTTTCATCAGTCATCAAACTATCTTACGGACATTCTTAATTCTCATATAGCAAGGGTCGAGTAGTGTATTCCATTCAATCCGACAATCTACGTATCACTTAACCATCCTCTAGGCAACACCAGTATTCAGAGTTACTACTTGTTATTTTTGTGATACACTTCAAATCCTCAGCATTCATGCACATGTGCAATGACTATCCTTTGGTGATCAAGATGGATTAACATCTATTACACCTTAGGGTCAAGGCACATATCTATAATATTTCTTTAAGTCACCGACAATATTTCTAAAACTTTCAGCTTAGCAACCAACTTTGTATTAGCCACATATGATTTGCATCCAACCAATCGAAGTCAACATTCAAACGTTTTAAGACACAACATTCTCTAGCCAAATCCATTTACCCATAGCATACTAACTGTTTTACTAGTCTGAGTCATCACTCGACTAAACAATTTCTAACCAAGCCACCCATTACAATTTCTAGAAATCTTGCTTTCCAGCATAACATCACCGTCAAGGGGCACTCGAGTCATCAAGTAACAATACATGACTCCCAGCTAAGTCTCGACAGTACCCAGTACCCATAGATAGTCCCTTGCTATCCTGTGGAAAGGGTCAACATACATCTCGTTCTGAGGTGGTTGAGGCAATATACCACTCAGAAACGAAGCCATCCTTAAACAATACCAACTCAAATCTATTCCGGACATTCATGATCTATAATGATCACAACACTTAGCTAACATCTCGGGGTCACAATATCATAAGCCAACATTCTTAGGGTCTCAAAAGCACTAGCCATCACCCATGAGCCAACTCATCCGTTCTGTTGAACTCATCCATCAAATGTTTCATTCCCAATTCTTTCCCAACATCATATGTAATTCTCAACTTGTTACAGCATACATAGCCACTTTTCTTTATTCTCACATTCCAAACAGCATTCATAATATAGCATACTATGGCATCGAGTCATTGTTGGGTTAATTGTGTCCAAACCAACAACAATCATTCATTAAGGGGCATCACAATGTATATAGACTTATTGTATGGAACATCCAGTGAGCAGCCAAGAGGGTTAACGAACTTTCAGACACAAACAACATAGGATGATTACCGAATAACAACAGCATAATCGCAGAAGCAATCTTTGATTTAATCGCGGAAGCAACGTCGAGTGATCGCGGAAGCAACTTTGAGTTGAAACGAATCAAAGAAGAGACCAAAGGACGTAAAGCCGTGCTCTGATACCAATTTGTCACGCCCCGATTCGTAGAGTCATTCATTCATATATTTTATCTCTTGGAATCGATCGTCCTCGCTTGGACGTGATGCCGTATGTCACCTCCAGTTTTCTAGAACAGGAGTATTTTTGTCATTTTTTATTTTAGAATATTTTTGAAATTTATTTTATTATTTATAATATTGTTTTGGGGTTATTTGGGTCGGGTTCGAATTTTAGCTCAATCCGACTTGTAACGGGGACCCGGGATAGTGTTGACTCTAGTGGGACCCACACACTAGTTAGCCATGGCCTACATGATATTTATTTTAGTTAGTGGTTAGACAAATTAATTATGGATAGGGTTTGGTTAGATTAGAGAGTTAGAATGACTAATTTAGCCTTAACCATTTAGCCCTTTCCTAATATTAAACAATAGGACTAGGGGAGGGCATTTTAGACTTTTTATAATGGGGCAAAACAGCCCATTAGGGCCGGCCACACTAGGAATAGACATGGGCATTATTCATTTGTTTTTATCCATCCACTTTCTCTCTCTTGTTCTTCCCCAAATTTTAGAGAGCAACCTCCATTGATTTTTCCACCAAATCCTTTCATTCTTCCACCCAACCTTCTTCTTTCCTTCTCTACTCAAGCCAAGGAGGAAGGTAGCCAAGTTTGGGAGGATTCGGAGCTCGTTCGTGTCCGTTTGGGATTCCTACGGGTCGGTGGCGTATCGAAAAGGCTTTTCTTCGATTCGATCTACCGGGAGGTATAAATCCTTTCTCCTTTACATTTTCTCATGCATATAGGTTGACTTTTGACCTATAGGAATGACCCCCATGGTTGTGTCTCCATTTGTGTCCGTTTCGTGTCCTTTTGTAGACTTTTAGGAGTGTCCTATGTGTGGTATCGTGTCCTAGTAGGAAAATCCCTGGTGGACACTTGTTTTTATACATATATATTGTATGAATAATTATTAGATATTTAAATCTCAGATTTGTGTTGTTTAGAGGGGTGTTCTTCAAGTATCATATTGTATCATATTTATTTACCTATAAATTGTATATATATTTGGGTTATATATATGTTATTCTCTCTCTCTCTATATATATATGTATATATAAATTTGTGGCTTATATATATGTATATATATGTGATATAATGTGTATTTCTTTGTGTTGTTGGTATAGTGAATTTCGGCCAAGAGGAAAGGAATTTAGAGTGATGATGGAGTTGGTGTTGGTAGTGTATGTGTTTGTATAGAGGGTGTTTGAGGGAATGTTTGTGAGGAGAATAGAGAGTTGAGAGGAGATTAGGGAGTGAGAGAGTGTGAGATTTGAGAGTGAATTGAAGGGGGGAGCATGCCCTGCTGTTCAGCAGCATTGAGGCATCAGTCCCCACAAGGAGGGAACTGATTTCCTGATCTGGACAGTCCCCAAAGGGGACTGTCATTGGCAGCTGCAATAGCAGCAGTAGTTACTGCCTAAATGGCAGTTTAAGGGGGGGTTAGGGGATCACCAATGTAGCCTATAAGCAGTCCCAAGCCTAGCCTACATATCAGCCACATAACCACTCCAAAATAGTCCTAAACCAAGCATACAAGCAGTCCCTAAACAGTCCTATACACAGCCATTATTCAGTCCCAAACCACCCCAATGACAGCCCAAAAACAGTCCATAATGCCTGCCTATTTGTTGTCCCAAACCACTCTAAAAAACTGTCTTTAACAGTCCTTAATAGGCCCCTAAACCACCCTAAAATCAGTCCCTTACCTGTCCCAATAGTCCACATTTCAGTCCCTTAAACACCCCTCATAGCTGTCCTATATTCAGCCTAGAATGGTCCCAATGTAGGCCATGAAACCAGCCTTGACACACTCCCATTCAGCCCTTTGTGTTGCCCCATCAAACCACCACATGGCTGTCATAAAACAGTCCATTACTTGTCCTAATACCAGTCCTTAACCTGTCCTAAGACACCTATGTGTGTATGTGTTTATGACCTATGTGTATGTGTGTTTATGACCTATGTGTGTGTGTGTGAGCCTATAGAAGTTAGCTAGTAGCCTATAGGTGTTAGCCTATATGTGAACCTATAGAAAAACCTATAAGCGTGGTATCATGGGTGTTATGTGTGAGTGAGTGAGTGAGTGAGTGAGTGAGTGAGTTTGTGTGTGTGAGTGTTAGGTTAATGTGAGAATGGTACAAGGGTAAGGGTAAGGTAATGGTCAGATAACCAACACATGTTCTAAGATAGGCTAGATACCTAGGATACCTATATTTCTTGGTAGGTAAACCTTATATAGGATAGTATCCTACTACCCTAAGGAGCCTAGGCTAGTATCTTGGGTATTAGCGGGGTTTCCTTTGTATTGGGCAAGGTATCGGGATTTATCTTAGTAAGGGTAATATGGGTTTTACCTAGAACTAGGGTATTTGAGTCTAGAGTCTAAGATATGGTTAGAAGTAAGTTCACTTGGTTAGTAATGATCAAATATAGTGCTCCTAGACTAGTTTTGACTTCGGTTGACCATTTTGACCAAAAGTCAACCGAGAGTCAAACTTAGCCTTTAAGCGACTAGATTTGACCGAAACCAAACCAGAGTTGACCAGTTGACTGAAAGTCAACAGTTGGTCAACATTAGACTAGTTTGACCTAGGATTAACCTAGAGTTGACCCAGGGTTGACTCAATGTTGACCAGAGTTGACCAGAGTTGACTTTTGACCAAAAGTCAACTGTAAGTTAACCCTTGACCCAGATTGACCTAGTTTGACTTGGATTGACTCCCAGTGACCTGGTATGACCTAGTATAACTCAGTTTGACCTAGATTGACCTAGTTTGACTTAGACTTGCGTATTATGACTTAAATTAGTTTCCTTTTCATTATAAAACCCTATTTAACTTATAGTATCTCATTTTAGGTCTGTGATTCACTCTGAGCGTCTGTTCACCTTATCAGCTCAGGACCACAGGCGAGTACATTTATTGATAGTCTTCATTGTCTTGATATCTACTATATCAGATTCAGTTGTAGTGTCTTACTTGATTCTCGACACGATAGTTCATGGACTAGTGTACGTCGGATCCTGTCATGAGATGTTATTCCCGGATTTTCTTGGTATATTGGTGTGTGATATTTCATGTTTCTTGTACTTATATAGACATTAATTTGAAAGTGGGTTGGCCCCCTGCTTTTGAATCCTGTGTCATGACGTGCCATATCCGGATCCATGATACTATTCGGGGATGAGAGAATTATTAGGTGTTATGTGATCAAAGCCCCATGTCACTATTTTGCTTGCGCCACTCTCACCTCACGTAGGGTGTAGCAGATACCTCCATGTCTTTGTTATCCAGGTTGGCCGGCATGACCCTTTCAGATTTTCATGTGATTGTCGGGCCAAGTGGATAACCCTACCATGATTCCCTAGCCGATCACATAGTGCTCTAATAATTCAAGTCACATTTTTATATTATTTATCCTAGGAGGCTAAGTTCTGTTCGGGAGAAGAGTTACAACCCCGGCCCTTATTTGGTTTAAGGATTGTAACTCGGTTTTCGAATAGTTCCTCAGTCATCCTATATATACTGTCGTCCTATTCAGTACTCATATCTATTATATATTTCCTGCTGATTTTACCCTGTACTTCATATATCTTTATCTTGTATTTCATTATACTGTCTCTTATAGTATTTGTCAATTCATATGGAACTGCTATTGGTGTTTGTACTTGCTCATTTTCCTGACAGGATACGTTGATATATTATAGATGATTCTGAGGCAGATTGCCCGACCTATTATGGGGTCGAGTCTGACGGAGTAGACCTGAACCGTGGCTTGTTAGTAGAGCCACTAGACTTTGCTCACCCTGAGTAGTGTAGCTTAGTTAGGTTTGCCTGGCCTGCGAGCCTGCTAGTACTTTTCAGACTGTAGTAGTTATATATATTTTTGTGACTCTGTGATGTTATGTATAGCTCTTGACTTGTGTGGATCTTGAACTATTTACTGCTTTCATCTATCATATTTCCTTTCCGTACTATCTACCTTAGTTTTAATTTGTGATTGAGACTGTATTGCTATGTCACCTCCATTCGGAGTGTATATACTGTACATGTACCTTTATCTGTTTTAGTCGTAGTATTTACAGACCCTATATACAGCATTCTATCGCCGACTCTGCGGCATAGGCTGGACGTAACCACGTACTCGTACCCCTCTTCAAGGTGCTGGTCGTGACACATTTTTGTGGTGGTCCATGCAGGTCAGAGTCACAATTAGTGCGATCTCGTAATGGTGCTCGACTTAGAGTGCTAATTACGAGCCTGCGACTAGGACATAGGATCTAGGGTATGATTGGAGTTACTCAATCACATTTTAGAAAAATTCTGATCTTTTTATTACCATGACAACTCTTTTTGCATTTGAATTCAATTGTCCTCCTTTGATAATATCTTATCTTGTGCCATATTAATCTCTTGGGTTCGATTCGTCTTCAGGATGACAGTGACTCGTTCTCAGGCAGCAGGGCCTAGTGCAGTTCCAGAGAGGTCCGATCCAGTAGGACTTTCGCCTCCGACTACGGGAGTAGCAGTCGAGAGAGCAGCAGCCCCAGCTCCTGTCCTTTAGGTAAGAGTAGCAGCGGCAGTTCCAGGAGGTCTTCCACCTCCGGCTGCGGGAGCTACAACTGAGGGAGCTTTCACCTCAGTCCCTGCCCTTCAGGCGCGAGCAGCAGCGACGGTTCCATGAGGTCTTTCACTTCCAGCAGCGGGTCCGTCCATAGTTATTCCTGATATTCTTCCACCGTCGCCTCCGCTACCGACTGATACTCAGGGGATGATGGCCCTTCTACAGCAGATGTTGCAGACCTAGAGCGCACAGACAGAGTTGTTACGACGAAGCATGGAGAACTCCCATCAGCTGGCGATAGCAGCAGTAGAGAGGGGTACATCGGGTATAGTTCAGGGAGCCATAGATCAGCAGCAGGGTCAGGGGAGGCCTGGCACACACCTAGGCTTCAGAAAAATAAACCCGAGGGAGTTCAAGGGTACCGAGGGTATCCTATACGCGGATGACTGGTTGGAGGATGTCCAGCGGAGCCAAGAGTTGGCAGAGGTCCCGAGGGGGCTTTGGGTGACGTCTGTAGCGAGCCAGTTTTTTGATATAGCTTTGACTTGGTTTCGTACGGATCCGCGTACGTCGGTGAGGGGTTTGACTTGGGAGAGCTTCAGGACGCTCTTTAAGGAGAAGTTCTACCCAGATGTGGCCTTGACAGCTTTGGAGGGACAGTTTGCCAGTTTGGTGCAGGAAAACTCGTCGGTAGATGAGTATGCAGCGGAGTTCTTCCGCTTGAGTAGGTTTGCACCCAGTCTGATCCAGGATGAGGGGTGCAAGGCCCGGAAGTTTCGGAGGGGTCTTATCTATGCAGTACGTACTCGTACCTCTGGGCGACGTGATACGACCTTCGAGCAGATCCTGATGGAGGCGCAGATTGCAGAGGAGGACTTCAGCCTCAAGCCGAAGAGGGGTAGCGAGGTTCTAGGAGCGAGCTCGATTGCGGTGCCGGCGAAGCGCCCTCATTTCCAGCAGAGGCAGTTCCAGTAGCAGCAGCCTCAGTTGCAGTTTCAGCAGGCACCAGCACGTGTCCAGCAGCACCAGGGATGGGGCCAGAGGCAGGCTACTCAGTACACTTTTTGCGGGAAGCAGGGACACACTCGAGAGGTTTGTAGGAAGAGGTTGGGCGTATACCTATACTGTGGGGCGCCCGACCACCAGCTGAGGGATTGCAACGCTAGTAGAATTCGAAGAGGCCAGGACGGAGTGCCGCATGCTAGATGAGGCAAGCAGGGGCGTGCTTTCGCCATGACAGTTGATCCCACTCAGGCAGTAGCAGAGCAGATAGCAGGTTCCAATATTTCGAATCTCCTTCCCGCATTTGCCTTCTTATAAACTGTCTTGAACTTCGATTCTATCTGTTCTTTGATCGTTGGATGAAAATTGTTCTTGTGATGTGATTTCCTTCTGAGATAAGTCGTATGGACTAGGTCGCCTCAATTATGAGATTTTAGAATACTCTAGGATCATGCTAGCAGGCATAGTGAGGACATATAGTCGAATTATGGTCGTATTTTTCGGGTGTGGGAATTTAAGGTTTTTGCTGCCAAGCATGCGACAATACGAAAATTTTAAATACCATAATTCTAGAGCTATGTACCTAGTTGAGGACTCTGTGATTATCGTAGCCTTGCTCACTGGCATGATGGAGATTCTAAGTGTCATGATGATTGGACAAACGCATACGATTATCGATTTACATAATTTTTATGTGTTTATTTGTTTTAGTTTTTGAGGATGATT
Organism: Iris pallida; assembly: GCA_029216955.1. Classification (NCBI taxonomy): domain Eukaryota; kingdom Viridiplantae; phylum Streptophyta; class Magnoliopsida; order Asparagales; family Iridaceae; genus Iris; species Iris pallida. The sequence goes on from JANAVB010042618.1 coordinate 35,544,986, forward strand.
CTTTTAAGGTGGATAGACTTATAGCACCCATTTTCTATTTGAGAGTAATTTTAAATTTTATAATTTTAGTCATTTAATTCATGCTTTAATTTTTGAGATTTTAATCATTTTAAATTTTAAGCCATGACTTGTGATTTTGATATTTTACTATTGTTTGGTTTTAATTTCGAGGACAAAATTTTTTTTAAGGTGGATAGATTTGTTACCCCCAATTTTTTGGAATAGGGGTATTTTTATCATTTTTTATTTTAGAATATTTTTGAAATTTATTTTATTATTTATGATATTGTTTTGGGGTTATTTGGGTCGGGTTCAAATTTTAGCTCAATTCGACTGGTAACGGGGACCCGGGGTAGTGTTGACTCTAGTGGGACCCACACACTAGTTAGCCATGGCCCACATGATATTTATTTTAGTTAGTGGTTAGACAAATTAATTATGGATAGGGTTTGGTAAGATTAGAGAGTTAGAATGACTAATTTAGCCTCAACCATTTAGCCCTTTCCTAATATTAAACAATAGGACTAGGGGAGGGCATTTTAGACTTTTTATAATGGGGCAAAACAGCCCATTAGGGCCGGCCACACTAGGAATAGACATGAGCATTATTCATTTGTTTTTATCCATCCACTTTCTCTCTCTTGTTCTTCCCTAAATTTTAGAGAGCAACCTCCATTGATTTCTCCACCAAATCCTTTCATTCTTCTACCCAACCTTCTTCTTTCCTTCTCTACTCAAGCCAAGGAGGAAGCTAGCCAAGTTTGGGAGGATTCGGAGCTCGTTCGTGTCCGTTTGGGATTCCTACGGGTCGGTGGCGTATCGGGAAGGCTTTTCTTCGATTCGATCTACCGGGAGGTATAAATCCCTTCTCCTTTGCATTTTCTCATGCATATAGGTTGACTTTTGACCCATAGGAATGACCCCCATGGTTGTGTCTCCATTTGTGTTCGTTTCGTGTCCTTTTGGAGACTTTTAGGAGTGTCCTATGTGTGGTATCGTGTCCTAGTGGGAAAATCCCTAGTAGACACTTGTTTTTATACATATATATTGTGTGAATAATTATTAGATATTTAAATCTCAGATTTGTGTTGTTTAGAGGGGTGTTCGTCAAGTATCATATTGTATCATATTTATTTACCTATAAATTGTATATACATTTGGGTTATATATATGTTATTCTCTCTCTCTCTCTCTCTCTCTATATATATATATATATATATATATATATATATATATATATATATATTTGTGGCTTATATATATATATATATATATATATATATATATATATATATATATATATATATATATATAAGCCACAAATATATATATATATATATATATATATGTATATATATGTGATATAATGTGTATTTCTTTGTGTTGTGGGTATAGTGAATTTCGGCCAAGAGGAAAGGAATTTAGAGTGATGATGGAGTTGGTGTTGGTGTTGGTAGTGTATGTGTTTGTATAGAGGGTGTTTGAGGAAATGTTTGTGAGGAGAATAGAGAGTTGAGAGAAGATTAGGGAGTGAGAGAGTGTGAGATTTGAGAGTGAATTGAAGGGGGGAGCATGCCCTGCTGTTTAACAGCATTGTGGCATCAGTCCCCACAAGGCGGAACTGATTTCCTGATCTGGACAGTCCCCAAAGGGGACTGTCATTGGCAGCTGCAATAGCAGCAGTAGTTACTGCCTAAATGGCAGTTTAGGGGGGGGCAGGGGATCACCAATGTAGCCTATAAGCTGTCCCAAGCCTAGCCTACATATCAGCCACACAACCACTCCAAAACAGTCCTAAACCAAGCATACAAGCAGTCCCTAAACAGTCCTATACACAGCCATTATTCATTCCCAAACCACCCCAATGACAGCCCAAAAATAGTCCATAATGCCTGCCTATTTGCTGTCCCAAACCACTCTAAAAACCTGTCTTTAACAGTCCTTAATAGGCCCCTAAACCACCCTAAAATCAGTCCCTTACCTGTCCCAACAGTCCACATTTCAGTCCCTTAAACACCCCTCATAGCTATCATATATTCAGCCTAGAATGGTCCCAATGTAGGCCATGAAACCAGCCTTGACACACTCCCATTCAGCCCTTTGTATTGCCCCATCAAACCACCACATGGCTGTCACAAAATAGTCCATTACTTGTCCTAATACCAGTCTTTAACCTGTCCTAAGACACCTATGTGTGTATGTGTTTATGACCTATGTGTGTGTGTGTTTATGACCTATGTGTGTGTGTGAGCCTATAGAAGTTAGCTAGTAGCCTATAGGTGTTAGCCTATATGTGAACCTATAGGAAAACCTATAAGTGTGGTATCATGGGTATTATGTGTGAGTGAGTGAGTGAGTTTGTGTGTGTGAGTGTTAGGTTATTGTGAGAATGGTACAAGGGTAAGGGTAAGGTAATGGTCAGATAACCAACACATGTTCTAAGATAGGCTAGATACCTAGGATACCTATATTTCTTGGTAGGTAAACCTTATATAGGATAGTATCCAGCTACCCTAAGGAGCCTAGGCTAGTATCTTGAGTATTAGCGGGATTTCCTTTGTATTGGGCAAAGTATCGGGATTTACCTTAGTAAGGATAATATGGGTTTTACCTAGAACTAGGGTATTTGAGTCTAGAGTCTAAGATATGCTTAGAACTTGGTTCGCTTGGTTGGTAATGATCAAATATAGTGCTCCTAGACTAGTTTTGACTTCGGTTGACCATTTTGACCAAAAGTCAACCGAGAGTCAAATTTAGCCTTTAAGCGACTAGATTTGACCGAAACCAAACCAGAGTTGACCAGTTGACTGAAAGTCAATAGTTGGTCAACATTAGACTAGTTTGACCTGGGGTTGACCTAGAGTTGACCCAGGGGTTGACTCAGTGTTGACCAGAGTTGACCAGAGTTGACTTTTGACCAAAAGTCAACTGTAAGTCAACCCTTGACCCAGATTGACCTAGTTTGACTTGGATTGACTCCCAGTGACCTGGTATGACCTAGTATGACTCAGTTTGACCTAGATTGTCCTAGTTTGACTTAGACTTGCATATCATGACTTAAATTAGTTTTCTTTTTATTATAAAACCCTGTTTAACTTATAGTATCTCATTTTAGGTCTGTGATTTACTCTGAGCGTCTGTTCACCTTATCAGCTCAGGACCACAGGCGAGTACATTCACTGATAGTTTTCATTGTCTTGATATCTACTATATCCGATTCAGTTGTAGTGTCTTACTTGATTCTCGACACGATAGTTCACGGACTAGTATACGTCGGATCCTGTCATGAGATGTTATTCCCGGATTTCCTTGGTATATTGGTGTGTGATATTTCATATTTCATGTACTTATATAGACATCGATTTGGGAGTGGGCTGGCCCCCTTCTTTTGAATTTCGTGTCATAACGTGCCATGTCCGAATCCATGATACTATTCGGGGATGGAAGAATTATTAGGTGTTATGTGATCAAAGCCCCATGTCACTATTTTGCTTGCGCCACTCTCACCTCACGTAGGGTGTAGCAGATACCTCCATGTCCTCGTTATCCAGGTTGGCCGACATGACCCTTTCAGATTTTCATGTGATTGTCGGGCCAAGTGGATGACCCTCCCATGATTCCCTAGCCGATCACATAGTGCTCTAATAATTCAAGTCACATTTTTATATTATTTATCCTAGGAGGCTAAGTTCTGTTTGGGAGAAGAGTTACAACCCCAGTCCTTGTTTGGTTTAAGGGTTGTAACTCGGTTTCCGAATAGTTTCTAAGTCATCCTATATATACTGTCGTCCTATTCAGTACTCACATCTATTATACATTTCCTGCTGATTTTAACCTGTATTTCATATATCTTTGTCTTGTATTTTATTATACTGTCTCTTATAGTATTTGTCAATTCATATGGAACTGCTGTTGGTGTTTGTACTTGCTCATTTTCCTGACAGGATACGTTGATATATTACAGATAATTCTGAGGCAGATTGCCCGACCTATTATGGGGTCGAGTCTGACGGAGTAGACCTGGACCTTGGCTTGTTAGTAGAGCCACTAGACTTTGCTCACCCTGAGTAGTGTAGCTTAGTTAGGTTTGCCTGGCCTGCGAGCTAGATAGTACTTTTCAGACTGTAGTAGTTATATATATATATTTGTAACTCTGTGATGTTATGTATAGCTCTGGACTTGTGTGGATCTTGAACTATTTCCTACTTTTATCTATCATATTTCCTTTTCGTACTATCTACCTTAGTTTTACTTTGTGATTGAGACTGTATTGCTATGTCACCTCCAGACGGAGTGTATATACTATACAGGTACCTTTATCTGTTTTAGTCGTAGTATTTACAGACCCTATATACAGCATTCTACCGCCGACTCTGTGGCGTAGGCTGGACGTAACCACGTACTCGTGCCCCTCTTGAGGGTGCGGGTCGTGACACCGTACAAGTCTGGTATTGCACTTGTACAAGGCAAAGATGGTACATAATTGATTATCTTCAAATAGGAACACATCGCAGCGGTAGAAGCAGATAAATTGAAGTTAGTGACGACAATCTTTCTCATTAAATAGTAATACATCACTTCTTTACAGCAGCGAAGATAAAGGATAACTTGCAGTCACAGAGAGAGATATATATAGAACTATATTCTCTTTATTGATAATTGAAGAACAGTACAAGACTCGTATTGGAATACAATGCTTACAACACTTCCCACTTACAATAAAAGCCAACTGAACAATGCTATAAAGCTTACATTTGATACTTGGATACATTGGATTACAACTCGATATGCCGACTTGGCTTACAACTCACTGGTACAACAGATTATAATGTTCCATACATTATGTCCTTTATAAACAGAAGACATCATCTTGTACAAGGAGAGGTTCTACATGCCCAACAAATCTCTTCGTGTACAGAATATCCCAAGCACGAGTACCTGCCCACAAAACGTGGGTCAGTACATCATCTATGTACTGGCGAGCAGAATCCAACCCACTCGCCTAAGCCAACATTTTAAATAACCATTTAAGCAGCACTTATTAGAATGCTATTTCTATTTGGGACCTGGCATCAGTTTACAGTTCTTGGGCAATATTCTTAGTGAAGCATGTAAACATATTCTTAGCTAGCAATATTCATGTGGACGTATCATTAAAGTATTCTTGGTGTTATCATGCAAAGACATTATTGAGGCATCGTTAACATTAATATCTTAAACATGTTATGAGAATTCTCACTTCAAGCATCACTTAACAAGTATGTCATGTTTGGGCAATGTTTATAGCATGGGATCTTTCTAACATACTAAATTTAACATGTTAAGCAGGTTCTCATACTGAAAGGCTACATACATCATCATTTATTTGGCACATGAAGCACACAAGGTAAACCAACACAGATATTGAGTATATCACACTTAAGTGATTTCTTACCGATGGCCAACTCCCTCGTACCTGCATCAAATACAGGTTATCCGATATACTTACTCTGCCTGCACAAAAACATTCATTAGCGTGCATCCTGACTACATGGTCACTGGTGTTGTCAAACCATATGGACTCTCTTTATTTCATTTCATTTTAAGATAATGCGGTCAGCATAGTAGGTGGCGAGCCTCTACGCCACCCTGCATTATCCGTGCTCCCACAACACTCATCATTATTTCCTCCTAGGCCGAATCGGTCCCGACGCCCCGGTATCGTTCGAGGAAATTAAAACTCAAACCTTGTATACAAGTTGTCCATGACCATGCGAATACATGTCCGACTCGATTGTGAACATAATCGCATGGTAAAAGATATTAAAGAAAGTAAAGGCAACAGTGCATCATTAGTCACATTCAATGACTTATTCATTTCATCATTACCATTATTTCATTTGGTGATCTCAACGATCCCATGATTTATCATTTCTCATTCATTGCTTCATTGCAACGTTTCTCATATCGTTCCTTTCGACAAGGAATATAACATTCATTCATTTCATAGGGATATTTATTCATTCTTTTATTGCTTATAAGGGACATGCAACATTTTATATTCTTGCAACAGTTATACAGAGAGTACATGATTCAAGTATTCATTTAATTCTCATAGCCAGTACACTGTCTATTCTATCCTTCACAAGGCATCTTATTATTCAAGTCTTTTACTATTTCAGCAGCATTAAACATAAGGGACAATGTTATAAATTCATTCTCAGGCATCAAATCACATTAGCAGTTCAATGTGTTGTACATTCCAAAAATTCTCAGCATTAGCATGTCTATTGTTCAGCAACTAAAACATGGGACATTTAGGGACAATTTATAGCATTTCAATACTTCATTTTATTAAGCATGAAGGAGTAAGGAGGAGGAAGGACATTTCCACTCACTTGCATAAAAGGATCTTCATGTTTCGATCACACACAATTCCACTAAGCGTAGGTCCACCAGTGAGCCACCTTCCAATACCCATTCTGTCTAGCCAGCTAAGAGAGACTGCATCAGTCTCAATTCTCTTGATTTCCAACCCAAGTCACGGTCCAATATTCTGATCCCATCTAACAAGCCAACCAAATGTCTCGCGCGGAGCGGGGCATTACATAGTTGATCTTCCCACGAACCACTGAAGTCAAGTGTACATGATCGTAACATATTCTCAAGAGTTTGAATTGTGCGCTCCGACTGACCATCTGTCTGTGGTTGATAAGCTGAACTAAACTTGAGACGAGTCCCCAAACTCTCTTGAAGACTCCGCCAAAAGTGCGATGTAAATCTCGAATCTCTGTCGGATATGATACTGACTGACACTCAATGGAATCTATCTATCTGCCTGAGGTACATCTCTACAAGCTGAACCGTCAATTGACCAATTCTGAAAAGAAGAAAATGAGCTACTTTCATGAGCCGGTCAACTTTAACCCACATAGCATCTCTTCCAGCTGGAGATTTAGGTAATCCAGTCACAAAATCCATGGTAATGTGTTTCCTTTCCATTCTGGGATCGTTAAAGGTTGAAGAAGTCTAGCTAGTCTCTGATGTTCAACCTTGACATGCTGGTAAAGTAAACAACGAGAGACAAACTGAGCTATCTTCCTCGTCATGCCATTCCACTAGAAATGCTGACGAATATCATGATACATCTTTGTGCTACCGGGATGGATTGAATACTGTGAATTGTGAGCCTCCGTCATGATCTCTTGTCTGATGTCACCACTGGGTACACAAATGAGCCTTCCAAGTCGGAGTGTGCCGTCTTCGTGAATGCTTAAGTCTGCTCTTCGTCCCGCTTCACATTCTGTCCTAAGCCTCTGAAACTTAAAATCCGTTGATTGAGCTATCTTAATTCTCTCAACTATACTTGTCACGTCCCAGAACCAGAATACTAGAAAACGGGAGACAGACACAGCCTGCTGCGTACGTTGAAGTACAACCCACCTCGCAATACGGTCATGGCTATCTAGATGCATGAGGATTATCTACAAGCCAACAGTCTCTTATGGTCAACAACAAGGCTAGTGTCTCAATCTCAAGCAAGCAAATAATTGTTACAAGATGTTAGATCATTAGACATACAAAGTAAGGCGTCCCAAACATTACATATTTAGATGATCATGAAGCTAGTCATACAAAATGTGAAGACTAAAAAGATTTTAAGTTATACATGATCGACCCTAGGATTTGCCAATCATGTAACAACCCTTAGGCAGACAGAAATTTAAGTTTCAACACGAGCTAACACTTGCACGGCGGCTAAGCGCCTCAAAAGAATAATTTACAATAGAATGAGAGAGCAAAATAAGAAATCCACTCGTTGCCAGGGTTACGTCTGATGTTCACCATCTGACTGGAAGGCGGGTAGATCCTCGGGTGCTACTCTGAAATCTGGCCATACAAAACCAGCTGGGTCAAACCTAGAAAGAGCTAGTGCCACAAGGGAGGCTCCACTTAGAAACTAAAACCAGCATATAATAAAAGAAGAACTGATAAAAGAGCATAGTTAAATAACATGAAGGATTGAGTTAACATAAAACATAAGCTTGCAGTAGGAGGAGCAAGAGGTGGAATATAATTCCTATGTTAATCATGAGATAATTTATTCAAGCACGGCCAATCAAGTCCTACGACTTGCTATTGTTAGCTAACTAGGGTTGTCACAAGCTTAGTTGCTAACAAGATGCATTGAGATGTTCCTTCAGTCACAAGCCCTGCAGACTATCCAGGTTATCCAGGCGAGGGTTACAAGAGTTATCAAGATTATTGGCGTACTTTAGTGCTTATGATTTAAGAGGTGCAACACATGATAGTGTGCTGGAAATGCGCCCTACTCATCGGCAGGCTACAAGTCCACATGTGTGGCTGGGATAACGGGATCGCCTTTAACTGGAAAATCTCTCTACATGAACTACTTGATCAATCTAGTCATTAACCTAGTCAGATTCGTTATGAATCCCTGACTATGGTAACCAGGAGTCTATATCCTAGACATGATGCAAGACGAGACATGTAGCTTGTATAGGCACAATCAACCACGGAATCAAGGTAAGAGTTACACTAGCAAGACAGGAATAGCCATTGCAACAACAATCAAGATTATACATGTCATGTCAGGTTTACTTGTCATGTCAAGAGTACTTGTCTGGAGTGCACCTCGACGGGCCACTATCAAGAGTTATCAAAATTGGTTAATATTATCATGTTCAAGTCAAGTTCAAGTTCAAGTTACTATCTCAAGACTATTAAGTGTCAAGTCGGGTCGTCGCAATTTAGGCCAAGTATAGAAAATATACAAAGAAGATCGAGAACACCCATGTGTGATTGAAACTATAAGTCACATATGAACTCTGATTAAAGTGAGATAGAAAGATTCTTGAAGCCAAGACAAAGATCTACAACTTTTATGTTTTGATTTTTTTAAGATTCCAGCTAGAAAATAGCTTAAACGGGCAAGAACAATCATTTAGAGTAATATGCGCACGGGTGTACTGCACGTGTGGGCAAAACTGCCCACGGCGTACGGATCGCGTAAGCACGACGCACAGTCTGTGCACTGTGCGCAAAATACACTACACGCGCGAGAAAAATCACCCACGGCACATGGATCGCGCAAGCACGACGTCTGGTGTGCGGCCAGCGAATGGCGCGGGTGCGCGGCCAACGAATCGCACAGCGCACGGGTGCACGGCACGGAGGCACGGCGCCCGGGCGCACGGCCAGCGAATAGTACGGGTGCGCGGCCAACGAATCGCGCAGCGTACGGGTGCACGGCGCGCATGGCGCGGAGGCACGGCGCACGGCCAGCGAATGGCACAAGCGCGCATTGTTCATCGTCCCGACAGCACCGAAGATGTGCTGGAACCCATGAACACAAAATGGCATAACTTTTTCATACAAAGTCGAAATCAAGCAGTTCAAAAGCCAAAATTGGGTAGAATTGAATTACCCATAACTTGGAACCATTAGATCTCAAAAATAACATAGCTAAAGAGATCAAAACCAAAAAAAACCAAAAAAATTATAAACTTAGATCTACAAGAATCCACCCATCAAAATCAAGAATATCAAGTTCTAAAGAGGCTTAGAATCAAGTAAAGAAGAGAATGGAATAATAAAATTTGAGATCCATCATGAAGCAAGTTGCACTTGCCTAGGACTTGGTAGGTGGGAGGAGTAAATGAAGAAGATGAAGAAGTAATGAGAAATAATGGAGGAGAGAGAGAGGAGTTGGTTTTTATACAAACCCTTCTTATATCAAACCAAAACAAGCCAAGCCAAGCCAAGTTGAACCAAACCGAATTAAAACAAGTCAAGATTAAACCAAGACTAGGCTAAGCAAGATTAGTCAAGATACAGGTCACCTGACAAAAGTTAGAAATTCGTACACGTATACTGAAAATACGTATAACAAAAAATGGGAGTGACAATACTGGACTGAACTTGCATACTAGCCATCAATGCTACGTTGGTAGGGAAAACTATCTCTAATCCCATCTTCTGAAGATCCTCTAATAACTCGGGTTGTGCTGTTTGGAAATAAGCTCCTGCTCTTCTACTCAACGTATCTGCAACTACGTTGGCCTTCCCAGGATGATACTGCAGGTTGATATCGTAATCCACTAGTAACTCTAGCAATCTTCTCTGACGCATATTGAGATCCTTCTAGATAAACACATACTTGAGACTCTTATGGTCGGTGAAAATTTCTACCCGATCTCCATACAAGTAATGCCTCCAAAGCATTAGTGTGAAAACTACCGCTGCTAACTCCAAGTCATGTGTTGGGTAATTCTTCTCGTGATCACGAAGCTGACGTGACCCATAAGCTACTACCTTGCCTTGTTGTATTAAGACACATCCTAATCCCTTACTTGAAGCAGCACAATAAACTAAAAATCCTTCTGTCATATCTGAAAGTGTGAGAATGGATGCCATCATCAATCATTGCTTCAACTTCTCAAATAAAATCTGACATTCCGTTATCCAAGCAAACTGCACATCCTTGTGGGTCAACTGTGTCAAGGGCACTGAAATCTGAGTGAAGTCTGATACAAATCATCGAAAATAGCCTGCCAACCCTAAAAAACTACGAACTTCTATGACGGTGCTAGGTACTGGCCATGTCTCTACAACCACTATCTTCTGGGGATCCACTTCCACTCTACCTCTGGGATGATATGACCTAAGTACGAAATGCGATCATGCCAAAATTCACATTTGTTGAACTTCGTATACAAGTGGTACTTTTTGAGAATCTAAAAGACTACCTGGAGATGTTGCTCATGCTCTGCTTTACTCTTGCTGTAGACTAAGATGTCATCTATAAACACTATCACGAACTGATCCAAATACGGCATGAATATGCGATTCATGAGATCCATAAATACTGCTGGCGCATTGGTTGCCCCGAATGGCTTAACGAGAAACTTCCAATGTCCATATCTTGATCTGAATACCGTTTTTGGGATGTCTTGATCTTTGAATCTAATCTGATGGAACCCCAATCGCAAGTCAATCTTCAAGAATACTGTTGTTCCACTGAGTTGATCGAATAAATCATCTATCCTTGGTAGGGGATATCTGTTCTTGACTGTTACAAAATTTAAGGTACGATAACCAACATATAATCTTGACGTGCCATCCTTCTTATTCACAAGAAGCATCGGAGCTCCCCAAGGTGATCCACTAGCACGAATGAATCCTTCGGTTCTGAGTTCTTCGACCATCTTGCACAGGATCTCCAATTCTGATAGTGCTATTCTGTAGACTCTTTCTGATATCAGTGCCGTCCCTAGAATCAAATCAATAGTGAACTCTATCTCTCTTTCTGGAGGAATGCCTGGAAGCTCTTCGGGAAATACATCAAAATTTTTTTCTACTACTCTGGAAAACTGAACTGCTTCTGCTACTGCCATCTGCAAGATTGGTGGGGAAGGCTCTACTACGCCTCTGGAAAATAAAAATTCTACTTCGACAGGAATACTAAAACTAATCCTGCCAACATGGCAGTCTATTCTTGTATATTGATCCTTCGACCAATCTATTCCTAGGACCACATCATAGTCGGCCATCAAAAATTCTGTCAATCTAGCGAAAAACTTTCTACCACTAACTACGATTCGACACGAAAAAAAGATTCTATATACTCCTACAAGACCGTTACCAATAAGGATGTTGAGTCTTACTGATTATGACTTGGGCTATAATCCTATTCTGTTGTGAATCGTGCGGACATAAATGAATGCGATGCACCCGAATAAAATAATACTATTGCTGGAAAAGAGTTGATACGAATGATACCTGCCACCACCTCACCTAATGCCAATTCTTCTGCTACTAATAGAGCTATAGCTTGACCCTGTCCTCTTGGTACTGGTCTTCTCTGCTGGTTACCTCCCTGCATGCCCTGAATTTGAGCTTAGGCCTGAGCATACTGCTGCGACCTTTGCTGGAATGCTTGAGCCTGAGGCGGCAGTATCCTCGAAGGCTGGTACTGCTACTACCGTTGTACTGGTGCTGGTGCCCTAACCGATGGACTAGTTAGGGTTGATGAAGATGAACTGGATCTATTCGGACAGGAACTGACCCTATGGTCTGGTGCCCCATAAGCTAAGCATAACCCGTGTGCTCTGTGACACTCTAAAATCACGTACCCAGGCTTTCCATAATGGGAACAGCCTATTACAGAAGACTGCTTCTATTTTTGTTGTTGATGGCACGTCGAGGTTGAGTGCTGGACCAACGAAACTGGTGTCACCCTCCTAGGAGCTCCAATAGTCAATGTCCTACCTGCCGGAGCTGGTGCTGATGACTGGGATAATTGACCATGGGACCTCTTCCATCCTCTAGCTCGATCTACTATCCTTTGGAAGGTATATTCATTCCTTCTAGCTGCTCGCAAAACTGCATCAAATGTTTCGTGCTCAAACTGCTCCATCGCTAGTGGAGTCCATGCTGGAATCATTGTGCTCGGTCCACTATGGTCGCCACCAAGGTGGGAGCAAACCGACTAAGTCTTGAAGACTCGGCCATATATTCATCGACCGTCCTTTCCATCTGTTTGAGATTGTTGAACCTAGTATGAAGATCAAAACGAGCTACTGCATCAAAGTACTTCGTCTGAAATCTATCACTGAATACCGCCTACATGATAGACGTCACTAAACTAACTGCCTGCATCGCCAACCAGCTGCGGGCTAAGTCCAACAATTATAGCCGTACAACGTGTCATGCCCCGCTTCCGTAGGAGTGATCGTCCTTGCTAAGGCGTGATGCCGCACGAGCCTAGATTGCGCTCGTGCAAGGCGAGTTCCATAACGGTCGATTTCAGCGGCTGCGATGGGGTCGTCGCACAGAAGTCCCAAACAGAAACATTGAATAATAGCAGCAAAAATTTGAAGCAAAACATAAGTTATTCAAAAGAAGATCTTTATTGATATTGAAACAAAGGTTACAATGGGGCATAAGGCCAAGATTACAATCACTCAAGCTCACTCTTCTTATATTACAAGTCACTCAGCTCTCTCTCTCATCTCTCAATACATGTCTTGAACAAGCGGATGCTTCAGATAGGCAACATCCATAGATTGTGTCCCGTATAAGTCCTGACCCTACACGATCGCACACCTCGAATTGCCAAGAAACTCCGTGCCTCGACGCATCCAAGCGAGCTCCGTGCCACTAGCTTCCACCTGTGCCTGCAAATGAAAACTGTGTGGGTGTCAGTAATCAACTGTACTGGTGGTGTGAGCTCCTCGCCCACCCATACAAAACCAACACGTTCATTTATTTTGTGCAATATAAACCCTTGTCGATTGTCTTTCTACTCTTGGTTTAGGATCTATTTTAGGACATAGACTTTCGGCCTATTTGTGTCTCTAGACCATCACCGTGCTATCACACCGATAACTTCCTTATCCTTGCCTCTAGACCTTTCTCGTGCTTGTAACGTCAACGCATCGACTCATATTTGTCTTTCGTTCCATACTTTTGGGACGCAACTGAAGAACAGATGGCAACTCTAAAGGGAGGTGAATAGAGTTTATAGCGATAATAGCCAATTAAAAATTAAACTCTTTCACAAGCTAAAAGTAATCAGAGTAAATGCGAAAATAAATAAGGAGCAAGAAAGCATACGCAAACACAGCCGATTTTTAACCTGGTTTCCCCCGTGGAGGACTAGTTCAGGCCTGAGAACTCTAGCTCAGGATTAAATCTACTCTTTGTGAAATTGTAGTTACACCCCGTACCTTTTCTTCAGAAGAGCACGTCAACTTCTTACAAAGATCGCAGTGGCGATGCTTGGAATTTTCCAAGCGACTTCTTGAACTCTTGCACAAACTCCTAACTGAAAAATGCTGAGCACTTGAGGCTTAGGGAGCTTGTGGCTAGTAGATGAAGAAGGGTATGGCTTGTATTGAGCTTTAGAGAGAAGAGAAGAGAAGATTGGATGAATGAAAATGAGAGAATTTATGGCCTATTTATAGGATACTAGGTAGGCAGAATTCGGCCAGAATTCTGGTTGGAATTTTCAAAAATTTGGCCGTTGGACAACTTGCAACCAGCCAACCCTAAAAATTAGGGTGCTGATTTTTAGGGGACAGAGTTCGGCCCGAACTCTATGTGGAGGCAGAGTTCGGCCCGAACTCTGTCTCCAGAGCACAGAATGGGTCATTGGTCCAATGGGCTTATTTGGAGCTTTTAGATTTTAGGTAGGGTATAGGTTAAGTCTCAGATGCTCAACACAACTCAGCTTACATATGTCTAGACTCAATAAAATAATAAAATACAGACTCAAAAATGACTTGCATTTACAAAACTGAGCTGTCGTCTGACTTGTGCTGAATGTAGTCTTCATGTGTCGTATTGAATTATCACAAGTATTATTTAGTCAATTCTATCAATATTTGGTTGACTGTGACTTTGTGTCAACAATCTCCCCCATATTGATAATTGACAAAATAATAATTGTATATTCAATATTCATACATGGACACATTTAAGGACAAAAAGCATAGCTCCCCCGTAATCAGTGCCGAGCAAAAAAATAGCTCCCCGTAATCATTGCTTTGAATCCTGTTGGCCTGATAAGAACATTCTCCCAAAAGCACAGATACAGAGACAAAAAGAATATGGAATATACAAATATCTCTCCCTTTTAGCATTTAGCAATAAACCATAATCAAATAAGAACGGTCAAGCACACCAAAAGATAATAGAAGAAACTGCATAGAAACTAATAAAACTACTAAATATCTCAAAAGTCATAACTCATAATAAGTCTAATACAATCAAAGTGCATAAAAGTAACTAAAATCCAAAGTGCAGAAAGAAACATAAGCTATGATCCTCAGTAGCAGCAGCAAGTAGCAATCCATATCCATCATCGAGCTCGTGAAGGCCCAGCGTCGTCTGATGGATCAGTGAAGGAATGACGAGGGTCCACGAAGGCCGCATCCGGATCCAAGTAGTGAATAACCCAAGGGTCATTGATATGATAGCCCTCACGACCAGGGTCCCGCTCCATAGGAATAGACATGGAAGGATGGCGAGACATGGAGTACCGAATATCGTGCAGCGAGTTGCTAATGGCACTCATCTGTAGGGTAGTCCGGTAATCCAGCTGAGTCCAGCGATCATCCTCTAAGGTGAAACGATCGCGGAGCATGGTCTGAAGAGACTCGAGAGTAGCAGGAGGAGGAGGAGGATCTTGTCCTAAAAGAGGGGCATCTGGCTCATCATCAGAATGCTCAGACACGACTGGTGAGCCAACGGCTGCCTGAAGCCTCCGTGCCTTTGAAAGAAAGACAGGGGTAGGTAAGAACGGACACTCATCAAGTGGTATACGAAACGCACGAAATACCATAGGAAGATACAAAGCATAAACCAAGGATCTTGGTTTCTTCCTAGAATTAATCATCCAGTCCATCATGGTATGTGGAAGATTAAATGGTACATGAAAGTGGAGGTGATATAAGGCCGAGATTTCAAAGTAGGTGACTTCATCGGTGGAACCCGCTTTTGGTAGAATGGTGTTAAAGATAATCCGATGAAGTTCATAAAAATAGGGATTGGGATACTTGGCCAAAAGCTTACGAGGACGTGTGTTCGGGGTACACAAGTCGTCCTTGAAGCTTTCAAGTGAAGATCCATCGGGAAATTGAAACGATCGAGCTTCAACAAGCTTTTCCCATGAGTTTGGCTCCTGGAGGTCAAGGTGTTCGGCCAAATCGAAATCATCAAACGAGATGTCAATGCCCGCAACCCGTGAATAAATATGTGTATCATCACGAGTTAGGTTGCAGAAGAACATTTGAATAGCACTACGATAAATGACCGAGTTGGTGGTGACAAGTTCGTCAAGACAAAGGTCATGAAAAAGTGCATCATATTGAGAGAAAATAGTAAAATTGATAGGGTGACCCACAAACACCGGACGTGTCCGAAAATTACTAAATCAATCATTAGATACGTCGAGTGATACAAATATTCGGTCGTTAAATGTGTTTGGGTCATGTGGACGAGGTGGGTTGAACCATGGATGGATAGGTGGTTGTTGTTCAACGGGCGGTTCAACGCGAGGAGGAGCATTCGAAGAGGATGCTCCCTCGTTTCGAAGTCTCTTCCCGCGATTGAACAAACGTGGAGCCATGACACAATAAAAATAATGGAGAAATTGAGATATAGAAAAGTGTTGAGATATACCTCAAAGTGATGATGAACAATGAAGGAGAATGGTGAAATAGGCCTTCTCCTTGAGTTTGGGGAAGAGATGAGCTCTAGAAAGGAAGAACTAGGGTTAGGGTTTTGAAAAAAAGTGTTTGGAGAAGTAGAAAAGGTGGCAATGGAGGAGAGGAGAGAGGAGAGCCCGAATATATATGAAGGGTTCCAATTGGTCGGAACAAATATGGGCCATTGGATTTAATGATGATCAGCGGTTGAGACTGTTCCCGGATTCTGTTGACAGAACAGGAATCAGGCTGAGAAAAAAAATGGTTAAGTGTGAGAGACCAAAGGAAAAAGAAAGTGAGGACATATAGAAGAAAGACTCAAGTAGAGGATGACAAAAAGTTAACTTTGAAGCAAAGTGAAGTTTGGAAGATTTGCATTTTTGCATGTGATAAATTAAAATTGAACCATGTAATAAACAAGGAATTATGTCATAATTCAATATTTTGAAGCTGCCATGGGTTAGCTGCAGGGGCCGGATCCCAGCTAGCGGTAGTCCTGAGGACTAGTGCACCGTGTCGCTTAGGCTTTTACGCCTTGTTGTCAGAAGGACCCTTTCGGCTTGTACCCATAGCAATTTCATCATAAAAGAATCAAAACATACTCGATATTTATACAGGTTTATTTTAATTAATAACAGCTTCATCCAAAATTCCAAGTTTACGACAGAGAAAATTGAAGCGCTCTTCGGATAATAGTTTTGTGAAGAAATCTGCTAGCTGATGATCAGTGTCAATAAATTCTAAGTTAATAGTGCCATTGTGCTGATGATCACGCAAAAAGTGGTGACGTATTTCAATGTGCTTCGTGCGTGAGTGACAAATAGGGTTCTTAGTGAGATTTATAGCACTAGTATTGTCACAAAAGATTGGAATGTGCATAAAAGATAAATTGTAGTCTTCAAGGGTCTTCATCCATAGAATTTATGCACAACAACGCCCAGCTGCGATGTATTCAGCTTCTGTTGTGGATAGTGCGACAGAATTCTGCTTCTTGCTAAACCAAGAGACTAAAGCCTTTCCTAATAAATGACACGTACCGCTCGTACTTTTACGGTCGACCTTGCATCCGGCGAAATCAGCATCAGAGTAACCAATGAGGTCAAATGATGTTGACTTGGGATACCATAGGCCCACTGTAATCGTACCCTTAAGGTATCGAAAGATACGCTTAACAGCAGTCATGTGTGATTCCTTAGGATTTGCTTGATATCTAGCACACAGGCAAACGCTAAACATAATATCAGGACGACTAGCAGCTAAATAGAGTAGACTGCCTATCATACCTCGATACTTACGTTGGTCCACGGGTTAGCCGCTTTCATCTGGTTCTAGTTTAGTTGTAGTAGCCATTGGAGTGCTGATTGGTTTGACGTTGTCAAGGTCGAATTTCTTCAGCATGTCCTTTGTATACTTTGACTGACAGATGAAAGTTCCATTTGACAATTGTTTGACTTGCAGTCCAAGAAAGTAGTTGAGCTCCCCCATCATGCTCATCTCAAACTCGGTCTGCATACACTTGACAAAATTTTGACAGAGGGTTTCATCAGTAGAACCAAATATAATATCATCTACGTATATTTGGACTAAGAGAATAGTGTCTTTAAAAGATTTTATGAAAAGTGTGGTGTCAATTTTCCCTTTAGAAAAACCTTTCTCAAGCAAGAAATTGCTTAGCCGTTCATACCAAGCTCTAGGGGCTTGTTTGAGGCCATATAGCGCTTTCTTCAGCTTGAAAACATGGTCGGGAAATTTGTGATTTTCAAAGCCAGGAGGTTGTTTCACATAAACTTCCTCCTTAATAAAACCATTCAAGAAAGCACTTTTAACATCCATTTGAAATAATTTGAAATTTTGAAAATTTACAAATACACAAAGCATCCGAATGGATTCCAATCTAGCAACAGGAGCATACGTCTCATCGTAGTCGATACCTTCCGCTTGGTTGTATCCTTGGGCTACTAGACGAGCTTTATTGCGTGTGACTGAACCATCTTCATTTACTTTGTTTCTAAAAACCCATTTAGTACCAATGATCGAGTGATTGGCCGGTCTAGGAACGAGTTCCCATACTTGGCTCCTCTCGAATTGGTTGAGTTCCTCTTGCATAGCAGAAATCCAAAATTCATCATTAAAAGCTTCTAAAATGTTTTTCGGCTCAATTTGTGAAATAAAGGCAGTGCTAGCAATAGAGTCTCTTAATGATGATCTAGTAGTTACTCCACGTGAAACCTCACCTATTACCAAATTTTTTGGATGTGACGGCTTGAAAGAGAATTTCTTTGGCAAGCCCTCCAGAGAATTGGTTTCGGTTGTGGTATTCATTGGAGTAGAAGTTGATGGCTCAACATCATCATCAAGAGTAGCTGCTGCACTGTTATCTTCATCAAAGGTCACATTTGTAGACTCTTTCACAATTAATGAGTGTTTGTTAAATACTCTATATCCCTTGCTCTTGGCAGCATAGCCAAGGAAAATACCATCGTCAGCTTTGGCATCAAATTTATCTAAGTTATCTTTGGTGTTAAGGATAAAACATCTACAACCAAAAACTCTAAAATAAGAAACATTTGGGGTTCTTCCAAACCAAAGCTTATAGGGTGTTTTCTTCGTAATAGGACGAATAAGCACCCTATTTAAAATGTGGCTTGCTGTACTGACAGCTTCAGCCCAAAAGTATTTCGGAAGTAAAAACTTGTTCAACATGACTCTAGCCATATCGCCAAGAGTCCTATTCTTTCGCTCCACAACACCATTTTGTTGAGGAGTTCTTGGACAAGAAAACTCATGATCAAAACCATTAGAATCACAAAACTTTTTAAAATCTGTATTTTTGAATTCGCCTCCATGATCACTTCAGATTCGAGTAATCATGTAGCCTTTTTTGTTTTGAACTTTCTTAACAAAAACCTTGAAAACCGAAACAACATCACTTTTATTTGTAAGAAAGAAAACTCAAGTAAATCTAGAAAAATCATCAACAATGACAAAGGCGTAGAGTTTTCCACCAAGACTGGCTACTCTACTAGTAGTACTTACAGAGTTTATGGAATAAAATAAGGACTTAGTTGCCTTATTCAATTCACATTCGGCACATACCGTGTCCTTTTTGAATGTGATATCGGGCAGGCCTCTAACTAGCTTCTTAGTCGATAGCCTGGATATAGTATCAATGTTGGCATGACCAAGACGCTGGTGCCACAGTAATCTTTCATCCTTATGAGCATATAGGCATCTACCTGCATTGTTAGTGTCTCTAGACAAATAGAAAATATAAATATTGTCCTCTCTTACCCCTTCAAAAGCAATGTCTCCCGTTGACCTATCATAAATAAAGCATTTATTTTGTCCAAAGTTAATGTCATATCCATGGTCAGCAAGATGACTAATGCTGAGCAGGTTATGCTTTAACTCGGTCACTAGGCAGACATCCTTTATTACGGGAGAGGGAGGATGACCAATAATACCATTACCTATAATATACCCTTTTAGGTTGTTATCGAAGGATACATATCCTTCTCTCTTCATCAATAGTGATGTGAAAAGATTTGCGTCTCCCGTCATATGCCGCGAGCATCCACTATCGAGAATCCACTTACTCTTAGTTGAGGAGGGAAGGTCCACCTACATCAAGAGTAGATGTGACCTTTGGTACCCAAATTCTTGAGGGTCCTGAAAAGTTAGTTTTCGGAAACCATGCATATATCTTTCTATCTACTAATCTTCTAATTCTACATTGTGGTGAAATGTGTCCATGTAAACCATAATAAGTACATATAGCATTCCTATTTATGTTAGAAGCATGCATATGATGTCTATGAGTAAAGTGATGTGGAGTAGCATGATGATATGTAGAGTTAGCATGGTGATGATGTCTATATGGAATAGCATGGTGATGATGTCTATATAGAATAGCATGGTGATGTTGTCTATATGTAGAGTGATGGTGATTTTGTGCAACATACTGATGGTTGTATCTATGTGTAGCATGATGATTCTGTGACATATGAGAATTATTTCTACGTGCATGTGGTTTGTGTGCTTTATGAAAGTGTGTGTATATGTAAGCATGATTATGAGCTGCAGGTGGATGACATGGTTGACTAGTATGAGTAGTGTCATGCTTTGTGTGTGTCTCATATAATTGGGTTTGAGGTTGAGCAACCTGTTTTCCCAATTTAGTCTCTAATTTCTTGGAGACAGCCTGCAGTTCAGTAACCTTAGCATTCAAACCATATATCTTAGTAATAGAAATCTTGTGTCTACTCTTTTCTTCTGCAAGCTCCATGTTGAGTGCTGTGATTTCTTGTGTTTGTTGTTCAATGCGTGCTTCGGCATCATGTAAGCTTATTTTAAGCTTAGATACCTCATTTGTGACATCCGTGGGTGAAGTGTCCCTAATGTTATCAAGCAGTAAAGAAAGTCTTTGAATTTTGACTTCATGACTTTTGATCTTTTCCTTGGCATGTTTATATTTACCAATGACCTTTTTGTGATCATCAAGTAAATCGGTGAAAGCATCGCCAAGTTCATCAAAAGTGAAACATCAAGAGTTTCGTTTGATACCTTGTTGTCACGACCCGCACCCGCTTTTCGGATACGAAGCGTGTCCAAGCCCAGCTACGTATCGAACGGACTCCAGCCCGACTCGAATACGTAAACGCTGTTAAGGCTATGGTATACTGCCAAATCATGGCAATGCAATCTATATCTCAATCCACATGAATCATATAAAGAAGAATGAACACTATGGGTCGTGGTCTGCAGCCCACTAGCATAAATGTCCGATAAGACTCTAAGGAATATAACAAGAGTCTACAACTGAAACAAGGAACATGATATCTCATGATAAGGAATGAAAAGCACGAGCGGATAATAAACTCAATAACAATACCTGAATCCCGCAATGTATCATCACGTCTGCCATCCAGAACTACTAGCTAACTCCATGCAACCGCTAAACCTGAGAAGATCATCAGGTCCTCAGAGGACATAGCAAGATACATAATATACATGCCTATCTAACAGTTTTATCATGCTCAAGAATAAACAAGAAAGAACAAGAACAAGACAATGACTACGAACACAAACACGAACACGAATACGAACACGAATACGAACACTAGAACAACTACGCGTAAATGAACTGCCGGATGAACGAAACACGAGATCAATGGAAGAAATCAAACCCTCATCCCGAGTGTGGACTCTCTGGTTTGAACTAAGCGCTAACCCTCGTCCCGAGTGTGGACTCTCTGGCTAGCTCACGGCAAGACACCCTCGTCCCGTGTGTGGACTCTCTGGTGTAAATGGTCAACTTTCGTTCCGTGTGTGGACTCTCTGGTGCCATTTGATCACGACAAACACCCTCGTCCCGTGTGTGGACTCTCTGGTGCACCAAACAACCCTCGTCCCGAGTGTGGACTCTCTGGTTGTGTACAACGATAATCAAGGCTATGGCAGTTCACTACACGCAACCGTTCTATGATACGACTCAAGCAAGGTACTGACGAGAACTCCAAATGTGAAACACAAGGCCAAAACATGAACATGGCTATAAACAATAAAAACAACTCCACAAAACAACACAAAAAGCACATGTCCATAAACAATCAAATGACTGAAAAATGAAAGGAAATGCATGTAAATAAAACTGTAGAGGAAGGCAAGGTATACTTGCCTGGAGGTTGCACGCAGATCCAACAAATATATAGTCAACCGATAAACCACGAAGTCCAAGTCATCACAACTGTCTCCGAAAGCTGAAACAGACAATGCCAACAGTCTTAGAATAGTCAAATTAGCTAGGATTGCCTGTCCTTAAGTCCAATTCTGGACACAGGGGCAAAACGGTAATTTTGGGCAAAAACGATGTCCGCCGTTGGACCCGTTTTGCACCGAAAAGCGTGCCAGAGTCAATGGTCTCTAAAGTCGTCAAACTACATGTCTATGGAATCGGTTTTTCGATACGAATCCAACGGTATGTCCAATTTTGGATTCCGATGGACCGTGCACAAAAATCGTCTGTTGAGTTACACTTGTTTCTTATAATTATTTATAATTACCAACCTATTATTATTATTCCTATCGTAATTACTATATTTTATCAATATATTATCACACTAAATTTATCAATCTATCCATTAGTTAACCCTATTAATATATTTATATAAAAATACATTAACCCTAATATTATAACTTAAATACTAATCAATAAGGATCAATTATATTAGATAAAGAGAAGGGAGGGGCTATACCAAAATTCTTTAAAATAAGAAGAAAGTGGCATATAAAGAAAACATTGCTTTATTTGTATGCTAAAGCTCCCATGCAAATAAAGGAAACACGTGAATAGGAGCTCCCATTGCTTTATTTGTATGGCATATAAAGAAAACATTGCTTTATTCTTTAAAATGCTTTATTTTTATGTCTTCTGTAACTTTATCCAACCCACGTGAATAGGAGCTCTTCTCCTATTATAACACCATTGTACTAGGGAGGACTCTATACTGTAAGTGGTGTGGTACATATTTAGAAGCTACAACAGAGAACGAAAAGAAGAAAGGGATGAAGAGCTTACGTCGAGTATCCAGAAGAAGGGGAGCATCGCTCGCGGTGGGGCTACGGGGACAATCTGAGTTGCCGAGAGGGGTTGTAAACGCAGTCGTCCAACAGTGCATTGTTATTACTGCACCTTCCTTCAGCGAGAGCTCGATATCCAGGGGAGATTCGCCACAGTCACCGGGCCTTGGGAGTAGTCAGGTACTCGTGCATGACCCAGTTGGTCCTCTGCCCCTTGGGCGCGCGGCCGATGTGGAACACCAGCGTCTTCTTCATTTCGACCACCGCGGAGCAGTGCCGCACGCCGGACCTTCCCTTAAACTTCCAGTACCCCTTCCTGGTGGCCCGGTCGGTACGAGACCGACGGTATCACACGTCGATGCGTATATCAGCGAACCCTGGGATCGTCGAGGAGGTGTAGCGTGCCCACGTCAATGTCGACGAAGTCGGCAAACGTGTATGGTCGCATGCAGGGTTAGCGTTGTAGCGGATGCTGCGACGACTCAGTGACCGCAGCGACTGTTGTCTAGGCTGACGCGGGGCAGGAGACGTGAGGCCGGTGAGCGGCTTAGAGCGTCGATCTACGACCGTATCGGGAAGGCCGTACAGGTTAGTGAGTTTGTTGCTGCTCGGCCGGGATGGACTGAGATGTATGATAACGTTGTCGTGGCTAATGGTGGTAAGAGTTTGATGAAGGAAAATACAGGAGGAGGAGTTTAGGGTTGGAAGAAGGAGATGGAATAAAGAAGGAGCTGTAGCGGCTAGGTTTATCATGTATCATATATATATATGTACAGGAGGAAAGAAACCTCGTGGGCTCGGCTGTGAAACACGCCCCCCCTTGGGTCGGGTTGGGCTGTTGCTCTGGAGCGGGTTGGGCCCGATCACTGCTGCTGTTTTCTTTCTCTAAGTCTATTTCCAACTAGGAATAAGGAGATTGCTCGCTGAACCAAAGCATATAGGTTGTGTACTTAAGTTCGGATCTACTGTTGCAATGTGACGTCCTCTTTCATTGCAAATAAGATAAGATCAAACCGCTGAATTTTAAGGTCACACTATTTGACATTGCATAAGTTATTTCCGAGAATCCATACGAGCAGACATAATGGAGAATCTGATCCGTAGAAGACAGCATAAATTCTACAACACAGACTTCCTGTTCAACCTAGTATACCACATTGATTTGGATATGATGGTTAGTAATACGGCAACCAAAAGCATACCTAACTAATATAAATGTTGGATGAGGAGATTTATAGACCATCCCACCTACACGAACCCCTTGAGAATGATCCTACTTGTTACACAATATTTCAATGTCTCCAGTAATTTCTCCTTCAGAGATGAGAGCCTATTGTGAATCGTGATCAACTGGTTATACATGCCCAAAGTAGACATCTTTGTAGCAATGTGATCCATACACTTGTTGGCTAATTTTGAACCACTTCAACCAACTGTAATTGCAGTAGATGTTGTTCTGAAATAAGGTCAGCTATGTACAACTTATCATCTAAAATATTTCAACCACTAGTTTCAAGTAGTATGCTGCAGCACATGCATGCATAATGAATTGTTCAAGCTATCTACGCAATTGCAAGCTTAAATATTGAAGGCTGTCTCTTCTTCTTCTTTAATATGCTCCAACATACTTATTGTCTATTGTTAACTATGATCAAAGGTGAATAAATAATAAGGGGAAGAACCAGGGACTTACTTCAGGCCTAAGTCATAGAAAGGAAACACAAGTTTGACCACGAAAGCTTGGCTTTTCGCGGCGGAGTCTTCCAAGGGCCATGGTTGTCTCGAGGCTAGTTTGCGGGAGTCTCCTGGATGGGTTCGACAGAATTATCTGGATTGTGAGGACAACCCCAATAAAGCCTTACGGCAGCAACAACGGGATCTTGGCTAAAATTATTTACCGTAATAATTAACTAAGTAATCATTTATAAAATTCTAAAAATTACCATTTAAATCAAATAAATAAATAAAAATATTTTTTTAGAAAAAAATTTCGGAAAGGTAGGCTACACTTGTCGGACGTTGCCATTAGGCACACGTTTGCAGCGTCTTGAGGAGAGTCTTTTTCTTTCTCGGAGTCACTAGCTTCGCTTTCATGCCAAATGCTTGTGTTGGCATATTTCTTTGAGGAAGCCTTCTTGTATGGTTTCTCATAGCGGTTGTTCTTCTTTAAGAATGGACAGTCTTTTCGGACATGTCCCGTCTTCTTGCAACCGTAGCAGGTTGGCTCTTCTTCGTCGTCTTCTTGTGGTTCCTTCTTTCTTTGGTTGAAGCAAAGGAATTTCTTGAAGTTGCGGACAAGGAGAGCTTGATCATCACCTTGTGAGTTGTCGTCATCCGTCTCTTCGGGGTCAGCCCTCCGTCGGTGAGCTTTGAGTGCGATCTCCTTAGCCTTAGGAGCATGCTCTTCGAAGTCCTTGAGGTCAAGCTCATGAGTCATCAGCTTTTCCATCAAGGTCTCCATGGACATGGTTGTGAGATCATTTCCTTCTATGATGGCTGTCACCTTAGGGTTCCAAATCTTTGGTAGCCCCCTAAGTAGCTTGCGAATCTTCTCGTGATTTGAATATTGTTTGCCGAGCGAAGATAGGGGATTGATAATGTCGAGAAATCTTGTGAACATTTGCGTGATCGTCTCATTTGGCTTCATCTTGAAAGCCTCATATTCTTGAGTGAGATGGCTTATCTTCGATTCCTTGACTTGGGTGGTTCCTTCATGCGTCACTTCTAGAAGTCTCCATACTTCGTGAGAGGTGGTGCATGTTGAGACCCTGTTGAACTCATTCCTGTCTATAGCAAAGAACAACGCATTAATAGCTCTCGCGTCGAGACTTGTCTGTTTCTTTTCCTCGTCAGAATATTTGTCATGTGGTTTCTCAACGAGATCACCATTGACAAGTATCCTGGCGGGCTTTTTGTAACCATCGGTGACGATGGTCCACAGGTCGAAGTCTAGCGACTTGAGATAAAAACTCATCCTCGTTTTCTAATAGGTGTAGTTAGTTCCATCAAATAGGGGAGGCCTATGAGTGGACTGCCCTTCACCGTTATTGGAAATCAAGGATTGTGTGGTTGCCGTGGATCAGCTCTAGGATGTTAGTCCTTGTTGAGAGAACAGAGCTCTGATACCAATTGAAGAACAGATGGCAACTTTAGAGGGGGGTGAATAGAGTTTATAGCGATAATAGCCAATTAAAAATTAAACTCTTTCACAAGCTAAAAGTAATCAGAGTAATTGCGAAAATAAATAAGGAGCAAGAATGCATATGCAAACACTGCCGATTTTTAATCTGGTTTCCCTCGTGGAGGACTAGTCCAGGCCTGAGAACTCTAGCTCAGGATTAAATTCACTATTTGTGAAATAGTAGTTACACCCCGTGCCTTTTCTTCAGAAGAGCACGTCAACTTCTTACAAAGATCGCAGTGGCGATGCTTGAAATTTTCCAAGCGACTTCTTGAACTCTTGCACAAACTCCTAACTGAAAAATGCTGAGCACTTGAGGCTTAGGGAGCTTGTGGCTAGTAGATGAAGAAGGGTATGGCTTGTATTGAGCTTTAGAGAGAAGAGAAGAGAAGAGAAGATTGGATGAATGAAAATGAGAGAATTTATGGCCTATTTATAGGATACTAGGTAGGCAGAATTCGACCAGAATTCTGGTTGAAATTTTCAAAAATTTGGCCGTTGGACAACTTGCAACCAGCCAACCCTAAAAATTAGGGTACTGATTTTTAGGGGACAAAGTTCGGCCCGAACTCTGTGTGGAGGCAGAGTTCGGCCCGAACTCTGTCCCCAGAGCACAGAATGGGTCATTGGTCCAATAGGCTTATTTGGAGCTTTTGGATTTTGGGTAGGGTATAGGTTAAGTCTCAGATGCTCAGCACAACTCAGCTTACATAAGTCTAGACTCAATAAAATAATAAAATACAGACTCAAAAATGACTTGCATTTGCAAAACTGAGCTGTCGTCTGACTTGTGCTGGATGTAGTCTTCATGTGTCGTATTGAATTATCACAAGTATTATTTAGTCAATTCTATCAATATTTGGTTGACTGTGACTTTATGTCAACAGCAACGACTCGGTCGTGCGATAAACTCGATTCATGCTTCAATTTCTCTGAGGCAGTGCCTCCTCACTTAGTCTTTCCTATACTTGTAATGTGACAATGCGTCCGTGCCTCACATTTTGAGGTCGTACCTTGCAACTCAACATAACTTAACCAAACTTGCCCTACGGCCCTTCTCGACTTAACTCGCAACGAATCAAGTCTGACTTATGCAACTCTTTGCCAATGACTTAACACTCGACGCCACATCTCGTGCTGAAGCACGGGTCTTTGCTATAACCAAATCCTAGGCTCTGAAATCATGATGCAGACCATGAACACATACCTTATCAACACAACTCGTGCCGTGCTTGTATTCTCTTTGTTTCGACCGACACCATGCATGTGGATTGCCGCTCAGCACGCCAACTTATCTATATGAACGGTCACTGGCATTAACTAGCCGTCATGGACATAGCCTGGTAAAAGGGATCCTTGTACCGCAAGTAGCGATCTCCGATGCAAGTCCCCGAACTAACGTTTGCTTCATACTCAGCTTGGCTGTCCCGTATTTTCTCCTAGGCCAAAGCGGTCCCGTGGCCCCGGGTTACCGTTCGAGGAAAACGTTCGCCCTTGTCGACAAGTTTTCCATGACCACGCACCTACGCTAACTTCTAGACTTAACGTAATTGCATGGCCTAATCATCACCACTTAGTTCCTTTGCTTTACTTCTTCTACTTTTTATACTTCTTTTGCAGAGACCAAACCAGGGTTGCCTCGGCGACTGACCTGCAGTCCCGTCACATTTTTTCTCGGCGACTGACCATCGCTCGAACATAACATTACGACTAACCATCGCTTAGACCTAACATTCTTTGAACTCAGGGAACGGCTACGACATAGCCTTCCCACTCAACTTGAGCATAACGTGTTCCTTAAGTGCCAATAGACCGTGGCTAACTTTCCACTGAACCAACTGTGGCTCGTGCCTTAAACCAATTTGTATTCTACGCGATACTATTGCCAAAGTCATATATGACGGGCCTTGAGATCGTGGGACTGAGTAATTTGATGACCGCAGAAAGAGCGGGACAGTGCTTGCTATGACTTCGATAGCCCAACATTACCTTGCCTAACTTAATCGAGCCTACAGCCTACAACTTAACCCGAGGGATGAGCAAAGGCTATGCCAAGCCTTGCATCGTGGAAGCGTGCATGCTTCATCGAGCATTTACGCGGGCGACTATGACTTAGGCTAATTCATAGTTTTGTGTCGAAGACCAACTTTTCTTCTCCCAAGCCACAGGATGATGGACCGAGTGTCATTTACAAAACACGCCATGGACCAACTCTAAGCCGACCGTTGGACCTTTCCATGTTCTAACTCAATTTGACCCAACTTGGGCCATTAGCTATGTGGATTCGTCTCTTTTATTATCAAGCCTACTTGTGCATTTGAAAACTTTCGTTTTATTAGTGTGAAGGCCAAGCCACCGACCCTACCCACCTGAGCAAGGGGTCACCTTGACCGAGCGATGTCTTCGAGCAGCCGTTGCAAGGCTAAGTCCGAACGCCGTTGGCGTTTCGATTCCTTCGATTTACCGAGCGGGACGAGGCACTACATCATACACCACTCAGAAAAAGTTTTGTCCTCGAAACTAACTGAGACACTTATCGACTTATAACTTGATTCAACATCCTACGTTTCTCGCACACATTTCTCCTATGCATTTCTCAAATCCGAGCCACGCTCGTGCTACGCACAATCTTTTCTTCAAAACTCACGATCTCAAAATCCTCGACACTTTTCGTTCCTCAAGTCTCACTTGATTCAACGTATCTCTTAGTTGGATTGTGCACATATTCCAGGCGTCCCCAAAATACATGTATTTCAGCCAAGCCTCGTGATAGAGAATCTGCCATCACCACTCGAGTCGGATCATACACATATTCAGGCTTCCCTGATATACATGCATGTCAACCGAGCCTCATGAGTGGTTCCTCCATATTTTTTATGTCTTCGCGACGGGACGTCTGCCTAACCGCTAGGCTATGGCTTTAGGCTAAAATTATCCGTGAGTATTGGAATCATCGTTCCCAAACAACAATTATCAACACTGACCCCATCCTAAGGTCAAACCAAAGTTGATAGTACAAATTTTTTTACCCAAATCTTGCATCACTCCGATTTCTAAACTTGGAGCATAGATTTCCTACACATATCCCGACGTCGTACGGGATCCGAGTCATTCAGCAAAGCCATCCTATGATAAGTTCACTCAGCTATATCTTCGACATATCAATATTGCTCGTCCAATAAGCCAGTTCGCATAGTCTAACTCTTCGAACACGTTTAATACAATCCACATATCAATCCTTCTCAAGTCAAGCACACTACGACACAATTTGTCTCTAATCCATAATTCTTTTTTCATACTCCCTAAATTATTTATCCTAATTCACGTAATCGATCACAAGGTCATCTGACTTAACAATATGTTGTGCCCCAATCTGATACGAGTCCGATTATCCACGGTGGACATGAATCACCATGCAACGCTCCCGCAGAATAATTATTCTCATCGGGGCGTAACTCTTGTTTGAGTCTAGACTAATTTATTCTCGATACGCAGATCGGACCTAATCAATGCTCAAGTTTACTTAGTCATCAAACACAATTTCGAAGAATCCTCGAATTCACCTTCGTCTCAAACCACAAGTCGAAGCAATCCAAATTGCCACGTTCCAATTTTCCGGGTTCGATCGTTCCCGCGACATGAATCACCATGTCAGCGCTTACGCAGAACGATCGCCCTAAATCCGACGTGACGTATGTGCGAGGCTGGAGTTGCGCTCGCACAAGACAAGTATGTCGACACTGTGGTTATTAGCGTAACCATCAAGACACTATAATTTTTATCCTCCTAAGATAGCATCCATCAGAACGATAACACTTGCACGATCGTCATTCCTCGGATCCGAGTACCTCTGAGTTATCGCATATCGATCTTTGATACGCCTCAATACCATCGACGATATACGTAACCTGACGATCTTCATTTGCAACGAATTCTGAGTCGTACGACTGATGCTATCGTCCGACTGGATAATCTCCTCGACATTCAAGATCAAGTTCGATCATTATCCCTCGAATCATTTACATCATCAATTTCCTCAAACCAAATTCAGGTATTGTTCATCCGTCTATCTTAAGTCATTGACCAACATATTTTCTCAATTCGTATCATTCCTTGCTAACTCAAATCATCGAACAATATTCATTCCAATCTTTAGAGTCATTTTTGTAACTTCAAAATCAAACCTTTCATGCACGGTATCTTCCCGTCGTGCTAACTTTTTATATACGATCCGTATCAATTTCCTCGATCAAGTCATCCATTCGTACACCCTAACTTTTTCCTCGATTCGATTTCACCTACTCGATTATTTTGTTTTTTATACTCGCACAATTACTATCCCATGCGCGTCATCTCTAATTTTTTTTTGAATCCACTCGTCCAAATCTTCAAGACTACAACTTATTCAACGATACTCAATCTACGACTTTGCATACATGCGGTGCTTGCTGATAGACTCATCGACACCCTACATCCTCAATCGACATCCTTGAAGCTATCGCATACACCACTCAGGGATGAAGTCATTCGACAAATCTTCAAAACCATTATTCGAATCAAAATTGACTTCTTCAAATTTTTCGTTCGAACCATTCTCTCAAATTTTAAGCACGCTCATCTATATCGCATCGACAATAACATTGTCGTTCGATATCACCCCTATCGATAATCATCCTATTTACTCAATCAAGTCTAACTCATTCTCGTCCGACACAATTCGAATCTCGCACTCGACTTTGCTAAGGTCAACATAATCTTTGGTGTATATGCCTAGCCCGACGTAGCCAACCGTGCTTATGCGAACGATCTTTTGTTTTGTCAAAAACTGTTCTCCTGTGTTTTGCAAATTAGATAAGACTTACTGTATGGACATCCCGTGGGATATTTGAGAGAGAGCGCACCAACGATATCAACTTGCGGAAGCAACACTTCAGAGTTTGCAGAAACATCGGAGTTAAAGAATTCTATTGATGGTCCAAGGACGTAAAGCCGTGCTCTGATACCATTATGTCATGCCCCGCTCTCGTAGGAGCGATCGTCCTCGCTAATGCGCGATACCGTACGAGCCTAGATTGCGCTCATGCAAGACGGGTTCCATAATGGCCGATTTTAGCGGCTGCGATGGGGATGTCGCACAGAAGTCCCAAGCAGAGACATTGAATAATAACAGCAGAAATTTGAAGCAAAACACAAGTTATTCAAAAGAAGCTCTTTATTGCTATTAAAACAAAGGTTACAATGCACAAGGCCAAAATTACAATCACTCAAGCTCACTCTTCTTACATTACAAGTCACTCAGCTCTCTCTCTCTCTCATCTCTCAATACATGTCTTGAACCAGTGGATGCTTCAGATTGGCGATGTCCATACATTATGTTCCGTATAAGTCCTGACCCACGCGATCGCATGCCGCAAATTGCCATGTAACTCCGTGCCTCGACGCATCCAAGCGAGCTCCGTGCCACGAACTTCTACCTGTGCCTGCACATAAAAATTGTATAGGTGTCAGTACTTAACTGTACTGGTGGTGTGTGCTCCTCGCCCATCCATACAAAACCAACACGTTCATTT
Source organism: Iris pallida (assembly GCA_029216955.1). Lineage (NCBI taxonomy): Eukaryota > Viridiplantae > Streptophyta > Magnoliopsida > Asparagales > Iridaceae > Iris > Iris pallida. Next base: position 35,576,527 of record JANAVB010042618.1, read on the forward strand.
ATTTTTTGCAACATAAACCCTTGTCGATTGTCTTTCTACTCTTGCTTTAGGATCAGTTTTAGGATAGACTCTCGACCTATTTGTGTATCTAGACCATCACCATGCGATCACACTGATAACTTCCGTATCCTTGCCTCTAGACCATTCTCGTGCTTGCAACGTCAACGTACCAACTCATACTTGTCTTTCGTGCCATACTTTTGGGACGTAACGACTCGGTCGTGCCATGAACTCGATTTGTGCTTTAATATCTCTGAGGCAGTGTAGCCTCACTTAGTCTTGCCTATACTTGTGTTGTAACAACGCGGCCGTGCCTCACATTTCAAGGTCGTGCCCTGCAACTCAACATAACTTAACCAAACTTGCCTTACGGCCCTTCTCGACTTAACTCGCAATGACTCAAGTCTGACTTATGTAACTCTATGCCAACGACTTAACACTCGACGCCACATCTCGTGCCGAAGCACGGGTCTTTGCTATAGCCAAATCCTAGGCTCTGAAATCATGGTGCAGACTGTGAACACATACCTTATCAACATAATTCGTGCCGTGCTTGTATTCTCTTTGTTTCGACCGATACCGTGCATGTGGATTGCCGCTCAGCACGCCAACTTATCTATATAAAAGGTTACTGGCATTAACTAGCCATCGTAGACATAGCCTGGTAAATGGGATCCTTGTATTGCAAGTAGCGATCTTCGATGCAAGTTCCCAAACTACCGGTTGCTTCATACCCAGCTTGGCTATCCCGTATTTTCTTCTAGGCTAAAGCGGTCCCGTGGCCTCGGGTTACCGTTCGAGGAAAATGTTCGCCCTTGTCGATAAGTTGTCCATGACCACGCACCTATGCTAACTTCTAGACTTAACGTAATTGCATGGCCTAATTATCACCACTTAGTTCCTTTGCTTTACTTCTTCTACTTTTTATACTTCTTTTGCAGAGCCCAAACCAGGGTTGCCTCGACGACTGACCTGCAGTCCTGTCACATTTATTCTCGGTGACTGACCATCGCTCGAACTTAACATTGCGAATAACCATCGCTTAGAGCTAACATTCTTTGAACTCAGGGAACGGCTACGGCATAGCCTTTCCACTCAACTTTAACATAACGTATTCCTTAAGTGCCAATAGATTGTGGCTAACTTTCACTGAACTAACTGTGGCTCGTGCCTTGAACCAACTCGTGTTCTACGCGATACTATCGCCCAAGTCATACTTTATATGACGGGCCTTGAGATCGTGGGACTGAGTAACTTGACGACCGCAGAAAGAGCGTGACAGTGCTTGCTATGACTTCGATAGCCCAGCATTACCTTGCCTAACTTAATCGTGCCTACAACTTAACCCGAGGGACGAGCAAAGGCTATGCCAAGCCTTGCATCATGGAAGCGTGCATGCTTTATCGAGCATTTACGCGGGTGACGCCTATGACTTAGGCTAATTCATAGTTTTGTGTCGAAGACCAACTTTCCTTTTCCCAAGCCACGGGATGAAGAACCGAGTGTCATTTTCAAAGCACGCCGTGCACCAACTCTAAGCCGACCGTTGGACCTTTCCATATTCTAACTAAATTTGACCCAATTTGGGATTATTCCCTTAGCTATGTGGATTTGTCTCTTTTATTATCAAGCCTACTTGTGTATTTAAAAACTTTCGTTTTTTTAGTGTGAAGGCCAAGCTGAGGCAAGTTCACCAAAGCTACACACCTGAGGGAGGGGTCGCCTCGACCGAGCGATGTCTTCGAGCAGCTATTACAAGGCTAAGTTCGAACGTCGTTGGCGTTTTGATTCCTCTGATTGACTGAGCGGGACATGGCACTACACAACGGCTACCTTCTCTTCAGCTGGAATTCTGGATGCTTCTAGAACAACCTCTATATCTTGGAGCCAACCATCAGCAGTAATAGCATCTTCACTGCCGTCAAAGAAAGAAGGGTTCAGGCACTTGAAGTTGTTGGCTATATTTTTCCCTTGATAACCAACTCTGCCCATAGCTGCTTAAACTGTCTCCTGCAGAGAATCACCTCGACGATCTTGTGATGCAAGCAAGTCCCGAATGAGTCCCATCAGGGTTCTATTGTCAGGCTTTATAGGCTGGGCTGGCTTTACTGGCGACTTTTGCTTCCCAGAAGGTATGACTCGGGATGCTATCCTTGAGTACTGGGTTTAGTCCCCATGTTGCGGTTGGTTCACTTGTTCTTGCTAGTTAATAGGAGGTTCTCCGTCTGGCTGATCGGCTGGATCATGACCAATGTTACTAAAAAAATGATATAGGAAACAATAAGGAAGGACTAAGATAGATCAATGATAAGATAATATTATCTGCTCAAGATTCATGAAGATTTGAAAGCACAAGTAGGGATCAAGCGCGAGTGCTGATTGAGACATCTATCTAGTAAAATCCTCACACATCTTGATTTACAAGACCTGCATAGGCCACCACTTAAACCGTGTCACACCTCAGAACCAGAATACTGGAGAGCGAGGGACAGACACAGCCAGCTACGTACATTGGAGTGCAACACACTTCGCAATACGATCACGGCTGTCTAGATGCATGAGGGTTAAGCTACAATCCATCAGTCTCTTATGATCAAGAACAAGCCTAGTGTCTCAATCTCAAGCAAGCAAATAATTGTTACAAGATCTTTGATCATCAGATATACAAAGTAAGGTGTCCTAAACGTTACATATTCAGATGATCGTGAAGCTAGTCATACAAAATGTGAAGACTTGCAAGAGTTAAATCATACATGATCTGTTTTAGGATTTGTCAATCATGTTACAGCCCTTGGGCATATAGAAATTAAGACATAAATTAATTTATAATAGAGTGGGAGAACAAAATAAGAAACCCACTCGTTGCCACGGTTACTTCTGGTGTTCACCATCTAGCTGAAAGACAGGTAGATCCTCGAGAGTCACTCCGAAATCTGGCCATACAAAACCAGCTGAGCCAGACCCCAGAAAGATCAAGTGCCATAAGGGAGGCTCCTCTTATGAACTAAAACCAGCATATAAAAGAACTGGTACGAGAACACAAGTATAATAACATAATAACAAGAGCTAAATGAACATACTTGCTTGCATCAGGAAGAACAAGAGGCAGAATATAATTTTCATGTTAATCATGAGACAATCATTCAGGCACGGCCAATCAAGTCCTACAGCTTGCTATCATTAGCTAACAAGGGTTATCATAGGCCTAGTTACTAACAAGATACAGTTGAGAAATTCCTGCAGTCACAAGCCCTGCAGACTATCCAGGCTATCCAGGTGAAAGTTACGAGAGCTATCAAGTTACAAGAGTTATCAGGATTACTGGTGTACTTGAGTACTTATGATTCAAGAAGTGCAACATGTGCAGTGTGCTGGAAATGTGTCCTACTTGATGGCAGGCTACAAGTCCATATTTGTGGCTGGGATAACGAGATCGCATGTAATCGGAAGATCTCTCTATATGAACTACTTGATTAATCTAGTCGTTTAACCTAGTCAGATTCATTATGAATTCCTGACCATGGTAACCAGGAATCCATGTCCTAAACATGATGTAAGACAAGACAGGTAGCTTGTACAACCATAATCGAGAAATTAACCACGGAGTCAAGATAAGAGTTATACTAGCAAGACAGGAAATAACTGTCGCAACAGCAAATCAAGTTATACATATCATGTCAGGTTTACTTATCATATCAAGAATACTTGTCTAGAGTGCGCATCGACGAGCTACTATCAAGATTATTAAGACTGGATCATGTTATCATGTTCAAGTTCAAGTTACTAGCTCAAGATTATCAAGTCAGGTCATCGCAATTTAGGCTCAGTACAAAAAACATGCAAAGAAGATCAAAAACTATGATTGAAACTATCAGTCGCATATGAACTCAGTTAAAATGAGATAGAAAGATTCTTGAAGCCAAGAGAAAGATATATAACTTTTATGTTTTGAGTTTTACAAGATTCTAGCTACAAAAATAGCTTAAAGAGGCAAAAATAAGTCATTCGAGCGTGCGTGCGGGTGCACGGCGTGCGAGGCGTGGTTGCACGGCACATGGTAAACGAAACACACTGGAGCATGGCACACAAAACATGCAGCGTACTGGTGTACGACGCGCGGGGTACGGGGCACGGATGCATGGCTCGTGGGTGCACTGCGTGCGAAACGCACAGTGCACAGGTGCACGCTGCACAAGGTGCGGATGTATGGCACGTGTAACGCCACAGTCCCAAATATATAGGACCAAGTACGTAAACATGCCAGCTGCACCTATACGAAGAATACTCCAACATATGGAATCCTCGTATACGTACATAAGCCGTATATATAAAATAATTACAGGCCAGAATAATATAATCTAATCTCATCAAAACTCAACACAGAAGATAATAGAATCCAAATAATAAATTAGTGTATCAAAAGATAGCCGGGTGGACATACCCACTCCAAACAACTATTAAAAATAGTCTCACAAGATCGGAGTCCAACCTTCGCAAAATAGAAGGAAAAGAAATGTAAAAAAAATCCACTAATGTCTCAATGAATGAACAGACTAAAAATCAGCTGGAGATACCTCGTCATCAATATATGATAGATCCAGTGCCGCTCCGTACTCATGCGGGAACTTGTCTAAACCTGGAGAGATAACCAGGTCCTTAGAGGGACGTAGCAAGATACAAGAAAACACCATGCCATATAAACTGTGATAATAAATAGGAAATAAAGTGATGCATGCAATATGGTACCAAACCATTCTACTGTGAATATGCAGTTGAGATACAATCCTTCGACGCATGAGCCCTGGCTAAATATAGGATCCGGTATAGTCCTCTCTTGGACACCAATGACCAAGCGTATAATGTTCAAGAATGTCAGTGGCCAACCTGAGGGGGTAAGCATACCCGTATCTCCAGCGGAGCTTCCGGGTTACAAGAAAAGTGTAATCGAAGCCCATATGTCAGGTATTATTCTCCCCACCCAATACCAAGTATCGTCATCTTTATGGCCAATAAGAACCCCTAGTAACTGTCAAGTCTTCTAGTATGCAATTCTACTGGCAGTTACTCCTATATGTCGTACGCTCCATATGTATCGGTGGCCAGCCGACTACGCGAGTACGTGTCCGACATGTGACTCACAATACGTGGTAAAGCAAGTGTCAAGGCCGTATGAGATATACCAATACCTCATTAACAATGGGTGGTCATTAGGCTAAGTCAATGCAAGAGAGATAAATAAAAGCAAAAAAACGACCAATAGAGTCGCTTGCACCCAAGTGTGACTTGGACGCACAGTTTTATAATAACAAATAACAAATGCTGAAAATAACAACTAAAAATAAGAATATATAAATCACAGAGTAAGGTGGCAAGGTATCTTGTCTGATTCTGTGCTGTAAATATGAAACGCCGCTCCCGCGTCCATTCCTCCGAAACCCGACGCTCCTAGATAATTAATTAACTAGATTATGTCACTACTCACGAAACTTACGATACGACTTAATTAGTCAAATTAATGTGTTAAACTTATATTCCATCTCTCATGGAACCATTTAGATCTATACAATCACACACAGGTTCTACGAGACATCGAAACACAGTTTTAGGTTTCTAACTCTTAATTAGTCGGTTATGCCCCTACTTCAATAACATACTTAAAAATTATAAAATAATTTTCTACAGATTTATCTCTGAAATTTCAGAATTAATATTTCTAAAGACATTTATGACTAGTTGATTACTAAGTCAACTAGTCTATCCGAAACTCGCCCGGAACATAGTTAATGACTCAAAATTGCGAAAAGAACCAAAAAATATTTTAAACAGCAATAAAATACCTTATTTCATAGAATAATATCAGAGGTACAAGGGTTGAGTTATACTACAAGTTTGGGACATTCTAGGTCAGCCGGTTACCCGAAATTAGCTAGTTTTGACCTAAAATTTTCTCGACCAGATTTGAGTTGCTAAAATCATGAAAAAATACTTAAAAAATCCTAATTTATGTATATGAACACACATAAAATTTAGTTTCGAGAATAGGCACCAATAACTCATAGTTCCTTCACAATGGGGTTAATTTTGATCCTACCGAAACATGAATATTACGACTATATTTCATGAAACCTTTATGGATGATTATACATAACAAAATCCATCAAAATATTATTTCTACAGATTTAATAACATATTTTCTACAGAATTGTAGTAAGGATTTGAGATGGAAAGGTTAGAATTTCTTGCCAAAGGTCATTGCTAGAGAGGTTGTGATGACTTCTCCTCGCCAAAGCTCCAACATTTCTCGCTATCCTTGCTTGCTAATCCTATTTTGGTGAGTATGAAAGGGTTGGAAATGGCTGTAGATGGTTGGATGGAGAAGATAGAGTTTTTAGGATTTGTTTTGAGGGGTTGGGTGGATGTATGGTGGAGGAGTGAGTTTTTGTGATTGATGGAGAGATGTGCAATAGAGAAGATGATGTATAGAGGATATGGGGGGAAAGCTGCTGCCGAAAATATAGAAAGGGAGAGGGGTGGTCGGCTATGGAGATGGAAAGTAAGAAAGAATTAAGTTAGGGTTAGGGTTTGGGCTAAGTTGATGTATATATATGGACTTTATTGGGTTGCATGCATGAAAAGGAGTGGGAATCCTATTCCTATGAGGTGTTCGGCCATGGGGGGGTTTGCTTGGCCGAATAATCTATGGTGGGGGTCCACTTGGTATGATTTGGTTGTTTGGTGAGTTGGCTAATTGATTGGATTGATGATTTAAAAAGGTCTTTCCTAATATAGAACTAATTAATTCTATCTATGAAATACAATCCAAATCTGAATTAAATACAAATATATGTAATTATTAATATTTATTAATGTCCAATATGCCTATATAGGGTTGGGTTTGGCTTGGAAGAGGTTCGGAAAGGTTTGGTGCAACCGGGTCTCCTAAAAAGTCATAAAAGCTTTCTTAACTAATTAATTAAATAAAAATATAACTTGTGCCGTAATTTGAATGGTTAACATGCAAGAGACTACAATATGACCATGGTATTTCTAACATGGCTAGCATGCTAGTTAAAGCACCCGACTACACTAGGCATGCCATACTTTCTAGTCGTCTTGCATATTCAAACTCAACCATAACTATAGTCCTTTTATATAATATAAATAAGATAAAAATAAATTAGAATTAAATAAAATCCAAAAATAAATTTAATATTCCTTTAAATTTTGAGGGGTTTTACATCCTATCCAACTTAAAAAAAATTTGTCCTCGAAATTAAAACTATGGTAGGGGGTCGAATGCAAATGCAAAAATTTAAGGGGCTAACGTATGAAAGTGGTACCTTGGTTTTCGAACAAATGAGGGTAGTTGTACAAGGAACCCTAGTGGCTAAATTTATATAGGATAAGTGTTCTTGGTTCAAGGCTCTACCCAACTTATAGAAGTTGGCTATCCGAGCCTTTTGAGAGGGGCTAAAAGGTGTAGGGGTTTCATATTGAATGAATCCATCTCGGATTTAAGCTATATTGGTAGGGCAAAATCTTGTAAGATCAACTTATACTATCTCTACTAGGCTATGGTAGCCTAGAACAAGTCCTAACTCGAGAGGTTGGGCTAGTTCCGAATTGGATTGGTTAGATAGGTACCATAAGTCAAAAATATGCCTTCCATGGCCTTTGTGTATAAGTGGCACACAGGGTCTCAATTGAGTAGCACACTAGGGCAGGTGCATAGTGGGCTTCGAGTAGATCACAACCAAATATTGGGTCAAAAGTTTTGAGTTGAGTTTGGTTCTCAAATTGAAGCCGAAAGGTTCGTCGGTAGTATGGTAAGCTTTATAATTAGCCCTTTTACTCGAAAATCGTATCATGACAATAGAGTACAAAAGGACGTGTTTTAGTGGGACATGATATGTCTACATGAAGGTGGACTCGTCTAGGTCTTGCATATAGAATTTGTTGGAAGGTAACAGCTGGTCTTGTGCTCCGAATCTGTATGCCACGATCGGGGACCCAAAATGATCTAAATAGAAAGTAGGAGTTCATGAGGCACTAATTATCGTTCTAACAGAAACCACTTATTCTAATCAATAGGCAACCCTAGTACATTCTAAATTCTACTAGGGCTCTGTGATCTATATTCTACAATAACTCATTTCTGTAAGTTAACAAAGACACCGCTCTATGGTTTAGTAGAGTTAGGAAGGTTCGAGTCGGAAGGTCATACCTCAATTTGTGGAAGAATCTTACACGATGTAATAGGATACGAGATGTGATAGATATGAGTCAAGTTTTGAAGACCGTACTTTGATTCCAATCACATGTCAATGCTTGTATGAATATAGCTTCCTGGCTATAGATGGTATGGTGAACTGAGGAGGATATTACGGGTCTATCTTCCCTCAATACAAGCATCTGTCTTTTTGAAATCCGTAAAGGCGAAAACAATAAGTGTTCCAGGAAGAGAGGATCGAATACGAATATGGGATTCCAGAGGCGTTTTAATAAATCGAACAGAGTTGTCAAGGCAGTTGTGGATGAGATCCTAGAGTCATCTGTATCTCAATCCATGTAGGATAAGCAAATAAAAAGCGAACCAACTATACTAAGTTTGATCAGACCATCATACACTGAATTCTAATTAGATAATATGTTAGTGGGTGTCCCTAATAAACACATGTCGTGAACAAGCTCGATAAAGGATCAGCTTGCAAAAACTAGGCTATAATTGCGGTGTTTAGTCAAGATAGTCCAAAGTATAAGTATGCGAATTTATGATTGAAAGAGAATACAAGTAGTTCAAAGTTTAAGAATCTAAGCTGTGTCTGGTGTTCGTGCTTATACAGTCATCCTACTGCCTAAATTTTTTCGGCCTTGGCTAACTCATGATGCATGGATCTTGTGTCAAAATTATGATAATAGGAAATATGATAATTAAAATCATACCTGCTATAATTTTGCTTGCTGGTTTCGCATTCTCTACTGCTAGCGAGAAGGCATGCCCGTAACTCTGACTGGGGTCCTGAGCTCTAGCCTTGTTGTACTGTATGCCTTGGAAAGGTAATGGTGGGCGAGGAGCTGAAGATGTAGTCCTCAAGGCCTGATGTGCATGTACTAGTGCCTGCTGCTTGGGACAATCTCTGGCAAAATGCTGTACTGATCCACATCTCATACATAATCCCAGGCGAAGTCGACAATCATTCCTGATATGACCTTGCTTTCCACAAAAGTTGCAAGTGGGCTTCTGATAGGGCATAGTCCTCTGCTAGTATTGTCCTGTGGACCTCCTGATTGGTCCAACCGGGGTAGCTCTAGCCGATGCAACCGTTGGTGTATGACGTCTCGATGCCTGCTGTTGCTCTTTGCGAAGAATCTTCTGAGCACGAGCTTTCTCTAAGACAGCCGAGTGGGAGACTCGAGACTGTATAGTCATATAAGACTTGAGCTCTGGTGCAAGTCCCTGATGGAATCTTCTCGCCTTATCTAACTTTGTCGGGATCAGTCCCGCACCAAATCTACTCAGGCGATTGAATTTTGAGTCATACTCATCAACTGTCATATTTCCTTGCTTCAGATGAAGGAACTGGTCGTATAGATCGTCACGTACATGGATAGGGAAGAATCTCTCATAGAATAGGTCATAGAACTCCTTCTAAGTGATCGTGGTGCCTAGTCGCCTTTCTTTCGCCTTCCACCAGTGGTGAGCATTATTTTCTAATAGTAGGTCCATCGCTGTCATCCATTCTCGAGCTGGCAACTGTGATGCCTTCAGTAGCTTCTCCGTACTAATTGTTTGAAAAAACAAAAAGTTAATTCCAAACTTGTGAAAGAATAGTATAAAGTACAATGAATTTTGGAAAAGTACAACTGTAGGAATCTGATCAGAAGACGATTACTTTATCCCTTGGACTATGTGAACTTGAAGACTGTAGCCTCCAGAGAATGCAACACCAATTTTGTAAGAGTTCTTGATCTCTGTGCGTATGTATGTGATGCTTTAACATTGATTGGAAACTCTATTTATAGAGTTCAGGAAATAACTATTTTAGCAGTTATTCTGATGTGCGCGAGGCTTGATTGCGCCACATTGGGTTGCGCCAATCTTCTGTTACGCCAACTTTTATTCAGTTACAAGTCGTGTACTAACTGTATTTAGATGCGTGGCATCATGTGATTGAGATGCGCGTGGTCGTGTACATGATAGTAGACACATCTTGAGAGATTAGTGGCATGTGCGCCACGTCATCCTGCTTTAGAGATGAAAATTGTCTCAACTTTATCAGATTGCACAAATTTCAGTCAATGAGTAAAACTGTGCCTGATTGAGCTGTGCCTAGACACGTGGCATCTTTTGAGCAGAAGTCATTCCGATTGCGCCTAGGCGCAACTAAAGATTTTGTCTGGATTGCGCCTAGACGCAACTTACAAAGCGTATAAGACAGCTGTCAACCAACTCTCCTCAAGCGGTATAATTTGCAGGATTTGAAAAGATTTTCCTCGTTCACTGTGGTGTCAGTTGTCAGTGCTGTCAGATAATGATGGCCATTAAGTGTCAGACGCCACGTAGACTTTGGCGCAATAAGACTGGGCGCAGTCTGATATATGGCGCAACTTGTTCAGCGGTGCAACTTGATTTCTGAGCTTCATATCAGTGGCGCAACCTGATTTTTGGAGCGCAACTTGATCACTAGTTAGTAGGTTCATGGCACAACTTGATTTTTTGGCCCTACAAGACCCACTTCAAAGTTTTCAAAACTTTAAAAATATTTCAAAGTTTTGAAATACTTTGAACTTATAAAAGTTTTGACGGAGTCAAGTTGCGCTAGTCAATCACAGTCTGTTACTACCAGTTACAATTTTTTTCGTGCACAATTGGGGGTGACTGTTAGGATTCTGACTTTTGGCTATAAATAATTCCTGTTTAATCCACTGTGATTGTTTACTTTCACTTTTAATCTTCTGAGGAAATTTCTTGAACTCTTGCAACCCACTTTTCCAACCTTCTCCTCGACGACATGGCCCCCAAAAGGACTGCTGCTGACAAAGGGAAGGCCATCGCTACCCCTTCAACTCGTGCTCCGTCCACCCGTGTACCACAATATGTGCCGCCTTCTTCTCGACGAGAGACGGCCAACCCAGCAATGGAAGGTGATTAAGGACGAGCCGATTCGTTCTGTGGACGATGATTCCATCACTGATTGATTTGCGTCCCTCTTCTTAGAGCGTGGTGTATCAAAAACTTTGCGCCACCCCTTCTTAGGGTGTGGTTGCCCTCTTTTTTTGAACACTGTTTATTTTTATGAACCGTGTTACGCATACTATTGCGCACAGTTACAAAATACTGCATGACTTAGTTTGAGGCACAACTCAGTATGTGGCACAACCTGAGGTGTTACGCAACTTGAGTTTCACGCAACATGGCATGTGGCGCAACTTAGCTTGTTGCGCAACTCAGAATATTGCGCAACTTAAGATTCGTGCAACACATCACGTAGCGCAACTCAGAAAGTCTATGTAACTCAATAAGTCGTACATCTTTGTTTTGCTTCTAATTTTTTTGTTCATGTATCTCTTTGCAGTTAATCTCAGGGAAGACCCGAATGCAGAAAGATTTACTTCAACATTTAATGTCCCAGAGTATAGAGAGAATTTGTCTCATGTCACTTTCTCTCAATACGATGGTCCTGAAGCACGAAGGACTCTGTTCATAGATCAAGATAATCAGACCCTTTTGAACTTAATGAATGGTGAACCCCTTCAAAGCTTGGATAGTACAGTCTACAAAAAATCTGCCTTTTTGTTCGGGGATGCCATCAAGAAGACCTTCCAGCCTAAGGCAAGAAAAGAGATGAGATATTTCTTAAAGGAGGACAAAGCCATACACCTAACAGAAATATAACGGTCGATGGCATTATCCCAATTTGCTTTTTCCAGCTATCCTAGAAGGATGTCATGGGATCTGACTCCTCTTCAGCAAGCAAGAATTGGAAAAATCTGTTATAAATTGGGTCCGAATAACATGGACCTTTTCTACAGTACTTTTGAAAGATATTGTACACATTTAAGAGGGTTAAGGTCGAGTTGCATTCCTTCCGAGGATTCTTTCCTGCTTCTTCCGGTCAGAGTACCTATTTTTGCTAATATATTTGCAAAAGTTGAAGGCAGATATCTAGACCGTTCTATGCGTATGACAGGCCTGGTAAACCCTGGGATGAAGCACTGGAGTAGCTTATCTATATGGATTTTAGAGGAATTTAAAGACAGGCTCATTGATCTGGGTCTCTGTAATGCCATCTGCACTACAGTATATGGCATCCACCCGAACCCTTATATGTTCTTGGCTCTAATAGAGAGATATAATGAAAGCACTGGGACTTTCATGATGCCTCATGGAGAGATGGGGTTTGCTCTTAATGAGATGGAATATATCTCTCGTTTACCAATGGATGATAACCCATATGAAGAATATGTACCCACAAATGATGAGTTAGATGCTCTAGCAAAGGAGAATCCTGAGTTGATCACAGTTTTCCAGGAGCTACTATGTCACTACAAAATCTGCTCACTCTACTACGAAAGTGCCACTGCGGGTACTTGCTACATCACTAAATGGATGCCATATCTGTTCTTAGGTCATGTGTAGGAGGACAAGCCACTGGATAGTCAAGCCTGTACCCCTCGTTTCTTTGAACCTTTTGATAAGAGTGATATACAATATCTGATGGAGAAACATGATCATGGGGATGTCACATTGACTGAGGACTCGGGTCTATTTAAGACTGGCGATGTTTTTCAGAGTTGTCTTAGATAGGGTTACAGACCTATGTCTCCAGAAGCCTAGCTGGTAGGCTTTCTATCTTTATGGCTCCGACGCTTTGTAGTTCCAGGAGCCAGTGCAGTTGACAGGTTCTATCGGGGTATCCTGTTCTCTGCAACACGTCTTGTATTTAGATACAAGATGGATCTCCTATCAGCCATGACCAGCTGCCTGAACGCAGGATTGCGTTATTTTATGAACACTATGCTGAAAGATAAGGATGCTCGGTCGGATTTTCCCTGTACTGAAATGCCATATACTTATTTGTTCGGATGGTTATTGCTACACCATCCTTGTTTGATGAACTCGGATATGGGAACTACTGATGGAGACTTCATCGGGCATTTTGCTAATGCTCACTGGAAATATACTGCTCTTTCAGAGTGCCGACTCGCCTTGAATCGTGGATCAGGATGGTATTTCCAGTGTGTTGGACCCCCTTTAGGGTATAAAACCATGCCTCCCCAAATGATGGACTTACTTGAAGAAATACTTCGTTTAAGCCCAAACATCTTTTCATGGCTTAAGGTGATCCGGCCTTCTCATTTAGTCTATAGATTTGAAGAAGAATGCTATTTGGAACCGTATTTGCCAAGTCGGTTTGCACGGCAGTTTGGATATGATCAGCTTCATGTAGGTAATGCAACTACTTGCCTACAAGCCAAGGGTTATCTCATTGATGGGGCTAGAGCTTGGAGTTACTACAACGCCCGGGGCACAAAAGCTATATTCTCTATGCCTTACAAACTTCCACAAGGCCCGTGCATGTTATATTCGTATGCAAACTTCTACTCTTCAGCGAATACATTCGCTGAGAACTTCCATCCTGCATACAACTTCGCAACCGAAAAGAGATTTAAACAAGGAAAACGTACTCTTCAGTGTCTTCGGGATGTAGAAGACAAAGACCCTGCCGATGAACCTCTAGAGGCATCAATTTTAATGAACTTTGCTGACCCAGTTCAAGATCATCTAGATATATCCATAAAGATGCGGAAAGAAAAATCCCCTGTTAAAGGTTTAAAGAAAAGAAAGACAAAGGAGACGACGGCCTCTCCTCAACGAGATAATCCACCTAATTATCCAAGGGCTCTGGAGAAGAAGAAAAGAACATCACTGGTTATCAATGAACCAGTAACTACGAGAACAACTCGTTCTCAATCAAAATAGTTGCTTCTTAGTTATTCCTCTGGAGAGAAGGACATTACCCCTTCCTCTATTCAGAAACAGGGGAAGATTACAGAAGGAGGAACTTCTACTTCTTTGATCGATCCAGAGGGTGATCATACTGGAGCTTTTGCAAGGCCAGACGTACCAATACTCAAAGAAGTTAGAAGAAAATTAGAAATTGTTGAAGAAAAACCATCTCAAGAAGGTAATATCAAAGTTGCAACATATCCTCATATGTTAACTTTTATCAGAGATATATATCTGAATTGCTTTTCCTTGTATTGGTTACTTTAACAGATGTCCGTCCTCCTACCACCATCATGACAGTAAATGTTCCTGCCATTGTACTTGCTGTAGCAGGGATAACAATTCCCTCTCCAACTCCCGTAAGTCCAAAAGCTTCCTTTCCAAAGTAGGATTTACCTCCATAAGATACTTAACAAGCTCAAATATCTGCTCATTCAGGAGAGGCAGTGATTGGTGCATTGAACGGTTGCGATTTTGATGATAAAACTTATGATGAAGATTGGGACAACATTACTAAAGAAAAACAAACTTTAGCAAATGCATCACCATCACAAGAAATCCTAGTTGATGAAGATCCTTCGCTTGCTGAAGACGAGGAGGATGTGGTTCATGATAAGGAACCTGTCAATCTTCCTGAAGTTAATAAACCCACGACCACTGAGCCGCCTGAAGTGTCTACGGTGGCAACTGAATTAGTAAATGAAACTCCAGTAACTCTGCCACTTCCGACTGAATCAGGAGCAAGGAGTATTCAGGCCACCATGTCTGCAGAGACTCTGTCCAAGCTTTAGTCCGAGACAATTAAAGCTATTGAGACTCCTCATAATGTACTCAGCTCAGGTAAGTTTACCTACTATGAATGATTTGCAGCAGTGCCTACTGGGACTGTAGCCGAGGAAGGAAGCTCTTCTCATATTAGTGTTCCAGATGAAATACCTCCACCTGCTAAAGCTATGAAGACTTCTAAAAACATAGTAGCCACTCCAGGAGCCCTGGCAACTAACAAATTTGTGGTGACCTCTTTCACGAGAGTATTCTTTACGTCTCTGGAGCCTCTAGTTCATAGATTTATGGAGAGAGAGGATGTCCCTTCTAGTACCGTTATAACTCCCACTACATTCTTGATCAAAGGCATCCGTAGTCAAGGAGACGAAGCTCAAGCTTCATTTTTGGAACATATTTTGGATGAGCTAGAGAGCTCAATCAAGGCTTACAAGGAGCTGAAAAGAGGAGATATCAAGCCATTAGTAAACATGGAATATGAAACCCTGGTTCGAGAAGCAGAGATTAGTAAAGCTGATTTTGAAACTTTCTTGCTGGCTTTTGTTTGCAAAAACAAAAGTGTTTTGTAAGAAGATTACAATTGAATTCTGGGAAAGTACAACTATAGGAATCCGATCTGAAGACGATCGCTTTATCCCTTGGACGATGTAAACTTTGAAGACGGTAGCCTCTTAAGAATGCAGCAGCACTTTGGCAAGAACTCCTAATCTCTGGTGATGATCTTGAATGATCTCTGATCTGGTCTCTAATTCTCTGATCTGATATGGGCTTGATAATGAAGGACTTGAAACTCTATTTATAGAGTTCTGGAAAATAACTAATTAGTAGTTATTTCTGGATTGCGCAGGATGGATTACGCAGGCATTGGACTGCGCAAGCAGCAAACTGCGCTGCAGTTACTCGATCGTGGACCAACTGTATGAGACACGTGACATTGTTTGATTGAAATACGCTTGGTCGTGTACAGACGGTTGCCACGTGGTGAGCAATTGATGGCATGTATGCCACGTACAGAATGTCAGTTATCTTGATGAATTGTGCCATTTGAACTGCGCTAGCATCAGACTGCGCTTCCAATGGGTTGCGCTAAGACTCGGATTGCGTTGAGGTTGAGCTGTCAGACTGCGCTGGCTTTTGGTAGCTGGATCGCGCTAGACAGCTGTCATGGCGGCGTGGCACAAAAAATAAACAGTTTTCTCGTTCTTCGGGCTGTCAATTGTCAGAAGATCTGATTTTGTGTCAGGTAATGATGACGTTGCCACGTCAGCTAGCGCGCTTGGATGGGTGCGCAGTTCAGCTTGCGCAATTGAGTTGTTGCGCAATCTGTCTCCTGCGCAGTTTATTTGAAAGATGCACAATTTGATTTTCATTGCTTCTTTGATGGGTGCAACTTAATTTTTAGGACCTTCAAGACCCCCTTCAAAGTTTTCAAAATTTAAAAATATTCAAAGTTTCGAAATACTTTAAATTTTGAACTTAAAATCAAGTTGCGCAAGTGATGCTTTGACTGCGCGTTTGGAGGAATCAGCTCCTAATCTTTCGGCACAATCTGAGACGACTGTTACTTTTGAAAAACTATAAATAGTTTTCATTCTTCTTTCTTTCATTCTTTACTTGTTTCCAACTGTTCAAAAGAGAAAAAAGCTTCTGTGCCAACTCCGACTACTTCTCATTTTCTTCGCCGTCGACGTCAATGGACCCCAAACGTTCAGCCGCCGAGAAGGGCAAAGCCCCTGCTGAGTCTTTGACTCGGGTTGCGCCCCGAATTTTTCGTCACGAAGTTGGCCATCCCGCACTACAAGGTAGATGATGAACTCGATCAAAACCCTTTTTAGGGTTCTTGACATTTTCGATCCTTTATACCTCTCTCCTTTTAGAGATTTGATGGTATTGTGCCGCCCTTTTTAGGGTTCTGGTTGCACGAACACAATAGTTTTCATTTTTATGAAAACTATATTCTTGCATAATCGATTGAAAAGCGCAGGCAGATGTTCGGCACAATCTATCGATTTGCGCAAGTCTGTTGATCCAGCGCAAACTGATGCCTTGTGCAAGAAGGTTAGCGCAACCTGATGTCTTGCGCAAGTGGATGTGTTGGCGCAACTGGATATTTTGCACATGTAGGCTGCATTAGCGCAATCTGATGCTTTGTACATAGCGCAATCTGATACTTGCGTAATTTGGTGATCTTTTGAACAGACTCTTTGATTTTGTATGTACTGAATTTTGTCTCTTTGTTTGATACAGTTAACCTCAGGGAAGACCCAGAATATGAGATCTTTGCAGGGACTTTGGCTGAACCTGAGTTTAAAAAGGATCTTTTCTATGTAACATTTCCTCCGTATGCCCTACCATCGTCTCGACAAGCTATCCTAACAGCACAAGACAACGAAATATTGCTGAGTCTGATGAACGGGCAGCCTCTGCAAACTGCTGACGCCGTTATTCATAAGAAGCCTCTGTTTCTGTTTAGTAAAGCTCTTGATAAGAGTTCTTAGCCCAGACCTCGAGTTGAACATAGACTTTTTCAGAGAGGCGAGAAAAGGATACTTTTACCAGAGATTTCCAGATGCCTCCCCCTATCTCGCTATGCTTTTGCGAGCTATCCCAGGAGAATGGACTGGGATATAACTCCTCTTCAACAAGCCAGAACAGGGAACATTTGTGTGAAGAAAGGACCAAACAATAAGGACATGTTTTACAGTTCCTCGGAGCGTCACAGCTCCCTACTCAGAGGACTGAAACCTGGGTACATCCCACCAGAAAACTCCTCTCTGCTACTTCTGGTCAGAACGCCGATATTCGAAAACGAATTTGCGAAGGTTGAAGGAAGATATCCAAATCATGACATCCGATTGACAGGTCTTGTTAATCTGGATAACAAGAGATGGAATTGTATAGCCAATTGGATATTGGCTTAATTCGAAGAGAAGCTCAAGGAGATTGAGCTGTACCAACCGATGTATTCTACCGTTTACGGCTTTCAACCCAATCCTCACCTATTCCTTGCTTTGGCAGAGATGTACAACTTCAGAACAGGGACTTTTATGACGCCCTGTGGGGAGATCGGATTGGCTCTTCACGAGATGAAGTACATCTCGAGCCTGCCAATAGAGAATATCCCTTATGAGGAATTTGTTCCAACCAATGACGAGTTGGACAAACTTCGTCAGGAGAACGCTGATATGGTGGCCATTTTTGAAGAGCTATTGTGCCACTACAAGATCTGTTCTTTGTATTACAAGAGCGGTTCATCAGGCACCTGCTACTCGACGAAATGGTTGCCATATCTCTTTCTCAACCACATTATGGAGAAGAAGACCAAGGAACACGATAATTGTAAACCCAACTTTTTTAAACCACTCAGCAGCAGTGAGGTGATTGGGTTGATGGAGGAAAACAAGGAGATGGATATCAAGATCGATGATGATCTTCAATATCCTCCTTTCAAGACAGGAGATATTATTGAAAGTTTCATGAGGATGGGCTATAGGCCCATGTCAAAAGAAGCCCAGCTGGCGGGTTTCCTCACCTGCTGGCGTCGAAGATTAGTCGTCCCTGGAGCGAGCGCCATCGATCGTTTTTATCGAAGCGTGCTGTTTGCTGCCGTCCGGTTAGTCTTTGGCTATCGGATGGATCTATTATCAGCAATGACTTGCAGATTGAACGCTGGCCTCCGCCTTTTTGTAGATTCGATGCTCAAAGGAAAAGGCAAAAAAGGAAGCTTTCCGCGGCTAGAGCTACCATATACATACCTATTCGGATGGCTGTTTCTGCACTATCCTACTCTGATGAATCCCGTTATGGGAGCGGTAAGTGGCAGCTTCATGAGGAGATTCTCCAGAAGCAAATGGATATACACCAGCTTAAGAGATTGCAGACGTGCTTTGAATCTCGGAAAGGGGTGGAACTTCTATTGTGTTCCCCCTCCAGCCGGCTACGAGCAATTCTCTACAAATCTGGTCGACTCTGGGAGGCAGCCTTTGGGTCATGCAGTTTTTGATTGGGTGAGGACAATCCGGCCATCACACCTGGTCTACCGATTTGAAGACGAATATTATTTGGAGCCATATCTTCCCAGCCGTTTTGCCCGCCAATTCGGCTATGACCAGTTTCATGTAGGCAACGCCATCACGTGCCTACAAGAAAAAAGGTTATCTGATTGATGGAGCCCGGGCTTGGACTTATTATAATGCTCGAGACACAAGAACAACATTCTCGATGCCGATGAAGAGCGACCATGGTCCTCGGATGCTGTATACATATTCATTCTTCTATACATCCACGAATACCTTTACCGAGAACTTCAGTCTCGCCGACAGCTTTGCGACAGCAGCCCGATTAAAGAAGGGAGCATCTGTTGTGTCGGCTCCTGGCAATGATGAAGAGCGTGAACCGGCCGATGCACCGTTAGAAGCTTCGAGGGAAGCCAACTTCCCTGAAGAAGTCAACGAGCCACTGTGCATCTCCTTGAAGGTCGTCAAATCTCCAGCCAAGGAGAAGAAAAGAAGGGTAGAAGAACCTTCTTCTCCAGTTGCTAAGAAGAAGCTTGTCTTGGAATCATCGGAAAGGGTTACTACCCATTCACAATCTCTACAGCAAGCCGAGTCAACTCAAAGAGAAGAGGCGACAACTCCGACCTCTATTCAAAGACAAGAAAATATTATAGATGTAGAGAGTCCGGAGAGACCTCTACGCAGAAAGAGGATAGTTGTCAGAAGAAAAGTGGCTAGCCCTCCAAGACCTCTGTCATCAGTCGTGGCTAGTACTGTTGCCAGAATCACAATGTCATTTCCTACACCTATCCCTGAGCCCGAAGCTTTCAGTCCAGAGAGGAGGGATGAGGTTGTAGAGACCAGAGAGGAAGTCATGGAGAAAGAGGATGAAGTGTTGCGATCTCCTACACTTGCAGTGGAGACTACCCAGCTTCCAGCTACACCGAGAACACTTCGTGATGAAGAAGATCGATTAATGATCGATGCTCTGAATGACTGCGACTTCGGTCTCCATGATGATGTAGATCCGGTCGTAGCAACTGATAGCGAAGAAGCACCAGAAGAAAGTGCAAATGATGAAGATACATCAACAGAGGCTGTTGATGACACTCAAAAACCAGAAGAAGATGTTGATGTACATGCATCACCAGAAAAGAATACAGTTGAAGAAGTAGCACCTGAGGAAGTTACTATTGCTGATCCCAAAGGTATTGAATGATATTATCAATCTTCTTTTCATAGATTAAATGGCTGACATCTAAATTTTTATCTATGCAGAAATTGAATCTTCTCCGATTCCTCCAACATGCATTGATATAGTGCCAATAAAGGAGATAGCTAGTAGTAGCAGACATTTTTCGGGCGGCTCCGAAGCAGGTAGTAGCCAGGCAGTAATGTCTGAAGCTACTTCTGCGAGGTTGCAACTCGTGTTAGCAGAGGACAAACTTGTCCCTGGACCCAGCAATTGTAAGATTGCTTCTTACTTTTGATCTTTTTCGATAGTTGCTAATGACAGCCAACTAATGGTGTTTGTTTAATTTCGCAGAAGAACACCTGGGAGGGGCGACTAGCTCTACCATGGCTCCATTATCCAAAGAGACCTCCACTCACGTGCAAGAAGCTGAACGTCCATCTGCACAGGCACCTGCTGCTTCGACATCCATGGGAGTAGCTGCTACTCCTGGTGCCATTGCTACTAACAGATTCATAATCGGTTCCTTCACCAACCTTTTCTTCAATTCACTAGGACCCTTAGTAGAAAGGGTAATGGATAAAGAAGAGGTTGGTTTCATAACTGTTAGGGGACCAAGCTCTTATCTGATAGCTGCCATCTGGAGTCAAGGTGATGAAGCGCAAGCTGCTTACCTTGAACACATCCTGGATGAGCTAGAGGAATCGGTTAAGATCTATAAAGATCTGAATCGGGGGAAGGTAGAATCTTTGGTACATGCTGAGTTCGAGAGGATGTCTCAAGAAGCTGCAGTTGCGAAAGTTAATTTCCCGATTATCTTGGACACTTTCACTGCCAAGTCTTCAGAGTATAACTCTCAGATAGAGATAATAGCATCTGCTGCTGAGGAGAAAGGAAAGAAAGTTGCTGAGCTAAAAGAAGAATCTGCCCGTCTTCAAGAAGAGTTGAGACTTGTTCAGCTTGCTCTGGAAGATGAGGTCACACAACATCAAGCTATGGTTCAGCAACTGGACGCCCTGACCCATGAAAGAGATGAATATGTCACAACTCATCAAGCTGAAATCTTCCGTCGACTAGTAACCCTACCGACTTTTGATGAAAATTCTGGTATGGAGGAAGCTAGAAGGCGAGTGATGGATTCTAGGAAGGAGCGATTTCAGACTTTGAAGCAGCAGATGACTAGTTTAATGACTCCACCAGCTGAATAAGAAGACTTTTTGTATCTTCTATTTTGGTGACATATAATTTTGTAATGTCTTTTAATTTTGATCAATAAAAAGATATTTTCTTTGTGGCTCTATTATTTATTGCATATCTCATTTGGATATAAATAATAGTGATAGAAAATATATTCAGAGGTTCGAGACATGATATATTTCTTGATTTAGAAAATAATTATATTCATTATATCTGCTCAGAGGTAATGTAGACATGCAGAATATAATTTGTTGAATATCATTATTTCAGTAGACAACTTAATCAAAGATGACAAATACATGACAAGTTGCTGATATGAACGAAATAGATGAATCGTCAAAATGTGTGAACGAAATGAATCGTCAGGATGAACGGATGGACCGTCAAATGAACGAAATGAACGGATGAACCGTCAGATAGATAAAATAAACGGGCGAACCGCCAAGCGAATATAATGAACGGGCGAACCGTCGGATAAATATAATGAACGGGCAAACCGTCAGATGAATGTAATGAACGGGCGAACCGTCGGATGAATGTAATGAACGGGCGAACCGTCGAATGAATGTAATGAACGGGCGAACCGTCGGATGAATGAACGGGCGAACCGTCGGATGAATGAAATGAACGGACGAGCCATCGAATGAATGTAATGAACGGGTGAACCGGCAGATGAATGTAGTGAATGGGCGAACCGTTGGTTGAATGAACGGGCGAACCATCAAATGAATGTGATGAACGGGCGAACCGTCGGATAAATGTAATGAACGGGCGAACCGTAAGATGAATATGATGAACGGGCGAACCGTCGGATGAATGTGATGAACGGGCGAACCGTCGGATGAATGTGTCGCTTCATTGTCTTATGAATCTCTGTTTATAAATAGAACAAAAAATCAGATGGAATGATCACTTTCACTTTTCAACATAAAGATGTCGTCTGGAGATGCATCCAAGAAGGCTGAGATCGCCCCAAAGGTTGAAGCGGTTACTGAAGAACGTCCAGTCGAGCCGGCCCAGCCAAAGAAGATAGAGGCAGGCAAAGGTTCATCTGCATCCAAGCCGCCAAGGGACATCTTGGACTTCCTTCTTGAACCAGGGAAGACTGAAGAAGAAGAGGCCATGAGGATGGCTGCTTGCAAATTCTTGGTGGGTTCGAGCAAGGATGTTCTCGGCTCTTTTGCTGATTATGTTTTTGAAAAGGATTGCAGTGGTCCTCGTCCTGTCTATAAAAAGGACGATAATGATTCTTGTCCTTGATACTATGTAACGTCATTCATGATGAAATAAAATCGAACTTTATTTATGAACTGTCTAATCATATTTACATGAAATCCCTGTTACATTCATACATAACATTTTTTTAGAAATTTGCCATTGATGGGCATCATTGCAACTCGACCGTCTAGCTCTGAGAGTTGATAGGCTCCATTTGAAAAGACTTTGCTCACAATGTAAGGCCCTTTCCTCTTCGTATTGAACTTGCCTTTGCTCATGTGAGTCATAGTCATAGGACGTCTGACTGTTAGAACGAGCTATCCTTTTTGAAAGGCTCTGACCTTAACTTTGCGATTGAAGGTCTTCGAGATGCGGGCTTGGTATAGCTCAATCTGCTGTTGAGCCAATAGCCGTTTTTCGTCTAGCACTTCTAATTCTTGGAGTCGAAGAAGGTCGTTGTTCTCTGTTGTGAGTTCGTTGGCGATGGCAATCCTTAAGGACAGAATTTGAAGTTCCAGGGGCAGAACTGCTTCACAGCCGTACACCAAAGAGAAGGGTGTACAGCGCGTAGGGTTGCGGACCGTAGTACGGTAGGCCCATAGACATTCTCCAAGATTTTCACTCCAGTTTTGTTTGTTAGTAGACACAAACTTCTTAAGAAGCTTGATGATAGTCTTATTGAAAGCTTCAGCCAAGCCATTAGCAGCAGGATTGTAAGCTGTCGAAGCGACATTATCAATCCGGTGATCATCACAGAACCTTGTAAACTTTTGACTGATGAACTGAGGTCCATTGTCATGAATGATTTGTCGAGGTACACCAAATCTATAGATGACATGATGTTTGACAAAGTTGATGACGCTGCTGGTCTTGACTTCAGCCAAGGGTATAGCTTCGGCCCATTTGGAGAAGTAGTCGGTTATTGCTAGTATGAACCGATGTCCCCTAGAAGAAGAAGGATTGATGGGACCTATAATATCCATGCCCCAGGCATCAAAAGGCCAGGAAGCAGCAGTCGGATGAAGGAATTTTGATGGTTGATGAATGAAATCTGCGTAGATTTGACAAGCTCGACATTTTCTTGCATATTCAATGGCATCAGATACCATAGAGGGCCAGTAGTAATCCATGCGTCGGATACGATCCTGTAGCTTAGGACCAGGTTGATGTGCTCTACAGACACCGTCGTGAGCTTCACGCAATACTTGCTTCGCTTCATCACCAGCAAGACAGCGCAAGAGTAGGCCATCATAAGTCCACCGGTAAAGAGTTTTGGTGGTCTGATTATAGTAGAACCGTAGAGATCGTCGACGAATACTCGTAGCTTCCTTGGGATCTTCAGGAAGTATGTCATGAACTACGAAGTCGATGAAGGGAGCCCTCCAATCTTCACTGATAACATTGGCTTCAGTAAGATTACTGAACTCAATATTACGATTGTTTTCGATGCAGAACAACTCCCGATTAGAGACAACCACGACCTGCTGTCTTTTAATAGGGATGGCCAAGACTGCTGCAAGATTGGCCAAAGCATCGGCTTCAGTATTGTAAGCTCGTCGGACATATTCGATGAAGAAAGCTTTGAATGATGTAGCCATGTTGATTGCCGCTTCATAGTAAGGCACTAGATCTTGATGGCGAACTTCATAGGTTCCTCTAACCTGGTTAACAACCAGCTTGGAGTCACCATAAACTTCAAAATATTCGACGTCCAGTTGTTTAGCTAACTGAAGACCAATGAGTAGAGCATTATATTCTGCTACGTTGTTGGAGCAAGGTTTATCTAGAGAGTAGGCTCTTTGGATAGTTGACCCGTCTGGAGAAACAAGGACAACTCCAACTCCTGCAACAATGGCACCATTGGGTCCAATCCTGGATGTACCGTTAAAGAATAGACGCCAAGTAGGAAATTCTTCGGAGATCATATTTGATTCCAATGTCTCGTCTGGAATTTCATCATAGAGTTTGGATGTCTCTAGAATAGGATGAGCCACTAAGAAGTCCGCCAGTGCTTGACCTTTAACAGACTTTTGTGGAACATATACCATGTCATATTGGGCTAGCAGAATGGCCCATGTAGCCAGTCGAGAATTGAGTGTGCTAGGCTTCTTCATCAATACCCGAAGAGGATTAACTCGGGATATGACAGGAATAGTTTGGCCAATGATGTAATGCCGAGTCTTTTGAACAGCGAACATAAGAGCTAGGCATTCTTTTTCGACCGGACTATAACGGTGTTCGGCACCAATTATAGTACGACTGAGATAATAGATGGCCTGTTCATGACCTTCTTTGTTCTTTTGGGCAAGTAAAGCACCCAATGAATGATCCATAGCACGAATATACATTAAGAATGGTATGCCTGAGATCGGTGGTACCAAGACTGGTGGGTTCATGAGATACTATTTTATGTCGTCAAATGCTCGTTGACATTCTTTGGTCCAAATGAAAGATACACCCTTCTTCATTAGCTGAGTAAATGGTCTGCAGCGTCCAGACAGATTCGAAATGAATCTCCTGATGTACGCAAGTCGACCTTGAAATCCTCGTACCTCTTTTAGGTTGCGTGGAGGACGCATCTCTTGAATGGCTTTGATCTTCTCGGGATCTACGTGTATACCTTTAGAGGTAATGACGAAGCCGAGAAATTTGCCACTAGAGATACCCAAGAATGACTTGATGGGATTCATTTTGAGTTGATGTTGGCACATTAGATTAAAAATAGTTCTCAAGTCTTGGATGTGATCTTCCTTTAGACGACTTTTAACAGCAATATCGTCGACATAGCATTCGACAGTCTTGCGAAGATGATCTCGAAAGATGGTACTCATAGCTCATTGGTAAGTTGCACCAGCGTTCTTGAGACCAAATGGCATTACGGTATAGCAGTAGGCTCCACGAGGAGTGCGGAAAGAAGTATGTTTTTCATCTTCAGAATTTATCCGAATCTGATTGTATCCGGAGAATCCATCCATGAAAGATATTCGCTCGAACCCACAGGTGTTGTCAATCATAACGTCCGTGATAGGGAGAGGAAATTCATCTTTTGGACAGGCTTCATTAAGATCTCGAAAGTCGATGCAAACACAAACTTTTCCAATTTTTTTCAGGACTGGATGGCTACCCAATCTGGATGTTGTTCTTCTCAGATAAAGCCACAAGTGATGAGTTTCTTGACTTTATCGTCGATTACATCCATCATTTCTAGCTTGAAGCACCGTTGTTGCTGTTTGACTGGTTTTGTATTAGGCAAGATATTCAATTTGTGAGTAGCAACTTTGGGATCTAGACCTGGCATGTCTTCATAGCTCTAGGCAAAGACATCAATGAATTCCCGAATAAGAAGAATTAATTCTTGCTTATCTGCCTCGAAAAGGTTCTTGCTAATGAATATTGGACGAGGTGACCCGCTTTCTCCTACGTCAATTTGAACCAATTGATCTTCGGTAGGAGGTTCCTTTTGTTCGAATCGGAGTTCCCATTGGGTATCCATTCGTTGAGCCCAAGGATCTGTTTCGGGATTTTCTTTAATATCCTCGTCATAGCCTTCTGGAAGTTCAGCGGAGACCATGTTAGAAGATACGATCAATCAATGAACTTGACCGATGCTGGTATCAGAATCCCATGATCTGGAATCAGAAGAATTAGAGCGCTCCTTACTATCGAATTCGGAGATTGCTGGGGATAATACCGGAGGTGAAGCACATCGAGACCTCTTTTGGTTCTGCTGTAATACATCTCTGACTTTCCTTTCGGAACAATCATACGGATAGGAGTTCTTCTACCCTTACCGTAGTTGAGGCCATTCATGAAGTCATAACCCATTTTTCGGATGATGTCTTTTGATTGTTGACTATAACGACGGAGTTGGAGACTTCCCGTATCGTTACTTTTGCTATCATCCGTATAGCTGAATTTTTGTTCTGGTCCTTTACTAAAGAGTATCGGACTCTCGCCTCTCTTTTGAGAAGGGACAACAAAATATGAATCATCTGGGTGTTCAAATAAGACTTCTGTTTGAAGAGACTGTACAACTCCCATTATAAATGACTGAAAGCTATCTAACATATCCAAATAGCACTTAGCATGATAAATGACATCAGTATACTGGAAAGGAGATGCTTTTTCATTGATTTGTACATCTGTATTTACAACAGGACCTTTAGCCTTAGCAGGCTTGGTCAGATTGATTACAAGAGGGGGAGAAGAAGAACGTGGAGGAGGATTGGACTTGTTACGACAGAGGTCAATAACAAGTGGCTCAGAAGAGGTGAGCTCCCTTTTATCCTTGTTACGAGATAAATCAATAACAAGTGGCTCAGAAGAGGTGAGCTGCCTTTTATCCTTTTTACGATGTAGGTCGATAACAAGTGGCTCAGAAGAGGTGAGCTCCCTTTGATCTTGATCACCCTCAGTTGGTTGCTTCTGGACTGGCAAGTGAATAGCCAATGGTTTGGAGGATTGAGGACGAGAAACACGCCCTTTGACAGGTATGATGAGGGTGTCATTAGGTACTGCTTCTTGTTCTTCTTTAGTATCCAGAGCCAGTACTACCTTCATAAACTCATCCTTATACATGCGAGCATCGTTACAATATGCTTCGACACCTTTGAAAGGATAGACATCTGCAACCTTCTTTTGAACCTCTCCATTGTCATCGACATATTTGAAACATTGATGGAGAGTCGAAGGAACAATGTTGTGTTCATGAAGGAATGGTCTCCCCAAAAGAGCATTGTACGAGCAACCGTGGTTGTCTATAATGTAGAAGGTCACCTTTGTGCGGAGATTGCCTATTTGGAGTTTTAGACGAATCTTGCCCAGAGGTTCACTTCTTCCCTGGTTGAACCCCAATATGGTGGTGATTGTGCCAGAAAGACTATGTACTGGGATCTTCAATGCATCTAGCATTGTCTTTGGCATGATGCTGAGTGCTGACCCTGGATCTATCAGAATACGATCGACTTTCATCGAGTCAACATATCCTGTATAGTATAGAGGACGGTCATGCCTATTGTCTTCCATCAGTATATCATCCTGTGTGAAGGTAATGTTTGGAATTAACTCCAACACACTATGACAATGGAGGCAAGAGACTGGCTCTGCTTTCGGCTTCTTCGGAAGGGTTAGACAGGTTTCTGCTTGCATTAGAGCTTCACTCAAAGTTTTTTGAGTTTCTTTAGAAAGACGCAAGAGCTCGAAGATTGATAGCCTGGCCGGTGTATTGGCTAGTTGGGCCAAAATATCAAAGTTGTATGGCTTCTCAAGTCCAGAAGGAGATAACTTCTTCAAAGGCTTGTCGAAGCGGACTTGATGTTTGTCCTTGTCGGCTGCTGTCTGCTTAGGGGGAATAGATTCTACAACCGGTGAGGACACAGCAGGGATGCCCTCAGTAGAAGCAGGTTGCACTGGAGCAGACTCAGAAGAAGAAGCAGGGTTTTCTTGAGTTTTGGGATACTCCTGTAGATAGGCTTTTTCGGATCTGGTACCCAATAGGATTTCCTCTTCAACTATGGGGTCAAAAGACACCATATTGCAGATCTTTGTTTTTCTCTTGGAGCGTTCTTTCTTCTTGGAGGAAGAGGGAACTTCGAACTCTGAAGCAAGATCAGGGTGAATCCACATAATCTCACCATTATCAAGAGATAAGGGGATAGGACCTTCATTTCGTGGAGGAAGGAGATTCTCGATCTCAAGAGTAGCCTTGGGGATAGGGATGGCACCGTGCTGTACCATCTGTGGAGGGAAGTTACCGAACTGTACTGAGACCATGTTCGCGGTAACCGTCTTCTCGTCTTGCTGCAGAGTGACAACACCAGCGTTGACTAGCTCTTGAATCTTGCCTTTGAGTACATAACATGCTCGAGTAGGATGCCCAATGAACCTGTGATAGACACAATATTTGGGATGATCAGTCTTACCGACCTCATCAGGCTTCTTCGGGTCTGGGAGTTGGAGCTTATTGCTTTTGATCAAGGAATCAAAGATGCTCACGGTGTCATTCTCGTCAAAGGAGTAATCTACTTTCGGACGAGGTTCTCTTGGTGGAGGGGCAGATGGAGTAGAAGCAGACGTAGATGGAGCTACGTTGACCGCCAGAGATTCTTTGTTCTTCAAGTTGATATTCAAAGTTTCTTTTCCCTTACGGTTGTTCTGGCGATTACCACTACCAGCTGTCGGGTGTTCATCCCGGTCGGGGTTAGACATGTGTACCCCCAGCTGCTTGAACTTGTCAGTGCTAACTTCAGCTTCTTTAGCATTGACAATGAAGGATGGCCAGTCTTGGAACTGAGTTGATCCCGTCCACATGCTGATGATAGGCAAAATATTTGCCTTGCAGGTGTCTATAGTGACAGCAGCCGGAGTTCCAGGAGGCATTTTTAAAGCTTCTCGGCAAAATCTTTTAATGAAACTCTCAGCAGTTTCATTGTGTCTTTGTTTGATTTTATTAAGGGTTGACATGGTCATGTCATTGATTCCCTCATAGAATCGTTCCAAGAAGATCAGTTTCAAACCTGAAAAAGAGGTGATACAGCCATCGGGCAAGCTCCTGTACCAATCGTATGCTACACCAGCTAAACAGCCAACGAATACCCTGGTAAGAAGAGCATCATTTGGCTGAAGTTAAAAAGTCATTACCTCAAAGTGGTTAATAAACTGACTAGGAGAAGTACTGCCGTCAAATAACGAAATTGTAGGGATTTTGTATTTTGGAGGAAATGGGACTTCCTTCCATTCAACTGGGTAGGATTGTTTGATCCCCAACCTCTGTAAGTTGTCCTTCTCTTTGAAGGCCTCGAATTAAGTGCGCAGGAGTTTGACAGCTTCATTAGCATCCTCCAATGATGAAGAAGGAGCAGGTTGAGTGTTAGGAGAATGAACAACATGGTAGGTGCTACCCCCACCTCCTGACTAACTGGGTGTAGGTTAAATTTCTACAGGGGTATTTGAGGGGATGCTACCCCCAGACCTGCATTGACAGGCACCAACGATGCTATGATCTCAGGATTTGCAGCAGATACAGTCGGTGGTACTGTATGTTGGGCCACGATGATAGAATGCATACTTGCAACCATTTCAGCCATGGTCTTCAACTTGTCTTCTAGTGCAGCTATTCGTTGCTCTTGACTAGCTGAACTAGAAGCATCCGGGTCTTCAGTGACAACATAAGCTGTCACTTCTCTAGGTACAATGGAGGACACTATCTGTTCAGAACTTTCGCTGTATGCATCATAATCAGAGGAAGAATCATCTCCTGAATAAGAAGAAGGAAGACGACCAGAAGGATCTTGAAGATTCCTTTGACCGATTGTATCTCATCTTCGGGATCTGGTATGTCGAAATACTCCTTCAGAAGATTCTTGGAGTAAATCTAGATACCGCTGGCTGGGCCTGCGAGGCTTGCCGTGCTTGGAGCACTTTCTACCTCCAGTGTCTCGAGAAGCCATATTGACGGAAGCGTACAACACTTCGTCTTCATCTTCTGACATAGGTTCAGACGTTGCAAAATTCAGACGATCGAAGACAGATCGTTTTGTTGTCTGATAACAGCACTTGATGACAACCTTGTGATTATAATGGTGTCCAAGTGGCTGAACTGGAGGTGTTGAGATGTTGTCCCGTTTTTGCTTGAGGTGCTCTCGGAGATCAGAAATAATGACGTGACAAGAAGAAGTTCGAGGGATATGTTCTTTGACAACATTCGGAACATGGTTCCGGTTCTTCAAGTGTTTTGTCCCTTTAGTGTACAGGGAAGTACTTACTTCATTAGCATAGGTGTCAGGATTCTTTATCTTGGAAGTTTGCCTCTGATGCTGGTTGATCTTCGGTATTGGCTGTTTGCGTTTCGCCGAAGTTGGTCTATTGAGATAAGTCCTTAGATCAGCAAATTCACCCCCAGGGGTTTCTGTTTGAGACACCAGTAATTTTCCTTGTTTTGAGCAGGATATCTTGAAAGTTGGGAGATATTGGAATTCTGCTACCGGAGTAGGCAAAATACCTCTTTGATCAGTACATTTTCCTTTGGCAGAGAGGGAAGAAGTCTTGTTTGAGAGAGTTTTTGTACTGATTGGTGCAGAGGCACGTTCAGATTGATCTTCTACGGTAAAAACTGGAGAAGACTGAGAAAAGACCAAAGGACCTTTTCCCTTATTTTTTGAAGAAGGGTTGGCTGAAGAGCGTTTTCCTCTGTTGCCTTCCAAGTCGTAGAACGAGAAAGTTTGAGAAAAGACCAACGGGCCTTTTCCTTTGTTCTGAGGGGGCGGAGGAACAGTCAACAGACTACCCCAGTGGATTGCGCTGGAGCAACAGGGTGTTTGGAAAGAGGAGCAGAGTTTTTTCCCTTGCTGTGAGAAGAAGGAAGATTAGCCAAAAGGCTATCCCTCTTAGACTGCGCTGGCACAGTTTGCACAGGGGTTGAAGTGGCAGTAGGTGCATTGGCTGGTTGTGCAAGAGAAGCTTTGACAGAAGGCTTTTTGGCCATAGACACTGTAGTTTGTGCAGCAGGAGTCTTGACTTCAGAGTGCGTGAGTTGTATTCTGGTTGATGGAGTGGTGGACTGCGCAGGAAGAGTTGCAGCCGACTGTGCCAGGGGAAGAGGAGTCTTATATTTTGCCAGAGCAGCATAGAAAGTGGTTTGTGGACTGGCAAGAGGAACAGTATACTGCGCATGGGCAGTAGAGGAAGCAGACTGCACAGCAGTTTTAGAAGCAGAGACAGCAGACTGCACAGAAGATTGTGCAGAGGATTGTGCAGAGGACTTTGGAGTCCACACTGAACAGACTTTGCTCTTGGCAGAAGTTGCAGTGCGACGAGTAGTCCCGGAGTTGATCATCGCCTCATAGGCCGTCTGGTTGACCTTTACAACCAGCGTCTTCTGCGTTTTTTTGATAGACACAACGTCACATTGAGTTGTCACTTCCTTGTCGGAGGAGAAAGTCGTCCCCAGCAGAGTCGCCATTTTGTTTGCAAAAACAAAAGTGTTCTTTATTTCACAAACTTTGTAAGAAGATTACAATTGAATTCTGGGAAAGTACAACTATAGGAATCCGATCTGAAGATGATCGCTTTATTCCTTGGACGATGTGAACTTTGAAGACGGTAGCCTCTGAAGAATGCAGCAGCACTTTGGCAAGAACTTCTGATCTCTGGTAATGATCTTGAATGATCTCTGATCTGGTCTCTGATTCTCTGATCTGATATGGGCTTGATAATGAAGGACTTGAAACTCTATTTATAGAGTTCTGGAAAATAACTAATTAGTAGTTATTTCTGGATTGTGCAGGATGGATTGTGCAGGCATTGGACTGCGCAAGCAGCGAACTGTGCTGGCAGTTACTCGATCGTGGACAAACTGTATGAGACGCGTGGCATTGTTTGATTGAAATGCGCTTGGTCGTGTACAAACGGTTGCCACGTGGTGAACAATTGATAGCATGTATGCCACGTATAGAATGTCAGTTATCTTGATGAATTGCACCATTTGAACTGCGCTAGCATCAGACTGCGCTTCCAATGGGTTGCGCTAAGACTCAAATTGTGCTGAGGTTGAGCTGTCAGACTGTGCTGGCTTTTGGCAGCTGGACCGCGCTAGACAGCTGTCATGGCGACGTGGCACAGGAAACGAATAGTTTCCTCGTTCTTCGGGCTGTCAATTGTCAGAAGATCTGATTTTGTGTCAGGTAATGATGACGTTGCCACGTCAGCTAGCGCACTTGGATGGGTACGCAGTTCAGCTTGCGCAGTTGAGTTGTTGCGCAATCTGTCTCCTGCGTAGTTCATTTGAAGGATGCACAATTTGATTTTTATTGCTTCTTTGATGGGTGCAACTTGATTTTTAGGACCTACAGCTTTTACTAGACAATCCACTGAGCTAGACATTCAAATCTCTGATGTGGCTGTTATTGCTGAGAGTCACAAGACCAAGGCTACAGAGGAAGAGAAAAAGGCTGCTGATCTAGAAGCCAAAATTGCTCAACTTCAGGCAGAACTCCAAACTGCTAAGCAGAACATAGAACAAGAGAATCAATTGTACCAATCCGCTATTGATCGGGTGGAGATTTTGAAGGACCAGAAGAAGGAATTTGAACGTCTTTAGGATGAAGAGCTAAAACGTCGAACTGCTATGCTACAACCTTTCGATCCTGAATCAGGATGAGTTAAAGCTAGGCAGAGAGTGCTAGATTCTCGTGATGAAAGAATTCAGGTTCTGAAGAAACAAATTGCAGAACTCACCATCTATCCTTCGGAGTGAAAATGGGCAAATTTTGTTCATTCTTTCTACAATGTACTTTTTTTTTCTTCTTTTGCAGAAAAAAAATAATAAAAACTTTTTATGTGGTTCCATTACTTGTTGCATATCTTGTTATAGATATAAGCAATAGAATAGAAAATATATTCAGAGGTACTGGACATGATATATTTCATGATTTAGAAAATAACAATATTCATTATATCTGCTCAGAGGTAATGTGAACATGGCAGAATATAAAGTTTAGCAATACTGTTATTTCAATAGACAACTTTATCAGAGGTAATAAGGACGTGACAAGTTGCTGATATAAATAATCGAAATTCAGAGGTGTAAAGGACGTGAATTTATATTATTTAAAACAAGAGACAATAAATGCCAAATGAATGATAAGTCAAAAAAGTGAATGAATGAACAGTCACTTCAATTTTCAAAGAAAAGATGCTGGCGCATTAGATTGAAGATAGTTCTTAAATCTTGAATGTGATCTTCCTTGAGACGACTTTTGACAGAAATATCGTCAACATAGCATTCGACAGTCTTTCACAGATGATCGCGAAAGATAGTACTCATAGCCCGCTGGTAAGTTGCACCTGCGTTGTTTAAACCAAACGACATAACTGTATAACAGTACTCTCCACGAGGAGTACGAAATGAAGTATGTTTCTCATCTTCAGGATTCATCCGGATTTGATTATATCCAGAAAACCCATCTATGAAAGAAATTTGTTCGAATCCACATGTGTTGTCGATCATGACATCAGTAATTGGGAGAGAGAATTTGTCTTTAGGGCAAGCATCATTGAGATCCCGAAAATATATGCAAACTCGAACCTTTTCGGTTTTCTTCAAGACTGAAACGACGTTGGCTACCCAGTCAGGATGCTGTTCTTCTCTAATAAAACCGCAAGCTATAAGCTTTTTGACTTTATCATCAATTGCATCCATCATTTTAGGCTTGAATCGCCGTTGTTGTTGTTTGACCGGCTTGGCATTCGATAAGATATTAAGCTTGTGAGTTGCAATTTGAGGATCTAATCCTGGCATATCTTCATAACTCCAGGCGAAGACATCAATATATTCACGAATAAGGTGAATTAATTCTTGTTTATCATCCTTTGAGAGATTTTTGCTAATGAAGATTGGTCGTGATATGCCATTCTCTCCAATATCGATTTGGACTAGTTGATCCTCAGTAGGTGGTTCTCGTTGTTCAAAACGAAGTTCCCACTGATTGTCCATCCTTTGTGCCCAAGGGTCCACTTCAGGAGCTTCTTCAATGTCATCTTCATCATCTTCCAAAAATTTGGCAGACACCATGTTAGAAGATACTATCACCCTATGAACACGACCAATGCTGGTGTCAGAATCCCATAAAATAGAATCAGAAGAGTTAGATCATTCTTCTTCATCAAATTCAGAAGGTTCTGGAGTTGGAAGTGGTGAAGCATAACTAGTCCCCGTTTCATTTTACTGTGGTATTGTTGTGATTTTCCTTTTAGAACAGCAATACGAAGAGGAGTTCGCCTTCCTTTACCGTTGTTGAGGCCAGTTTTGAAATCAAAGCCCATTTTTGCGGATGATTGCTTTGGACTGGGGACTATAGCGGCATAATTGTGGCCTTCCTGTGTCATCTCTATTATCATTATAGAGCATGATTTTTGGTTCATCTCTTTTGTTGAAGAATATAGGCTTTTTATCTTTCTTTCGAGACGGTACTATGAAGTATGACTCTTGTATTGAATCCAGTGATACCACATTTCGAAGAGATGATACTACTTCTATTGCAAGTGGTTTAAAGCTATCTAGCATATCCAAATAACACTGAGTATTGTAAGAGACATCAGTATACTGCAAAGGAGATGCTTTATTGATTTGTACACCATTATTTACAACAGGAAGTTTAGCCTTAGCAGGCTTAGTCAGATTCATGACAAGAGGGAGAAAAGAAGAACGAGAAGGCGGAGGCTTACGACGAAGATCGATTACAAGCGGCTCAGAAGAGGTGAGCTCCCTTTGTTCCCGACTATCACCCTTGGTCTGCTTCTCATGGAAAGGAAGATAGATAGTCAGTGGTTTGGAAGACTGAGGACAAGAGGTACATCCTTTGACCGGGATCACCAATGTATCATTTGACACATTTTTCTGTTTTTCATCTGTGTTCATTGCTAGTACCACCTTCATGAACGCCTCCTTGTATATGCGAGAATCGTTGCAGTATGCTTCAACTCCTTTGAAAGGATTCAGATCTACAACCTCTTTTTGGACTTCTCCATTACCATCCACATATTTGAAACATTGGTGGAGGGTAAAAGGTACAATATTGTGTTCGTGGAGGAATGGCCTTCCTAACAAAGCATTGTATGAGCCATGATTGTCAATAACATAGAAAGTTACCTTCGTACGAAGATTGCCAATTTGAAGTTTTAGGCGTATCTTCCCCAAAGGTTCACTTCGTCCTTGATTGAACCCCAAGATGGTAGTGATAGTTGTAGAGAGGTTATGCACTGGGATCTTCAAAGCATCCAGTAAAGAGTTTGGCATGATGCTATGTGCAGACCCGAGGTCAATCAGAATGCGATCGACTTTTATGGTATCTACATACTCCGTGAAGTAGAGAGGACGATCATGACGATTGTCTTCTAACAATATGTCATCTTGTGTAAAAGTAATATTGGGCATTAATTCAAATATACTATGACAATACGCACAGCTGACTGGCTCCTTTTCAGGCTTCTTGAGAAGAGTAAGACAAGCGTTAGCTTGCATCAAGGTTTCACTTAACGTCTCTCGAGTTTCTTTTGAGAGACGTAAAAGTTCAATGATTGATAATCTTGCTGGAGTTTTGGCTAATTGTGCTAATATATCAAAGTTATATGGCTGTTCGAGTCCAAGTAATGAGGACTTCTTTAGTGCTTTGTCAAAGCGAACAGGTTGTTTTCCCTT
Source organism: Iris pallida (assembly GCA_029216955.1). NCBI lineage: Eukaryota > Viridiplantae > Streptophyta > Magnoliopsida > Asparagales > Iridaceae > Iris > Iris pallida. The sequence continues at coordinate 35,612,118 of JANAVB010042618.1, forward strand.
GTCTGCTGTTGTTAGTTTAGGAGGAGATGGCTAAACTACCGGCGGGGATGTAGATGGTATATTCTCGCCAGAAAAAGATGATGTAGGAGCATCATCAGGAGATGGAGCAGGATTCTCTTGATTTTTGGAATATTTTCGAAGATAGGGTTTCCTAAATCTAGTGCCCATTAGAATTTCTTCTTCTGTTACTGGTTCAAAGGATAACATGTTGCAGTTCTTGGCTTTAGATTTGGAGTACCTCTTTTGCTTAGAAGAGGAAGGCGTTTCAAACTCTGCTACCAGATCTGGATGAATCCACATAATCTCTCCTCTGTCAGTTGACAGCGGAATAAGACCTTCATTTTGGGGAGGTGGGAGATTCATAATCTCAAGAGTAGTCCTTGGAATGGGGACAACACCATCTTGTACAAGTTGTTGTGGAAAGTCACCAAATTGCACAGAAACGACATTAGCAGTCACCGTCTTCTCGTCCTGCTGAAGAGTAATTACTCCAGAGTTGACCAACTCTTGAATTTTATCCTTGAGCACATAACATGCTCTGGTTGGATGCCCTATAAATCTGTGATAAACACAATATTTAGGGTGATCGGTTTTACCCACTTTTTCTGGCCGTTTTGCCTCTAGAAGTTGAAGCTTATTACTTTTGATCAAGCAATCGAAGATGCTCAAAGTATTATCTTCATCGAAAGAATACTCTTTCTTTGGACGAGTTGTCTTCTGCGGTGGTGCTGATGGAGTGGGTGTTGTCTGAGTGACGTTGATAGCCAAAGACTCCTTGCCCTTGAGATTGATGGCCAGTGTTTCTTTACCCTTGCGATTATTCTGGCGATTATTACCCCCGGATGTAGAATGTTCGTCTTGGTTAGGATGAGTCATCTGAACTCCTAACTGTTTGAACTTTTCGGCACTGACCTCTGCCGCTTTGGTATTCACAATGAAAGAAGGCCAATCTTGGAATTGTGTAGATTCCGTCCACATACTGATAATAGGTAACAAGTTTGACTTGCAAGTGTCTATTGTTACAGCAGATGGAGTTCCTAAAGGCATTTTGAGTGCCTCTCGGCAGAATCTTTCAATAAAACTCTCCGTGGATTCATTGTGTCTCTGTTTAATCTTAATGAGGGCAGACATTGTCATGTCGTTGACTTCCTCATAAAACCGTTCCAAGAACATTTGCTTGAAACCAACAAAAGAAGTGATAGAACCATCAGACAAGCTATGATATCAGTCGTATGCTGCGCCAGTTAAACAACCGACGAACACTCTAGTAAGGAGAGCATCATTTGGCTATAATTGATCAGTCATCATCTCAAAGTGATTGATGTACTAACTTGGAGAGGTGATGCCATCAAATAACATAATGGTTGGAAGCTTGTATTTAGGAGGGAATGGAACTTTCTTCCACTCTGTAGGATACGGTTGCTTTATGCCCAGTCTTTGTTGGCTATCCTTCTGCTTGAAGGCCTCAAACTGAGTGCGTAAGAGTTTCACAGCCTTATTAGCATCCCCTGATGTTTGGAAATTGATGGGCTGATTAAAAGTGTTAGGAAGAGGAACAGCGTGTAAATTACCACCCCAGCACCAGACTGACTGGGATCAGCTTGAGTTGGCACAGAGGTAACCTGAGGAGGTGGTACCTCCAAACTAACAGGTATATAAGATGCTATGAGCTCCGAATTTGTAGCAGGATTTACAACCGATGGCACTGCATGTTGGGCCACGATTATAGTGTACATACTTGCAGCCATTTCTGCCATGGTCTTCAATTTGTCTTCTAATGCAACAATTCATTGCTCTTGACTGGTTGAACTAGAGGCATCTTGATCTTTCGTAATGGTTTATGCCGTCACTTCTCTTGCTGCTATTGATGAGATAGTCTGTTCAGAACTTTCACTATCTGCATCAAAGTTTGAAAAAGAGTCCTCTTCTACATGGGCGATGGGGAGATCTTCTTGATTAAAGACACCTTGGTTCAAATGTCGATTTCTCGATCTAGTGTATTGAAAGACACCTTCACTAGATGCATGAATCCGATCCAAGTATTGCTGACAGGGATTACGGGATACATTACGTCTTGGACGTTTCCCACCCCAGTGCCTTGAGAAGTTATGTTAACAGAAGCATATAATAGCTCGTCTTTATTTTCTATTATATGTTCAGGAGTTGAAGCATAGTTCAGATAATCGAAGACAGATCGTCGAGCCGATTGGCAACAACAGTTGATGATGACTTCATGAATGCAGTGGCGATCTGAAGCATGATTTGGAGGTAAGGAAGAGATCCCTGTAATCTTCCGTCTTTGTGTAAGACATTGCCGAAGATCAGTTACAACTACAGGACGAGAAGAAGTCGGTGGAACATATTCCTTAATGATGTTAGGAACATGTCTCATATTCTTTAGATGTTTAGTTCCTTGAGTGTACAAAGATGTACTCAACTCATTAGCATAAGTGGTCGGGTCCTTCTATTCAAACTTTGGCTTCTGGTATAGGTTGGCCTTTGGCATAGGGTTCTTACGTTTCACCAAAGTTGATACTGGTTGACGCCTATTGAGATAAGCGCATAAATCAGAAAATTCTGATCCAGGTGTCTCTGTTTGTGATACCCTCAATTTTTCTTGCTTAGATCTTGAAATTTGCAATATGGGAAGGTCTTGACCAGACCCCATAGGGGTAGGTATGATACCTCTTTGATCAGTATTCTTTTCGATATCAGAGATCCGAAGACCTCTGTTTAAAGGAATAGAATCTGATGTGTCTTCCTCTGAGTCATAGACTAGGGAAGTTTGAGAAAAGACCAAAGGGTGCTTTTCTTTATTTTGTAGAGGGTTAGCTCAGAAGAGTTCTCCTTTGTTCTGTTGTGAGACCATTTTAGGCACAGATTATGCCAATTGAGGAAGTGTCAAAGGACTCTTCCCTTTGTTCTGTCTAGTGGCAGAACTAGAATATTGCTTCTCCAAGTTCAGAACTGGAGAATTGGAAGAGGGAATAGCCAAAAGACTAGTTCTCTTATGTTGCGCCAGAGCAGCAGACTGCGCCTGAGTCAGTGATTGCTTGGGTTGCGCCATAGCACCATGGGCTACTAGTTGTACCCTAGCAATATAGGCTATGGGTGGTGCCTTGGCAGCAACATGGATCGACTGTGCCTCAGCAATGGCCTGAACAGACTGTGCCTTGGCAGTAAAGAGAGTAGTAGACTGCGCACGGGCAGCAGAAAGAGTGGATTGTGCCCTGGAAGCAGAAGTAGGCTGTGCCGGAGCCACTGAGGCGGATTGCGCCTTGGCCACTGAGCACTCAAGTTGCGCCTGGACAACAGCTACTGCAGGAGATTTAGGAGTCCACTCAGTCCTGTTCTTGGCAATAGCCATAGTATGCTTGTTGCTCTTGGTGTTGATCATATTATCGTAGGATGTCTGGTTGACATGAACAACCAGAGTCTTCTGCGTCTTGCCGATTGATGCAGTATCACATTGAGTTGTCACCTTCTCGTCGGAGGAGAAAGTCATCCACAGCAGAGTCGCCATTTTGTTTGAAAAAATAAAAAGTTTATTCTAAACTTGTGAAAGAATAGTACAAAGTACATTAAATTCTGGGGAAGTACAACTGTAGGAATCTGATCAGAAGACGATCACTTTATCCCTTGGACTATGTGAACTTGAAGACTGTAGCCTCTAGAGAATGCAACAGCAATTTTGTAAGAGTTCTTGATCTCTGTGGGTATGTATGTGATGCTTTAACAATGATTGGAAACTCTATTTATAGAGTTCAGAAAATAACTATTTTTGCAGTTATTCTGATGTGCGTGAGGCTTGATTGTGCCAATCTTCTGTTACGCCAATTTTTATTTAGTTATAAGTCGTGTACTAACTGTATTTAGACGCGTGGCATCATGTGATTGAGATGCGCATGGTCGTGTACAGGATAGTAGACACGTCTTGAGAGATTAGTGGCATGTGTGCCACATCATCATGCTTTAGAGATGAAAATTGTCTCAGCTTTATCAGATTGCGCGAACTTCAGTCAATGAGTAAAACTGCGCCTGATTGAGCTGCGCCTAGACACGTGACAACTTTTGAGCAGAAGTCATTCAGATTGTGCCTAAGCGCAACTAAAGATTTTGTCTAGATTGTGCCTAGGCGCAACTTACAAAGCGTACAGGACAGCTGTCAACCAACTCTCCTCGAACGACACAATTTGCAGGATTTGAAGAGATTTTCCTCGTTCACAGTGGTGTCAGTTGTCAGTGCTGTCAGGTAATGATGGCCATTAAGTGTCAGACGCCACGTAGACTTTGGCGCAATAAGACTGGGCGCAGTCTGATATATGGCACAACTTGTTCAGCGGCACAACTTGATTTCTGAGCTTCATATCAGTGGCGCAACCTGATTTTTGGGGCACAACTTGATCACTAGTTATTAGGTTCATGGCGTAACTTGATTTTTTGGCCCTACACTAATAAGCCATTGTGACACCTCTAGTGGATTCTCCGTTCCTATAAAGGCCTTGGGGTTCATGTCTTGATAGAGCCTTCATAAGGATGCAGAGCCGGTGCTGGTGCTGGTACCGGAGGTGGAGGTCTAGCCAATGTTGCCATCATAGTCTGTCTCATCATCTCAGTCTGCTGCCACTGAGCCTGCATCATGGCATACATAAGCTGGGAAGTAGGGCTCCCATCCGTCGGCAGTGGAGGCATCTGAGGTCCCGACTGTAGTGGAAACTGTGGAGGGAATGGTGGTGGTGGAGGCAGTGGTACATTCCCTTCCGATGGCATGGTAGTGGTCTACCCAGCCTGGCCGACTGGGGGTGCCACAATCTCTGGATGCACCATCGTCGGCGTCGTAGTAGGCTGCGACTGTCCCGGCTGGTATGGTATCACTAGAGTCATTAGAGGATTCTGTCCCTCCGGGATAGCCTCTTCACCAGATGTGATGGCCAAGACAGAAGTACGTCCGCTCCTTAGATTCATACTGTTGGCACGAGAAAGAATATGACGATATTAGGAAAGGTTAGATATGAGGTAAATCAAATAATAAAGGAAGTTTCGAAAAGGTTGGAAGTCAAATGAGGTTGTAGTTCTGGATGAGATATTATTTCTATTCCTATATGCAGGCTTGTTGGGCACAGTCATGTAACCCAACAATATTTTCTGACCTACATGGACTACCACAAAAACATGTAACGCCCCAGTCCCAAATATATAGGACCAAGTACGTGAACATGCCAGCTGCACCTATACGAAGAATACTCCAGTATATGGAATCTTCGTATACGTATATAAGCTGTATATATAAAATAATCACAGGCCAGAATAATATAATCTAATCTCATCACAGCTCAACACAGAAGATAATAGAATCCAGATAATAAATGAGTGTATCAAAAGATAGCCGGGTGGACCTACCCACTCCAAACAGCTATGAAAAATAGTCTCACAAGATCGGAGTCCAACCTCCATAAAATAGAAGGAAAAGAGATGTAAAAAATATCCACTAATGTCTCAATGAATGAACAGACTAAAAATCAGCAGGAGATGCCTCGTCATCAATATAGGATAGATCCAGTGCAGCTCCGTACTCCTGCGGGAACTCATCTAAACCTGGAGAGATAACCAGGTCCTCAGAGGGACGTAGCAAGATACAAGAAAGTACCATGCCATATAAACTGTGATAATAAATAGGAAATAAAGTGATGCATGCAATATGGTACCTAACCATTCTACTGTGAATATGCAGTTGAGATACAATCCTTCGACGCATGAGCCCTGACTGAATATAGGATCCGGTATAGTCCCCTCTTGCGCACCAGTGACCAAGCGCATAACGTTCAAGAACGTCAGTGGCCAACCTGAGGGGGTAAGCGTAGCCGTATCTCCAGCGGAGCTTCCGGGTTACAAGGAAAGCGTAATCGAAGTCCATACGTCAGGTATTGTCTTCCCACCCAATGCCTAGTATCGTCATCTCCATGACTAATAAGAACCTCTAGTAACTGCCAAGTCTTCTAGTATGTAATTCTACTGGCAGTTACTCCTATCCGTCGCACGCTCCATACGTATCGGTGGCCAGCCGACTACGCGGGCACGTGTCCTACATGTGACTCACAATACGTGGTAAAGCAAGTGTTAAGGACGTATGAGATACACCAATACCTCATTAACAATATGTGATCACTAGGCTAAGTCAATGCAAGAGAGATAAATAAAAGCAAGAAAACGACCAATAGAGTCGCTTGCACCCAAGTGTGACTTGGATGCACAGTTTGATAATAACAAATAAGAAATACTGAAAATAAAAACTGAAAATAAGAATATATAAATCACAGAGTAAGGTTGCAAGGTATCTTGCCTGATTCTGTGCTGTAAATATGAAACGCCGCTCCCGCGTCCACGCCTCCGAAACCCGACGCTCCTAGATAATTAATTAATTAGATTAAGTCACTACTCACGAAACTTACGATATGACTTAATTAGTAAAATTAATGTGTTAAACTTATATTCAATCTCTCGTGGAACCATTTAGATCCATACAATCACACACAGGTTCCACGAGACATCGAAACACAGTTTTAGGGTTTCTAACTCTTAATTAGTCGGTTATGCCCCTACTTCAATAACATACTTAAAAATCATATAAAAATCGTAAAAATAATATTTAAACAAAATTTCTACAGATTTATCTCTGAAATTCCAGAATTAATATTTCTAAAGATATTTATGACTGGTTGATTACTAAGTCAACTAGTCTACCCGAAACTCGTCCGAAATATAGTTAATGACTCAAAATTGCTAAAATAATCAAAAATATATTTTAAATAAAAATAGAATACCTTATTTCACAGAATAATATTAGAGATACAAGGGTTGAGTTATAGTACAAGTTTGGGACATTTTTGGTCAGCCGGTTATCCAAAATTAGCTAGTTTTGACCTAAATTTTTTTGACCCGATTTAAGTTGCTAAAATCGTAAAAAAATACTTAAAAATTCTAATTTATGTATATGAACACACATAAAATCAGTTTCGAGAATAGGCACCAATAACTCATAGTTCCTTCACAATGGGGTTAATTTTGATCCTACCAAAACATGAATATTACGCCTATATTTCATAAAATCTTTATGGATGATTATACATAACAAAAACCATCAAAATATGATTTCTACAGATTTAATAACATATTTTCTACATAATTGTAGTAAGGGTTTGAGATGGAAAGGTTAGGATTTCTTACCAAAGGTCCTTGCTAGAGAGGTTGTGACGACTTCTCCTCGCCAAAGCTCCAATCTATCTCGCTATCCTTGCTTGATAATCCTCTTTTGGTGAGTATGGAAGGTTTAGCAATGGATATAGATGGTTGGATGGATAAGATAGAGTTTTTAGGATTTGTTTTGAGGGGTTGGATGTATGTATGGTGGAGGAGATGAGTTTTTGTGAATGATGGAGAGATGTGCAATAGAGGAGATGATGTATGGAGGCTATGGGGGAAAGGTGCTGCCGAAAATAGGGAGAGGGAGAGGGGTGGTCGCCTATAGAGATGGAATATAAGGAAGAATTAAGTTAGGGTTAGGGTTTGGGCTAAGTTGATGTATATATATGGGCTTTATTGGATTGCATGCATGAAAAGGAGTGGGAATCCTATTCCTATGAGGTGTTCGGCCGGGGGGGGGGGGGGTTGCTTGGCCGAATAATCTATGGTGGGGGTCCACTTGGTACGATTTGGTTGTTTGGTGAGTTGGCTAATTGATTGCATTGAGGATTTAAAAAGGTCTTTTTCTAATATAGAACTAATTAATTCTATCTATGAAATACAATCCAAATCTGAATTAAATACAAATATATGTAATTTTTAATATTTATTAATGCCCAACATGCCTACATGGGGTTGGGTTTGGCTTGGAAGAGGTTTGGGAAGGTTTGGTGCAACCGGGTCTCCTAAAAAGTCATAAAGGCTTTCTAAACTAATTAATTAAACAAAAATATAACTTGTGCCGTAATTTGAATGGTTAACATGCGAGAGACTACAGTATAACCATGACATTCCAAACATGGCCAGCATGCTAGTTAAAGCACCCGACTATGCTAGGCATGCCATACTTTCTAGTCGTCTTGCATATTCAAACTCAACCATGACTATAGTCCTTTTATATAATATAAATAAGATAAAAATAAATTAGAATTAAATATAATCCAAAAATAAATTTAAATATTCCTTTAAATTTTGAGGGGTTTTATAGCATGCGTGCACGCGCAGCACGCGAAGCGCGCACGCGGCACTGTTCATCGTCCCAACAACACCGAAGATGTGCGGGGACCATGAACACGAGAATGGTCGTAACTTCCTCAAAATAAGTCAAAATCAAGCAATTCAAAATCCAAAAATGGGTATAAGTGCATTCCCCACAATGTGGAACCATTAAATTTTGGAAATACCAAGTTTTTAGAGATCAAAACTAAGAAAAACAAGATCTGGACGTCGGTGTCCAGATCTGGACACTGGCGGTCAACGACGATAATAGGTGGCTAGGGTTCGACGGTGAGTCGCAAGATCCGGATCCAGACACTGAACCCTAAAGTCTGGTGGAGAAAACTCGATCGGGAGCCATGTCTCGGTCGACGAGTGCAGCGACGGTTGGATCTCCTTCTGGCGATGCTCCAAGAACGGTTGGCGGTCGTTAGAACTCTGGATGTGGACACGGGGGTCCAGACATGACAACTGATGATGATCTGGAGTGCTTTAGCGATGGCGATCTGGCATGACAGCTCTAGGTCCGTCTTCTGTCTACTCAGGGCCCGGTGATACGGCTTCTCCGGCGAGGGACTCGTCGGACACGATGGCTTCATAGATCTAGGGTTCTAAAATTTGGATTAGGGTTTGGATGTGGTCTCTGTAATCGTGTCATGTCCGAGGACACGAACACATGGAAAGATCTGGATGTAATCTTGTCTCGGAGAATACATGACACGATGGGGGTAGAGTCGACACGGAAATGTCTGTGTCAGGACACGAAAATATAAATGTAAAAATATAGAAAGTATTGAAATGGACGCATACATGTGGACACGATAGCTAAACAGTAGGTTAGCAGTAATTGATGACCAATAATGATGGTTATTTGCCTGGTTAGAAAGGTCCTAGAATTTCTAAGCACATGGGCTGAGAGAATATTCCTGGAATATTCTTGACTAATCAGAATTAGCCTAATGGTTCCAGAATGTTTCCATTAGAATATGTGACTAGGCATTCCACAATGGCATTCCTAAAATAATCAGTCTACTTAGGGAAATTACAAGTCTGCCATTACCAGATTGAAAAAAAATATACTTAATTAAACTTAAACTAATAATAAGCAATTAATCTCAAAATATAATTTTAATTAATCAAAAGTAATTTGTCTTAAGTAGTATAACTATAATTAGCTAGCAAATAAATCCTTTCAAGATAAACGTAATTAAAATAAATAATTATAGTTAAGTAAAATTAAAATAAAATATTCTAAAAAATGTTAAAATATTAGGAACAATTCTAAATTTTATTTATTTAAGAATATAGGGATTACAAATCTACCCACCTTAGAAAAATTTTATGCTCAAAATTTGAAATGGCATGATAAGTACAATTAAGAATAACTGAATAAAAAAATTTGAAAATGATTAAAATTGTTTAAATATATAACCAAAACTTAGGTACGATTAATATAATCATGATTATCTAGGAGTGATCATACGATAAAATCAAAATTTAGGCATAGTCAAAATAGTATTAAAATGACATAGTTGTGATTTAAAAATATGATCAAGAATATAATCATCACCTAAGCACCATCAAAATCGTTTAGACATAACTAGAACGGCTAGGAATAAAATTCAAAACACGATTAATCAAAATATGGCCAAAATTATTTAGTTTTGATATAATCACGACAATTAGGGTCATAAATGCTAAAATACGATAAATATAAAAACGATACGACTAAGAATAAAAACAAGAATTTTGAAAATTTAGCTTTACCAGAAATAAAATTTAAACATGAGCAAAAATTAAATTCTAGAATCTGATTCGAAGCATGATCAAAGGAATTAGATTAATTCATTTAGGCACGATTTTGATAAAATCATTTAGGGATACAAATTTTCAAGTCATATAGGCATGATTACTATCAAGTTAGATGTGATCAGAATATGTTCAAAAATTAGTTAGGTATGTTCAAGGTCTAGTCACAACAAAGTTAACCAAAAATTGTCTATGTATGATCAAAATCATTTAGGCACGATCACGGATAGAATTTGAAATTTAGTTATGATCGAAAATCATTCAAGCACGATTTAAGAGTCGTCTAGATACGATCAAAGAATAAATTTAGATACGATCATGAATATATTCTTAATTGGATCCCAATTAGACTGGATGATGATCAAATGACGAGAATTTATAATTTAAGAAAAGAAACATATAAGATAATCAACTAATTAACCCCTTATAGGGAATCTAATCTTCTAACTTGTTGAATTAGTTAATAATCAGCACGGAAACCTACAGAAAACTATGATAACTCCCCTAAACACTATAACTAATTTTACTAGGGACTAAAAGACATCTATCTAAAATCGACGATTTAACTTTCCATTACTATGAGTTTGTTTGCTAACACCAATATGCTTCAAATTTCCATCATTAACCAATCTTCCAATCATAATTGTCGATCAATTAGCAAATCCTCAAAATTGTTGTTGAATTAATCAACTAATCAAATCCACATTGTTTGATAATCTTGTAACAAAATTTCAAACTGAACTGCTCTTTCACTCCAACCATTATCCAGCAAACATGCTCATTGGTTTGTATTCTAGAGTTGCCCACCAATGCTCTTGTTTCCATTCCTTTCTACAATTCTATAAAAGCTTCCTATTGGTTAAACCAGTCCTTTTCATGTATAAGAATCATCTAATTTCTCAAATTTTATCCTTTTAAATGTTTCTTTACTTCGATCTTCTTATCTCCATAGTATCCTGAAGTATAGTTCCAAACTCAATTTCTTTGTGGAAGATCCTTATCAAATATTAGATTTTTTTGCCAACTCTACTTATGGCTTTCTCTACCTTTCTATGTAACTCGTTTCCTTTTAAATCATAACATTGGTCATTCTACGAAATGACTACATTCCTTTATTTGTTGGATTCCGGTGCCTAGGCGCTATTAAATACCACTAACGGTTCTATCATCTTCCTCTCAAATAAATCACAAGCTTTATGATTTATAAATCTCTCAAGACTTATTACTATCTAGCGTACCCATGATCTTTTTCTACTATATTTTCTACCCGTAACTAACTAACTTAATTGAAATGCTAGTTTTCAAGGATACCTATAAATGCGCTAGGTAACTATCTATGCTTCCCTCGTATATATCCATCAACTACACACACACACACACACACACACACACACACACACACACACACACACACACACACACACAAACACACACACACACACACACACACACACACACACACACACACATATCCACAATTGTATATCAGCTATATAATATACATAGCTATCTAAAAAGTACATATATACATAGCTATCAAAATATGCAACCTTTAAAAAAATACACTAGAGTTGAACTATGAAAGAGATTGGCTAATTGGTGTAGGAAAATAGTCCTAATGAGTTCTAGAAAATAAATGGAAAATTTCTATAAGAAATCTATGGTAATAGAGATGATTTTTGAAAATGAGATCAAGCACTAAGAGTTTAAGTAAGGCCAAGCTAATACAATTGTAAGCTATAATGCCATACGTCCCATGCAGTTAAGTTAACCGTTCACACGAAGGGTGATGTTGCGCCAATTGCTGTCTGCGCCAATCAGAATAACTAGCTGACAGTTATTTTAAACTATATACGAGGGACGTATGGCATTCTGTGAAAGAGTTGGACTGACTATGTAAGCTATAATGCATGTATTAGCTTGGCCTTGTATAAGTATCCAATATAGGGTTGTCCTATATACTAACTAGTTTAGTATATGTTTGTGGGTTATATCCTTATGAACTTGATAGGCTAGTTTGGCCTTAGATATTGACTAGATAGACCTAATTGGACTCACAGGCTTGAGTTGGACTGAACCCTAGACTAGTTGACTAGAGTTGACCTAGTTTGACTAGATTGTTGACCAGAGTTGACCAAGAGTTGACTTTGGCCAGAATGACCTAGAATCACATAGAATGTATTGTAAACTTTATTATTACCATGTTGGATACATTGTGTCATGGCCTGCACCCTTGTGAGGGGCACGAGCACGTGGGTACGTCCAGCCTACGCCGCAGTATCGGCGGTAGAATGCTGTATATAACGTCTGTAAATACTACGACTAACAGATAAATATACCTGTACAGTATATACACTCCGAATGGAGGTGACATAACAATACAGTCTCAATCACATAATTAAAACTAGGGTAGATAGCATGAAAAGAGATATGATAGATAAAACAGGAAATGAGTCCAAAATCCACAAGTCAGAGCTAACACAACATCCAGAGTCTCATATAATATAAGATAGATGCTACAAACTAAAATGTACTAGCTGGCTCGCAGGCCAGGCAACCCTAAGTAAACTATGCTACTCAGGGTGAGCAAAGTCTAGTGGCTCTACCAACAAACCATAGTCTAAGTCTACTCCGTCCGACTCAACCCCATAGTAGGTCGAGCAGTTCGTCTCAGAGTCATCTGTAATATATCATAACGGTATCCTGTCAGGAAAATGAACAAGTACAAACAATAACAGCAGTTCCATATGAATTGATAAATTCTATAAGAGATAGTATAATGAACTACAAGACAAAGATATATGAAAACTTGGGAACCGTCCGGAAGCCGAGTTACAACCCTTAATCCAAATAAGGACCGGGGTTGTAACTCTTCTCCCGAGCAGAACTTAGTCTCCAATCAAGGTACAATGTAAAGGCAAGTAGAGCATGTGAGTAACTGTATATCATGGCATGGTGAGAAAATACTAAATGTAGAACAGAGTAGGATATACGATAAGATAAAGTAAATATAAAACGTGATTTGAATTATTAGAGCGTTATGTGATCGGCTTGGGAAACATGATCAAGCTTTCCATCCGACCGGCTATGAACAATGTGTACAATAGAACGGTAAGGCCGGTCACCATGGAAAGCTATGAACGATGTAGGGTAAGGCTTTACCCGTCGTGAGGCGAGGGTATAGCTATGAACAATGTATACAGTAGAACAATGTGGGAATTTGATCACACAACCACTAATAACTCCCCATCCCTGAATAGTATAAAGGATCCGGACATAATACGTCATGACACGGGATTCAAAAGCAGGTGATCAGCCCACTCCCAAGTCCATGTCTATACAAGTACAAGTAACAAGTCGAGTCATGTACCAATATACCTGGTAACCCGGGAACAACATCTCATGACAGGATCCGACATATACTAGTCCGTGAACCATCATATTAGGAATCAAGTAAGACACTACAACTGAATCGGATATATTAGATATCAAGACAATGAAAACTATCAGTGAATGTACTCGCCTGCTGTCCTGAGCTGTAGGGTATATCAATGCTCAGAGCGGTAATCAGGAACCTAAATATGAGATACTGTAAGTTAATTTAGGTTTAAACAAGTTTAGGAATGATTTACAATGAATGCTATGCAATCTAGGTCAAACTAGGTCTCACTGAGTCACACTAAGTCCTGTCAAGTCAATCTAGGTCAATTCAAATTATATCAAGTCAATCTAAGCCAACCCAAATCAATCCTAGGTCAATTCAAGTTATATCAAGTCAATCTAAGCCAACCCAAGTCAATCCTAGATCACACCAGTCATCACAGGTCAAAACAAGTCGAAGAAAGTCAAACGGGGTCAAGAGTTGGCCTACAGTTGACTTTTGGTCAACTGGTCAATCCTGGTCAACTCTGGTCAACTTTAGGTCAACCCTGGTCAACTCTAGGTCAATGGTGACTAATAGTTGACTTTTGGTCAACTACACAAGTCTAAAGGAATTTGGGACTAAATTGGGTAAAGCATTGACCCATAGTTGACTTTCGGTCTAAAAAGTCAACCGGGGTCAAGACTAGGTCTAGACGACTATTTCTAACTATTACCAACCTCTACAACCCATATCCAAGTCCATCTTGGACTTGGAAACTCAAATCTTGGCCGTAGGCCAATATCCTATTTTACCCTTAAAAAGGGTAAAATTCTAGCTTAGGCAACTATCAAGTTAGCCTACCTACGCTTGGTATTTTGACCCGAGCTCCCTAGGGTAGTAAGGTACTAGCCTATACATGTATTACCTACCAAGATACCTAAGTAAAGTGGACATCTAGTCCATGTTACGGCCCATTGCCGGTATCTTGAATATTTCAAGATACGCAATGGTACGGCACGATACCGGCGCCCTACAACCTCGATTTCCACCCGGAAGCCTACCCGTAAAATCTAAATCACGTATTCTTGCCCCACGCCAAGTTTCAACTCATTCCGATACTCCGAGCTCCGTTTCGCCCTCTAACTCGGTTTTCCTCTATTTCCTATTATAGCCTTCTTCATATTCTTCTAACTTCTTCCAATCTTTCCTTCTAACTTCTAATTCTTTTCTAACTTCTAGTTCCATAAACTTCTTCTACTCTTCTCTACGTATCTATCCATATATAATACATATATATATATATATATCTATATATATACATATATATAGATAAAAGGGGGGGTTTCTATATGCTAAAGGCCAATGGGGGGGGGGGGGGGGGCTTTTGCCTGGCAGCTGCTGCTGCCAGGTTGCAGCTGCTGCTGCTGCAGCAAGGCTGCTGCCACTGCTGTGGTTTCATCTTCTTCTTCTCCTTCTATCTTCGTATATATATATATCTACTTCATATATATATATCTCTATATATATATATCTCTCTCTCTATATATATATATATATATATATATATATATATATATATATATATATATATATATATATATATATATATACATAACTAGATATCTATCTATATATCTATTTAGATATCTATCTATCCATCTAAATATATATATATAACACACACATCCATATACACACATATATATATATATATATATATATATATATATATATATATATAGATATATATATATATATATATATATATATATATATATATATATATATTTTAATTGTTTTGTCTTATATATATATATATATAATATATATATATATAAGACAAAACAATTAAAATATATATATATATATATATATATATATATAATATATATATATATATATATATATATATATATATATATATATATATATAAGACAAACAATTAAAATATATATATATATATATATATATATATATATATATATATATATATATATATATATATATATATATATATATATATATATATATATATATAAACACACACCCTCACACAACACAAACACACACACATTCTCACCACTCTCATCCTCATGACACAAATTTCATATCAAAATATATACACACACTCACACACCACACACACACATATATATATATATATATATATATATATATATATATATATATATATATATATATATATATATACCATTCAAAATGGATTAAACCCTAATAAATGATTAACCTATTTTTCTAGGAAAAACCTACAAATTTGTGGGCAAATGGTGGAGAATCTTCTCCTCTCCATTTATTGTGTGGGACATGAATGCAAAAGAGAAATGGATTAGGAATTAATAACATACCTAAAAGGAAATGGTTGGAGGAAGAAGAAGACATGAGAGAAAATGAATTTGAAAAAGAGAGAGAGAGAGTTGCTTAGTGGAGAAGAAAGGGGGGGGGGGGGGGGGGGGGGCTAGTCATGGCCGGCCAAGGCATGGTGGGTGAGGGGCACTTGTAATTACAAGTTTGCCCCTCCCTAAGCCTAATGTTAAATAAAATCCAAATTAGGTTTAGGAAGTTGCTAAAAATAAATAAAAATCATAATTAAACTAAATTACTCATGGGGGACTAGTCCAAACTCTTAAACCCTAAAGTTTAGTGTGGTGGGCCGTGGTTAGCTAACATGCTAATTACGGCTCAAGTCGAAATTCACCGGAGTCCCGAATCAACTCGGAATGCGATGAAATTCGAACCCGACTCCTATAATAATTAAATAATAATATTCATGAAATAAAATTCCCAAAAATATTATAAAATAGAAAATTATCATTTTACCCCTAACTGGGAAAAGTGAGGGTGACAAGTCTATCCACCTTAAAAAAAATTTCGTCCTCGAAATTAAAATCAAACAATAGTAAATTATCAAAATCACAAGTCATGGCTTAAAATTTAAAATGATTTAAAATCTCAAAAATTAAAGCATAAATTAAATGACTAATATGATAAATTTAAAATTACTCTCAAATAGAAACTGGGTGCTATAAGTCTATCCACCTTAAAAGAATTCATCCTCCAAAATTAAAATAAAGTAAACACAGAAAAATCATGCAGTTCGATAATCGTATGCGTCTGTCCAATCATCATGATACTCAGAATCTCCGTCATGCCAGTGAGCAAGGCTACGATAATCACATAGTCCTCGACTAAGGTACATACCTCTAGAATTATGGTATTTAAAATTTTCATATTGTCGCTAGCTTGGCAGCAAAAACCTTAAATTTTCACACCCGAGAAATATGTCCGTAATCCGACTATATGTCCTCACTCTGCCAGCTATCATGACCCTAGAGGATTCTAAAATCTCATAATCGAGGCGACCTAGCCCATACGACTTATCTCAGAAGAATATCACATCACAAGGACAAAGTTTTATCAAACGATCAAGGAACAGATGGAATCAAATTTTAAGACAGTTTATAAGAAGGCAAATACGGAAATGAGATCGAAGGATTGGAACCTGCTATCCGCTCTGCTACTGCCTGAGTGGGCTCAACTGCCATGGCGAAAGCATGCCCCTGCTGGCCTCCTCTAGCCTACTATACTCCGTCCTGGCCTGCCTGTCTGGCTGTACGGGCAGTACAGTTCTTCACCTGGTGGTCTGGAGCTCCACAGAATAAACAAACTCCCTGTTTCATCCTACAAACCTCTCGGGTGTGCCCCATCTTCTTGCAGAAGGCACACTGGATGGCCTGCCTCTGGCCCTGTCCCTGGTGCTGCTGGGCACGCGCTGGTGCCTGCTGAATCTGCAATAGAGCCTGCTGCTGCTGAAATGGCCTCTGCTGATGCTGAAAGTGGGGGGTACTTGGCCGGTCCCGTACTGGAACTCGTCCCTATGGTATCACCGCTCCTCTTTGGCTTGAGGCCGAAATCCTCCTCTGCAATCTGCGCGTCCATCAATATCTGATCGAACGTCGCATCACGGCGACCCGAGGTGCGGGTGAGCACTGCATGAATGAGTCCCCTACGGAACTTACGAGCCTTCTGCCCCTCATCCTGAATCATATCGGGAGTGAACCTGCTAAGGCGGAAGAAGAACACTGCTGCATACTCGTCCACCGACGAGTTTCCCTGCACTAGACCCACGAACTGGCCCTCCAATGCTGTAAGAGCCACGTCCGGGAAGAACTTCTCCTTGAAGAGCCTCCGGAAGTTCTCCCAAGTCAGCCCTCTCACCGACGCACGAGGATCCGTACGGTACCATGTCAGCACAATGTCGAAGAATCGGCTGGCTGCGGCCGAAATCCAAAGTGCTCTAGGAAGCTCTGTCAGCTCCATGCTTCGCTGTACATCCTCTAGCCAGTCGTCTGCATAAAGGATGCCCTCCGTGCCTGTGAAGTCCCTGGAGCTCATCTTCCTAAAGTCTAGTACTGTCCCCGACCTGGACTGCTGCTGGTACGGCTGCTGGCCAGTAGGGCCCTACACCGTACCCGGTACCACTCTTGCTACTGCTGCCAGTGCAAGCTGATGCAAGTTCTCCATACTCTGCCTCAGCATTTCGATCTGACGGTGTGACGCCTCCGACTGGTGCTGCGATACCTCTGCCTGGGCCCGCTGTGTCTCCATCATCTGCTGAAGGAGAAGGAACATATGATATGTATCCGTCGGTATCGGTGGTGGTGGCGGCAGTAACTCCGGAACGACGACTGAAACCCTCTGGGGTGGAGGTGGTAGACCTTCTTGCACTGCCTCGGTCTCTGGAATAGTAGAATCACTGGAGGCAGTCTCGTGAACCTCCTCCTCTGCCTGATCAGATCTCTCAGGCAAGCTACTCGATCCAGTGGCCTGAGGGTGCGTCTTCGTCATCCTGGAGACGAATTGAAGCAAAGAGATCAATATGGCACATGAGAAGACATTATCAAAGAAGGACAGTTAATTTCATACAAGGGGAGTAATCATGATAATCAAAAGAACTTTTTTTTCCTAGGTGTGATTGAGAAACTCCTATCGTATCCTAGGTCCTACGTCCTAATTGCAGGATCGTAATTAGTACTCTAAGTCGAGCACCATTACGAGATCGCACTAATTACGATACCGGACCTGCATGGGCCACCACAAAAACGTGTTATGACCCGCACCCTTATGAATGGCACGAGCACGTGGATACGTCCAGCCTACGCCGCAGTATCGACGGTAGAACGCTGTATATAACGTCTGTAAATACTACGACTAACAGATAAATGTACCTATACAGTATATACACTCCGAATGGAGGTGACATAATAATACAGTCTCAATCACATAATCAAAACTAGGGTAGATAGCATGAAAAGAGATATGATAGATAAAACAGGAAACGAGTCCAAATCCACAAGTCAGAGCTAACACAACATCCAGAGTCTCAGATAATATAAGATAGATGCTACAAACTGAAATGTACTAGCTGGCTCGCAGGCCAGGCAACCCTAACTAAACTATGCTACTCAGGGTGAGCAAAGTCTAGTGGCTCTACCAACAAACCATAGTCTAAGTCTACTCCGTCCGACTCAACCCCATAGTAGGTCGAGCAGTCCGCCTCAGAGTCATCTGTAATATATCATAACGGTATCCTGTCAGGAAAATGAGCAAGTACAAACACTAACAGCAGTTCCATGTGAATTGACAAATTCTATAAGAGACAGTATAATAAACTACAAGACAAAGATATATGAAAACTTGGGAACCGTCCGGAAGCCGAGTTACAACCCTTAAACCAAACAAGGACCGGGGTTGTAACTCTTCTCCCAAGCAGAACTTAGTCTCCAATCAAGGTACAATGTAAAGGCAAGTAGAGCATGTGAGTAACTGTATATCATGGCATGGTGAGAAAATACTGAATGTAGAACAGAGCAGGATATACGATAAGATAAAGTAAATATAAAATGTGATTTGAATTATTAGAGCGTTATGTGATCGGCTTGGGAAACATGATCAGGCTTTCCATCCGACCCGCTATGAACAATGTGTACAATAGAACGGTAAGGCCGGTCACCATGGAAAGCTATGAACGATGTAGGGTAAGGCTTTACCCATCGTGAGGCGAGGGTATAGCTATGAACAATGTATACAGTAGAACAATATGGGAATTTGATCACACAACCACTAATAACTCCCCATCCCCGAATAGTATAAAGGATCCGGACATAACACGTCATGACACGGGATTCAAAAGTAGGTGATCAGCCCACTTCCAAGTCCATGTCTATACAAGTACAAGTAACAAGTTGAGTCATGTACCAATATACCAGGTAACCCGGGAACAACATCTCATGACAGGATCCGACATATACTAGTCTGTGAACCATCGTGTTAGGAATCAAGTAAGACACTACAACTGAATCGGATATAGCAGATATCAAGACAATAAAAACTATCAGCGAATGTACTCGCCTGCTGTCCTGAGCTGTAGGGTATATCAATGCTCAGAGCAGTAATCAGGAACCTAAATACGAGATACTGTAAGTTAATTTAGGTTTAAACAAGTTTAGGAATGATTTACAATGAATGATACGCAATCTAGGTCAAACTAGGTCTCACTGAGTCACACTAAGTCCTGTCAAGTCAATCTAGGTTAATTCAAGTTATATCAAGTCAATCTAAGCTAACCCAAGTCAATCCTAGGTCACACCAGTCATCACAGGTCAAAACAAGTCGAAGAAAGTCAAACGGGGTCAAGAGTTGGCCTACAGTTAACTTTTGGTCAACTGGTCAACCCTGGTCAACTCTGGTCAACTCTAGGTCAATCCTGGTCAACTCTAGGTCAATGGTGACTAATAGTTGACTTTTGGTCAACTACACAAGTCTAAAGGAATTTGGGACTAAATTGGGTTAAAGCGTTGACCCATAGTTGACTTTCGGTCTAAAAAGTCAACCGGGGTCAACCGGGGTCAAGACTTGGTCTAGGCGACTATTTCTAACTACTACCAACCTCTACAACCCATATCCAAGTCCATCTTGGACTTGGAAACTCATATCTTGGCCGTAGGCCAATATCATATTTTACCCTTAAAAAGGGTAAAATTCTAGCTTAGGCAACTATCAGTTAGCCTACCTACGCTTCGTATTTGACCCGAGCTCCCTAGGGTAGTAAGGTACTAGCCTATAAATATATTACCTACCAAGATACTAAGTAAGTGGACATCTAGTCCGGTTACGGTCCATTGCCGGTATCTTAAATATTTTAGAATGCAATGGTACGGCGCGATACCGGCCCTACAACCCCGATTTCCACCCGGAAGCCTACCCGCAAAATCTAATCACGTATTTTTGTCCCACGCCAAGTTTTAAACTCATTCCGATACTCCGAGCTCCATTTCGCCCTCTAACTCGGTTTTCCTCTATTTCCTATTCTAGCCTTTTCCTATTCTTCTACTTCTTCCAATCTTTCTTCTAACTTCTAATTCTTTTCTAACTTCTAGTTCCATAAACGTCTTCTACTCTTCTCTACGTATCTATCCATATATAATACATATATATATATCTATATAAATATATATAGATAAAGGGGGGTTCTATAGGCTAAAGGCCAATGGGGGGGGGGGGGGGCTTTTGTGGCAGCTGCTGCTGCCAGGTTGCAGTTGCTGCTGCTGCAGTAAGGCTGCTGCCACTGCTGTGGTTTTTCATCTTCTTCTCCTTCTATCTTCTATATAATATCTACTTCATATATATATATATATTCTCTATATATTTTTTTTTTTTTTTATATATATATATCTCTATATATAATATCTATATATATATATATAATATATATATATATATTATTAGATATATATATATATATATATATAGTATATATATATATATATATATATTATATATCTCTATATATATATATATAATCTCTCTCTCTATATATATATCTATCTATATATATATATACATAATAGATATCTATCTATATATATCTAGATATCTATCTATCCATCTAAATATATATAACACACACACACATCCATATACACATCCATATTATCTATATATTATATATATTATATAGTTATGAGAGTGTATTATATATATTTATATTAAGATATATATATTATAGATAGATAGAATATATATATATATAGATATATATATGAGTGTATATATATATATATATATATATATATATATATATATATATATATATATAGTTATGAGAGTGTATTATTATATATATATAATATATATATATATATATATATATATATATATATATATATATAATATATATATATATATATATATATATATAGATATGAGTGTATAGATATATATACAGATATTTTTTTTTTTGTATTAATATAGATATATATATAATATATCATATATATATATATATATATATATATACTATATATATATATAGATAAAATAATATATATATATAAAACACACACCCTCACACAACAAAAACACACACACTTCTCACCACTCTCAGCTCAGGACACAAATTCATATCAAAATATCTACACACACTCACACACATAATACACTAAATACACATGTATATATATATAGATATATATATATATATATATATATATATGTATATATATATATATTTATAGTAAATATATATAAAATATAGATATATATATATATATATATATATAGATCGATATATAATGTATAATATATATATTTTATATAATATATATATATATATATATCTATATATATTTTTTTTTTTTTTTTTATTATATATATATATATATTATATATATATATAATATATTATATATATATATATATATATATATATATATACCATTCAAAAAGGATTAAACCCTAATAAATCATTAACCTATTTTTCTAGGAAAACCTACAAATTTGTGGACAATGGTGGAGAATCTTCTCCCTCTTATAGTGTGGGACATGAATGCAAAGAGAAATGGATTAGGAATTAATAACATACTAAAAGGAAATGGTTGGAGGAAGAAGAAGACTTGAGAGAAAATGAATTTGAAAGAGAGAGAGAGTGTTGCTTAGTGGAGAGAAAGAGGGGGGGGGGGGGGGGGGGGGGGCTAGTCATGGCCGGCCAAGGCATGGTGGGTGAGGGGCACTTGTAATTACAAGTTTGCCCCTCCCTAAGCCTAATGTTAAATAAAATCCAAATTAGGTTTAGGAAGTTGCTAAAAATAAATAAAAATCATAATTAAAGTAAATTACTCATGGGGGACTGGTCCGAACTCTTAAACCCTAAAGTTTAGTGTGGTGGGCCATGGTTAGCTAACATGCTAATTACGGCTCAAGTCGAAATTCACCGGGGTCCTGAATCAACTCGGAATGCGATGAAATTCGAACCCGACTCCTATAATAATTAAATAATAATATTCATGAAATAAAATTCCCAAAAATATTATAAAATGGAAATTACTATTTTACCCCTAACTGGAAAAAGTGAGGGTGACACATTGTAACATGTGTTGTTCTAAATAGGACTCAGTTACTCTTGTACGGACATCTATTCTCATCAGTCGTTTAGGATCTCAGGCGAGTATATTCTCTAATCGTTTCATACTTGTTCGGACTTATATTCTTGCTCTAGATTTACTTGACGTTGAAACCTGATATCACGGATTAGTACTATATGGATTTTTCATGCGATGTTATCCCCTCATCAGATACATCGGGTATTTTATGTTCGTATACTTTATCATGAGCATCGTGTACTCCTTGTATTCGTGATATTCGTGTACAAATCATGTGCTCTCATGTACACTCGTGTGCTTACATGAACTTCTTGTACGAACTAATTATTGTATATGTAACATAACTTGAATGGATCCTTGTGTATTGATTGAGGACGGGAGAGTAGAAGTGGTTATGTGATCATTCCTTTAGTACTCGTGTGCAAACTCAGTAGCTTATTCGTGTGCAACATCAATCCGTTTACATAACCATCTTGTGCTCTAAATCACTTAGTCACTTACAGTTCTTACTTACCATATAGATATTTCAGTTTATAAATATATTCTTTATCTTTCATGTACATCTCTTACATCACTTCATCTATCTACTCTATTGCTTGTTTTACATTTCCTGCCATGATATGAACTGTTTGAGAGATATGTGCTTGTTTATGTCCTAACTGGACCCGTTTAAAAATATTACAGATGGCACCGAGGAGTTTTGTCCTACTTATTACGGAGCAGGCTTAGATGACACTTGTGAGTTGGACCCACAGGAGGAACCAGCTCTAGCTGAGGACATTATCCCTATTGCTTAGGCTAGATAGCTAGACAATTTATCTTATTTTATTATGTTATTTGTATTTGACATCTGAGTTGTATTATTTGTGGATATTAAGATGTTGTGTCGTTTAGACACTTAGACTTAGTTCCTTCTGTTTGTACCTTCATTTGAGATTTCATATCTATCTTATCATACTATTTTTACCTTAGAATTGTGATTGAGTTGTAACTTCTGTATTGTCCTCCGATTGGAGAGTATATCTTGTACATGTACATTTATACTGTGATAGATGTATGTGACCTAGGATAGCGTTCCACCGCCGACACTACGGCATAGGCTGGACGTACCCACTTCTTGTGCCGCTACACCGGGTGCGGGTTGTGACAACCACTCACTAAATTGCTCACATAAAGAGTTTCTCAAATCAAGAATCCTCTCACCTATGCCAATGAACTCAGTATTTTTCTGTGCCACACAGGGGACGAGGTATCTCAAGAACTAGAATCATATTCCTAACATTATCAAGGAATATGTACCTCCGAATTCTCCTTATCCGTCATTATAACTGACTCTGTAAACTTTTTGTACAAAAGCGGAAGATCGCAGAACCATCTCGTCCACCTGTAACTCCACATCAAGAACATCACTGTAATCATAACCATGAAGTAGTGAACAAATGTTGCTGTCAATCAGCTAAATGGTCTATCTTCGACCGTTTGAACTATACTCGGACTCCTGAACTCATTATGGTGGACAAAGATGAATTACTATATGCTTCACTCAACACGACATCCTGAAGTACTGGGTGGAAACATCCAAGACATAATGCATCTCGCAATCCCAATCAGCAATACCTTAATCGTATCCGTGACTCCAGTAAAGGGGTCTACCAAAATACCAGAACACGAAACCGAGCCCTACTCGGTCAAAAGAATCTTCCCTCTCTTATTCTTGGGGATGTCTTCAGTCAGAAAAATCCTCTTGATTCTGACCAAGAAACAATCGGTCAAAGAAATCTTCCTTTCGACCAGTAAACAATCGGTCAAAGGAATTTTCCTGATTCTGACCAAGATTTCTTCGATCAAAGGAATCTTTCTACTCTTCATCTTGAGGGTAGTTCCCTACGTGACTTTGATGCCGATAGCGAGAGCTCTGAGCAAAAATCTTTTCCACCAGTTCATCATCGGTAGCTAGAGAAGTGATTGCTTATGTCAATAATGAAGAACAAGATTCATCCAGCTCCGGTAGTCAGGAGCAGAGATTGCTACGTTAGAGGCTAACTTGAAAACCATGGCTAAAATGGTTGCAAGTATGCATGCTGTAATCATAGCACAACAGACTGTTCCACCGGTTGCGAATCCATTTCCAACTCAGGAATACATAACAGCATCTGCCTCTGTCAATACTGGTCTGGGGGTACAATTCTCCTCATAATGCTACTATGCCAGCTCAGGCTACTCCAAGTCAGTCTGGTGTTGGGGGGCTGGTTCTTATCATGTAGTTCTGTCTCCTACCACATCGAATCAATCTACTACTCCCCAAGCGTCAGGAGATCCCCTTGAAGCGGTGAAGCTTCTGGTAACCAGTTCGAAGCCTTCAAGCAGAAGGATGGTTTGCAGAAGTTGGGAATCAAACAACCTTACCCTGTAGAGTAGAAGAAACTCCCATTTCCACCTAAGTACGAGCCACCAACCATCATGATGTTTGACGATAGCTCATCTCCGAGTCAGTATCTCAATAACTTCGAGGTAGTGACTAATCACTCCAACCGAATGATGCTCTACTCGCGTGAGTATTTGTCGGGTGCTTGGCGGGTGTGGCCTATGACTGGTATCATAGTTTGCCAGATGGTTGTATAACATCTTTTGCAGGAATCAAGCAAATGTTCCTAGAATGATTCTATGAGGGAACAAATGATATGACCATGTCGGTCCTCATCAAAATCAAATAACGACCTAATGAAACTGCTGAACATTTGATTTAGCTATTTCATCGTGAGACACTTAAAATGCTCTGGGTACTCCAGTTGCATTGACTATAGATACATACAAATCAAACATGTTACCTATAGTTAGCATGTGGACTAGACCCACGTAATTTCAAGAATGGGCCTCCTTCATAGTAAGTGCCAGGGCAGCCGAAGACAGTGCTGACAAGTTCAAATAATTAGGCATCCAGATGCCTAATCTTGAAAAAGATAAACATTCTACAACCAACAGTGGTGGTCATCAAAACAACCGCAAAGACAAAGAAGCTTTAGCCACCAATGTGAAAGGCAAAGAAGCTTTAGCCGTCAATGTGGGTCAGTCATCACCTACCACAATGGCACCCCTACAGAGAGCACCACATCCTAAGGAGGAATATTCCTTTGACGATGACAACATCATGAGCATATTCGATTGTCTAATCGAGAGCAACAAACTTCAAATGCCAGAAGCAAAACGTCCAGATGAAGTAGATAAGACTGATAATCCTAAATACCGTGTCTATCACAGGTTCGTAGGACATCCAACCAGGACGTGTTACATACTCAAATGAAAGATCCAAGAACTGATCAACGCCAAGGCAATTACTCTTCAGCAAGATGGAAAGACGGTGACTGCCAATGTCGTCTTTTCGTAATTTGGCTACTTTCCTGCTCAACTTGTGCGGGATAGAGTCATCCCTATTTCAAAAGCCACTCTGGAGATCGTCAACCTTCAGCCAGCACGAAGTGACAGTCTTGTACCCCTATCAATAAATAAAGTGGAAATCATGTGGATCCATCCCAATTTGGTTGCTGACTTTGAATCAAAGACACCTGCTTCCCCTACAAAGTCAAGAAAGGCAGCCAAGTACAAGTCATATAATATGACATTCTTTGGTGCTTATCTTCCACCTTTGGATGGTACCTTCATCCCAACGGCGGCTTCACTTTCTTCTGCCAAAATAGTAGTACCGAAGCCAGAAATCAATTACCAGCCAGCATTCCATCTATGTAGTCAACAGTCCTGTAAATTGATAACAAAGATGTGATATGATATACAGAAAGCCACTAGCTTGAATCATCGGAAGGGGTCTCTTATACCTCTTTCCCTTCATTGTCAACACAATCAGTGTCGTATTGGCTTGGGATTCTGGATAGATCTGTGCTATCTTCAAAAGAATTCTTCCGGAGGCAAGACTCAGATAAGAACTGCAACATGGTGTCTTTTGTACCAGTATCGAAAGAAGAAGCCATGATCGGTACTCGATCTGGGAAACTCTACCTTAGAGACTATCCAGATGACAAGAGAACGCAACTACTCTTCATATAGTCTTTGACGCCCCTCCGGTATCTCCTCCACCAGCCGCTAATATTGCTTCGGCGTCTTCACCTCAAACGAAATCGGTTCCTCCCAAACCAACATCAGCTGACAAAGGCAAACAACCATCTCGTTTTGATAAAATATTGAAGAAAACTCTACCTCTTGGACTCGAAAATCCGTATAACTTTGACCTATTCGCTCAACTAGCCAATAATTCGACAAGGTTATTAAGTTTTGAACTCCTACGTCTCTCAAGGGAAGCCCAAAAGACGTTAATTGAAGCGTTGATGCAAGCTGATGCTTGTCTGGCCATCTTAAGAAACTAGACGAGGAACTAATGGCATATTCTTATTGCCATAGCGTGACGAAGCTGATCCCTAATATCACCTTCACTCAAGATGATATGCTCCTGAAGGACAATCGACATGACCGACCTCTCTACTATACAGGGTATATCGATACTATGAAGGTCGATCGCATCGTATTCGATCCAGGATCTGCACTCAGCATTATGCTAAAGACTCTATTGGATGCGCTGAAGATCCCAATTCATAATCTCTCCACAACAATCATGAATATTCTGGGGTTCAATTCCGGAAGAAGCGAACCGTTGGGGAAGATCCACCTAAAATTCCAAATAGACAATCTCCGCATGAAGGTCACCTTCTATGTGATTGACAATCATGTCTCCTATAATGTCTTGTTAGGAAGACCGTGGTTGCATAAACATAACATCGTATCATCTACTCTTCATCAGTGCTTCAAATATGTGGACGACAACAAAGAAGTCCACAAAAGAGTGGCTGATCTTAACCCCTTTCGAGGCATCGAAGCATATTTCACAGACTGCCGAATGTACAAAGAAGAGTTCATGAAGGTCATACTGGCCATGGACACCGAAGAAGAACGTCAAGAGAGTCCGGATGATGTACTGGTGATTCCGGTTAAAGGACACACTTCTCGTCCTTCGTCTTCTCAGACGCTGACTATCAATCTTTCTCCTTCTGTTAAGCATCATTTTGCTAAAAAAATAGAGCATAGGGAGCTCACATCTTCTGAGCCTATTGTTATTGACCTTCGTCGTAACAAGCCTTCTCCTTCTCTTGTTATCAATCTTAGCAAGCCGTCGGCCAAGATCAAGAGCACCGTTGTAAATGATGATGTAATTATCAATAAAGTAGTATCTGTAAAACCCCTATTTTTATTATTATTTTTTTTATTTTATTAGACTTAAAAATAAATTTATACAATTTATGGTTTTATTTTTTATGATCCGGTTTGGCCAATTCAGCCCGAACAGGGCCCGAACCAAATTTAAGCCCATGTGAGCATGTGGGGTGACTAAGATGGCCATGTAGGAACATTTCATGTGTGTACAATTATTTTTAAATAATTTTGAGACTTGTTGATTATTTATTGACTTTTAGTACAAAATTTTATGTTTTATTAATAAAATAATATTTTACAAGATGGTTCAATTTTCTGGACCCATACATGGGTGAGCGGTAAAGTTCACCCATTGGGACGATTATTATTATTTTATTATAATTTAAGTTATTTGGTGGAGATTTAATAAACATGTTTTTTCTATTTAAATATTATTACTATGTTGAGTTGATTTATTAAGGATTGAATTTATATATATGAAGATATGCTCAAATATATTAAATAATTGGATAGTTGACTTTTAAATGGTATTTGAATTTAAATAGATTTTTGGTGTATTTATGGATATGAACATATATATATATATATATAATATATATATATATATATATATATATATATATATATATATAATATATATATAAAATATATATATATATATATATAGATATATATATATATATATATATATATATATATTATATATATATATATATATATTTTTTTTTAAATATATATATATATATATATTTTTAAATATATATATATATTTTTAAATATATATATATATATATATATATATATATATATATATATATATATATATATATATATATATATATATATAATATATATTTAAAATATATATATATATATATATATATATATATATATATATATATATATATATATATTTAAAAAAATATATATATATATATTTAATATATATATATATATATATATATATATATATATATATATATATATAAATATATATATATATTAAAGATATAAGATATATAAAAAAGAAGAGAGATGTGGTCGGCCCCACATGTGGGAACCGACCACATAACATAGGCAATCAGCAGCTTGGCCGCCCACCTATTTCAAGTAGCAGTAGCTACTTTAGGTGCGCCCCTCCCTTTGCATTAGTAGCAAAGCATAAAGGGGCCGACCCCCTTAAACTCAGCAGCTATGTTAGCCGAGACCCCCCTCCCTCCTTTCATATATATATATATATATATATATATATATATATATATATATATATATATATATATATATATATATATATATATATATATATACAAACCTTAAAAAAAAAAATTTCTTCCACCTCCTTCCTCTCCTCCTTCCTCCTCCCCACTCCACGGCGAAGCTCGGACACACCATGGCGAAGCCATGCTCGCGAAGAAGACAAAGGAACCATCGACAATGGCAGCGGTAACGGAACAACGAGGTACTAACCTTCTCTCCTAGTTTCCTCCCATCTAGTTCGATCATTTTTCGATCTACGAATTTCTACGCGTAGCCTCCATGACCCTCTTCAAGATCCCCCAGGTGGATTTTGACATAGCCATCCAACTTGCTCGAAAAATCGAGACGAAGTTGGAGAAAAACCCACTTTTCTGAATATTAAAAACTGTTTCAAAACACCAACTTGTCGGCCACTTTTCTCGCTGTCCATTAAACTTTCATGAAAACTAATTGAAGACAGTCAAAGAGAACATAACCGAGATTATAACACACCTTCTGGATTCACTTTTCATCGAGTGTGTAAAAAGTTACACGTTGTTAAAGTTTTTCGAAAAACTGGAAATTCTGTTTTCAAAAAAGTGGGAAAACACCCGATACGGCGTGCGCGCCGACAAACCGGGCGACGTGGTCGCGCACTATATGCATCGAAAGGTGCAT
Source organism: Iris pallida (assembly GCA_029216955.1). Lineage (NCBI taxonomy): Eukaryota > Viridiplantae > Streptophyta > Magnoliopsida > Asparagales > Iridaceae > Iris > Iris pallida. Next base: position 35,642,116 of record JANAVB010042618.1, read on the forward strand.
ATGGATGTTGTTGACGTGTGCGAACTGACGGAACCCGATTTCGTTGCATGTGCGCGACGAAATCAGTGTGTATCCGTCGAGATACCCCGTATCGACCCTTTGCAGATTAAGTCACAACTTTGTGCACACTCATCATATCGCGATGAAACTTGCGCCATTGGACTTGAAATATTTTTCTGGTCCTGTGAGCCAAGTTTGGTTCGATTTTGAGACCGTTGATCGGGACGCTATTTTGGCGGGCCCACAATCCCACTCAACGGGCGATTTTGTGCACAGCCCACCGGAATCCAAATTGGACATACCGTTGGGTTCATCTCCTCAAAACAAATTTGTAGACATGTAGTTTGACGACTTTAGAGACCATAGATTTGGCACGTATTTCGGTGCAAAGCGGGTCCAACGGCGGACATCGTTTTGACCCGAAATTACGATTTTGCCCCTGTTCCAGAATTTAACTTTTGGACAGGCGTTTTCTAAGCATATCCTTTATTTCAAACTCGTTCGTGATATTTGTTTCAGCATCCGGAGCTTCTTGTGGATTTTGACTTTCTTGATTGGCGATTCTGATTGTTGGATTTTGCTGCTTCTCGCACCACCCTCAGGCAAGATACCTTGCCATTATACTGTTTATATTTAGTTTGCATTTTATTACATATCACTGTTCAGTTATTTCCAGTTCTTACAGTTCTTGATTTACTGTCTGCTCAGTGATATTAGATATACTTTGTTATTATCCTTTGACTGCATATGGACTTAGAGTTAAGAGACTACCGTCTGTAGTGTATCGCATATACCTTGACACAGTTGTACCACGAGGATGTGTGAGATGAGTAGCATATAGAGGTTCTTGTGTATGGGCAGATCCTCCATGCGCATGCGATAGGGCTAACTGCTAATAGAGGCATGTTAGGAGACTTAGCAGTTAGTAGAGGTATATGAGACATGGATGTGACTCTGTTAGGCATTGGGTGGGAAGAACAGTTCCTTAACGTATGGGCCAAGTATGCACTTCCCTATTGTCGGTTATCTCCACGGAAGATACGGTCCTGGATCCTGATACTGATTTACTGCTGGCCTCTGACATTCGATGAATGTTATGCTTTGAGGTCCCTGGTATCCTGATGGGCCATACCTGAGATTACTGCTACTGAGCCAGAGTGTCCATGCATTGGAGGTTTGTTCTTAACTGCATAAATTCTGTAGTACGGTTAGATTATCTTATTGTCGTCTTGTCACTTATTTCGGTTTGTGACATATTATATATTCAGTTTATTATGGCATGTTCTTTGTGTATCTTGTTACGTCCCTCTGAGGACCTGGTTATCTCTCCAGGTGTGTGCTTCTGTGATTTTGCAGGTGTTCTAGCCAAGGCCGTGATCTTCTCCATTCTTTCGAAGACGATTGCGCTTGGTTCGTCCCGTTATTCTATAGATCACTTCTTGTATATTTTATTTGAGATAGTTGGCAGTGGACTTTGTCTCCGCCCAACGATTGTATACATGACAAATTCAAAGTTGCTTTTATATCATTTATTTATCTAGTGGATGAGATTTAGTTTTTATGGTTCTACTGTATTTTACAGCTTATGTATTCATACGAGATTTTTATATATTGGAGTATACTTCGTATGTATACAGCTGGCATGTCGACGTACCTAGTCCTACGTGTTTTGGGACTGGGGCGTTACATGTTTATGTGGTGGCCCATGCAGGTCAAGTTTGTCACTTCGGTTGCGTAATTGTACCGATGTGAACCTGCAACATAGGATTAGAATTATAGGAATCTCATCCATACTGCTTGACCTCTTCCCTTGGCTTCAAATTTCGAACTCTCGTTCGACTTCCTTGAATTGCATCTTGCTTGATTCCTTTCTACCGTTGATTCTTATTTTCGTGCTTAGTGTAAACTAGGAAGATGACTACACTAGTATATGCTCATAGGTCAAATACATGGCTAAAATGGTTATATTGGCAATTGGAATACCTTCAAGACTAACTGAGTTAAAAAGGGGCTTTTTGTGTGAGTTAATGATTAGTAATTTGTAAAGTAGGATACTACCAAGGAAGGTTTTTATCTTGAGATTTCTAAATATTAAACACCAGAGGATTTATAGAATTTCATACTTGGTTTAAGAAATTGATTGGCTTTTTGAGATTTGATATTTATGATTTATTGGGTTATCGTTATACATCCTTGCACAAGTATAAAATTGATTTGCTTTTCGAGTTGTGATATTTATGAGTTTTGGGTGTTAGATATACATCTTTGAACAAATATAAAATTTATTTGATTTTCGAGTTTTGATGTTTATGATTTATTGTATTATAGTTATACACCTTTGATCAGTTATAAATTGGGTTTGAAAAGGATCTTAGATTTCAAATGTGGTTGTAGAAATTATTTAAATCTGCGTCGTACAACTTACGATTTTCGTGTTTAGTAAAATTTGAATTTTAAGTGAAAGTAATGATGGTAAATTTTGGTTTACAATGATTGAAAACGATTTTTGAGAATTTTTCTTTATTTTAAATTGTGTCCTATGATTGAGGATTTACAAGTCTATTTAGATTTTTGGTAAAAAAAAGGATTTTTGACTGATAAGATTATTTAAAAATTTAGTTTAATGTGGGATTGCTAATATTAAAATTTCTGGGAGAATTTCGAAGGATGTGATGGAAAGTTATTTTGATTGAGTAAAGGAAGTTACCGTTTAAAAGTTATGATTTTGTTGGAATAAATTAGCATAAATAGAAGTTAAAATTTATGAGAGCATTGAGCTTAATTTTTGAGATTGCTTTAAATATGCTAAGAGTTTTATTACGAGTTATTTAAAAATTTTAGAGTGTTAAATTTTGATTGATTGTGAAATTTTTTATGGATTCGTAAATTATGAACTCTTGAGTTAAATAGTTGAATTTAAACGTTAATTTTGGAAAAGGTTAGTGGTAACGTGATAAAGTTTGCTTTGATATTTATGAAAGTGATTTAAATTTTTTATGATAAATTTGAACGGCTCGGAGTAAATACAAATTTTGATGGTATATTTTTGAAAGTTTATTTTTGAAACTTTTGGAGGAAACTTGAGTTAAATTTTAATGGTAGGCCCCAAGATAACCCTATTGAGTATTCCACACTAATTGCCATATCATTTATGACCATGATAGTAGTATATACACAAGTGTTGTTAGTCATCTACCCAGCTATGTGACTGTATTTCTACCTTGACTTACTCGACCTTCCTTCAATTCTAGATCTTTTAATTGCGACCTTCTAACCCACTTGCAATTTGAATAATGAGTTAATGGTTCCTTGACTGTATTCATCTAGAAGACTATCTTCTCACTAGAACTGTGCCCCTAAATTTTTATTTCTACTGGATTCTTTAATTAATTTTATTTCATGCTTTAACTTGATCTTCTTTATTATTGTGCATTAATTATCACCTCGTGAACTCCCACTTTCTATTTTAGATCTTTTGGCGTCCCTTACCATGACTTGTATAATTGGAGTACAATACTACACTTTTCCTCCCAACAAGTTTCATATATAAGACCTAGACAAGCCCACCTTCCTGTAGACATATTATGTTCCACCAAAACTTATCTCATTGTACTCTATTTCTTGATATGACCTTATGGTCAAAATGACCAAATTATAATCTTTACCATGATACCGATATATTTTTTTTCGACCACAGATAGGAATTCAACCTTGACTCAATTCTTTCGACCGATATATGATTTTGTTCTACTTAATTCCTTAAATGCTTAAATTTGTGCTTTATCTTGATTGCTTGACTCATTGTCCCATCACACTACTAGTTTAACTCTTGTAAGTTGGGTAGAATACCTCACCACCTAACAAATCTTTTTCCTTGTGAACCACATTGGTAAGTTCACGACTATAAATTTAGAGGACCCTACCTTATCTAGTCTACCAAGCCATAAATAAAGAAACACTAGGACAACTATATAGGCCCACACTTCGGGCAAGCCTTGATTTTAAAAGATTCGGGACTATTTAATTTCCTTCATCGGTACCTCCCTTGCACATATTTTGACTATCCCATGCTGCTAATGTAGCTTCAGTTTTGCAAGCTTATTTCGTTATCAAGCTTGATCATGACATATTTTATTGGGTGCACCCACTAACATATTGTTTAATCATAACTGGTGCATAATGGTCTGATCAACCTATTGCACTTTGGTTCGCTTATCACGTATTATTCTACGTGGATGGAGACATAGTAAACTTGCCTTAGAGTCTCATCCGTGACAGCCTTGACAATTTTCTTTTGAAATTATTTTCGCCGACTATGAAACCCGCAATTCGTACTCAATATATAACACCGTCTTTGAAACCTTTGTTGTTCTTGTCTTTTACTTATTTTGGAAAGACAAGGCACTGTACTTACTAAGATAGACTCAAGATATCATCTTGTGTTGCCTAATCGGTTAATTATACACAAATGTAGATAGCCACCGACCGACTTATGTGGCTATATCCTCGCCTTTAACTACTCCTCATTTCTTAACCCTAGAATTATTATCGTGTCCTTCCAATTGTTCTTGAGCACTCGAAAATGATTCTAATCATTCACTTAAATCAAACTCTCAATCGAGGCAATTAGTCTCCAGTTTCTCTCAAGGAACCATATCTCCCAAATGTCTAATTTATTCTCTTTGATCTACTCAATTCCCTACTGTTCTCTAAAATTTGATACTCAAAATTTTGTTACCTTCACTAGCAATCCTTATTTGAACTCCATAACCATGATATATTTTTGTATATATCGACTCCACAATTTTCTACGGTAAGGTGGTGTTGAACGCCGTTTTATCGCCTCCACCAAATTTAATTGCATTTTTGGTATTGACGAACTCTTCCTATTCCTCAACCCTAACTACCCTATTAATCCTAAATTTCGAGAACGAAATTCTTGTAAGTTGGGTAGGAAGTAAAACCCCTACTTTTATTATTATTTTTATTATTTTATTAGACTTAAAAATGAATTTATACAATTTATGGTTTTATTTTTTATGACCCGGTTTGGCCAATTCAGCCCGAACAGGGCCCGAACCAAATTTAAGCCCATGTGAGCATGTGGGGTGACTAAGATGGCCATGTAGGAACATTTCATGTGTGTACAAATATTTTTAAATAATTTTGAGACTTGTTGATTATTTATTGACTTTTGGTACAAAAATTTATATTTTATTAATAAAATAATATTTTACAAGATGGTTCAATTTTCTGGACCCATACATGGGTGAGCGGTAAAGTTCACCCATTGGACGATTATTATTATTTTATTATAATTTAAGTTATTTGGGAGAGATTTAATAAACATGTTTTTCCCATTTAAATATTATTACTATGCTGAGTTGATTTACTAAGGATTGAATTTATATATATGAAGATATGCTCAAATATATTAAATAATTGGATAGTTGACTTTTAAATGGTATTTGAATTTTAAATAGATTTTTGGTGTATTTATGGATATGTATATATATATATATATATATATATATATATATATATATATATATATATATATTAAAGATATAAAAAAAAATAATAAAAAATATATTAAAGATATAAGATATATAAAAAAATGAGAGATGTGGTCGGCCCCACATGTGGGAACCGACCACATAACATAGGCAATCAGCAGCTTGGTCGTCCACCTATTTCAAGTAGCAGTAGCTACTTTAGGTGCGCCCCTCCCTTTGCATTAGTAGCAAAGCAAAAAGGGGCCGACCCCCTTAAACTCAGCAGCTATGTTAGCCGAGACCCCCCCTCCCTCCTTTCATATATATATATAGTTATATATATATATATATATATACAAACCCTAAAAAAAAAATTTCTTCCACCACCTTCCTCTCCTCCTTCCTCCTCCCCACTCCATGGCGAAGCTCGGACGCACCATGGCGAAGCCATGCTCGCGAAGAAGACAAAGGAACCATCGACAACGGCAGCGGTAACGGAACAACGAGGTACTCACCTTCTCTCCTAGTTTCCTCCAATCTAGTTCGATCATTTTTCGATCTACGAATTTCTACGCGTAGCCCCCATGACCCTCTTCAAGATCCCCCAGGTTGATTTTGACATGGCCATCCAACTTGCTCGAAAAATTGAGACGAAGTTGGAGAAAAACCCACTTTTCTGAATATTAAAAACTGTTTCAAAACACCAACTTGTCGGCCACTTTTCTCGCTGTCCATTAAACTTTCATGAAAACTAATTGAAGGTAGTCAAAGACAACATAACCGAGATTGTAACACACCTTCTGGATTCACTTTTCATCGAGTGTGTAAAAAGTTACACGTTGTTAAAGTTTTCCAAAAAACTGGAAATTCTGTTTTCAAAAAAGTGGAAAAACACCCGATACGGCATGCGCTCCGACAAACCGGGCGATGTAGTCGTGCACTATACGCATCGAAAGACGCGTATGGATGTTGTTGACGTGTGGGAATTGACGGAACCCGATTTCGTTGTATGTGCGCGATGAAATCAGTGTGTATCCGTCGAGATACCCCGTATCGACCCTTTGCAGATTAAGTCACAACTTTGTGCACACTCATCATATCGCGATGAAACTTGCGCCATTGGACTCGAAATATTTTTTTGGTCCTGTGAGCCAAGTTTGGTCCGATTCTGAGACCGTTGATCGGGACGCTATTTTGGAGGGCCCACAATCCCACTCAACGGACGATTTTGTGCACAGCCCACCGGAATCCAAAATTGGATATACCGTTGGGTTCGCCTCCTCAAAACAAATCCGTAGACATGTAGTTTGACGACTTTAGAGACCGTAGATTTGGCACGTATTTCGGTGCAAAGCGGGTCCAACGGCAGACATCGTTTTGACCCAAAATTACGATTTTGCCCCTGTTCCAGAATTTAACTTTTGGACAGGCGTTTCCTAGGCATATCCTTTATTCCAAACTCGTTCATGATGTTTGTTTCAGCATCCGAAGCTTCTTGTGGATTTTGACTTTCGTGATTGGTGATTCTGATTGTTGGATTTTGCTGCTTCTCGCACCACCCTCAGGCAAGATACCTTGCCATTATACTGCTTATATTTAGTTTGCATTTTATTACATATCACTGTTCAGTTATTTCCAGTTCTTACTGTTCTTGATTTACTGTCTGCTCAGTGATATTAGATATACTTTGTTATTATCCTTTGACTGCATATGGACTTAGAGTTAAGAGACTACCGTCTGTAGTGTATCGCATATACCTTAACACAGTTGTACCACGAGGATGTGTGAGATGAGTAGCATATAGAGGTTCTTGTGTGTGGGCTTATCCCCCATGCGCATGCGATAGGGCTAACTGCTAATAGAGGCATGTTAGGAGACTTAGCTGTTAGTAGAGGTATATGAGACATAGATATGACTCTGTTAGGCATTGGGTGGGCAGTTCCTTAACGTATGGGCCAAGTATGCACTTCCCTATTGCCGGTTATCTCCGCGGGAGATACGGTCCTGGATCCTGATACTGATTTACTGCTGGCCTCTGACATTCGATGAATGTTATGCTTTGAGGTCCCTGGTATCCTGATGGGCCATACCTAAGATTATTGCTACTGAGCCAGAGTACCCATGCATTGGAGGTTTGTTCTTAACTATATAAACACTGTAGTACGATTAGATTACCTTATTGTCGTCTTGTCACTTATTTTGGTTTGTGACATATTATATATTCAGTTTATTATGGCATGTTATTTGTGTATCTTGTTACGTCCCTCTGAGGACCTGGTTATCTCTCCAGGTGTGTGCTTCTGTGATTTTGCAGGTGTTCTAGCCAAGGCCGTGATCTTCTCCATTCTTTCGAAGACGATTGCGCTTGGTTCGTCCCGTTATTCTATAGATCACTTCTTGTATATTTTATTTGAGATAGTTGGCATTGGACTTTGTCTCCGCCCAACGATTGTATACATGACAAATTCAAAGTTGCTTTTATATCATTTATTTATCTAGTGGATGAGATTTAGTTTTTATGGTTCTTCTGTATTTTACAGCTTATGTATTCATACGAGGTTTTTATATATTGGAGTATACTTCGTATGTATACAGCTGGCATGTCGACGTACCTAGTCCTACGTATTTTGGGACTGGGGCGTTAGAGTATCTCCTTTGCAGTATATTGATGTCAATTATTACACTCGATGTTAACTAGAAATCTTGGATAACTTCGAACCCCTTACATTAGGAGCAGTTTACCCTCTTCAAGTTGAAGTATTACTTGAATCAGTACAAGATTTATTCTTTTTGGTTCCCTCCTGGAAGAAGGTTGAACATCCTATTCTCTTCGGCAAAAGATTGAATCAAAAGGCTACATCCGATAGCGATGTTAAAAATGATATAAATGGATGGCTTCAACTACGTCGTTACATTCAACAATCGAAGAACATCATCCAAAAGATGGATTACAACTTCAAATTTGGCCTCAATGGTGATAAGGAAAGGTAATCTCTTATTCATATACCTGCTCCAAAAGGAAATTCATTACAATATTACAACAAAACCAAGCATGGGTTGGGCTATATTACGCGATCATGACTCCAGATGCTTCTGAGTCTGACAAAGAGGAGCGATCTAACTCTTTTGACTCTATCTTATGAGATTCGGACACTAGCATAGGGCACGTGCATCAAGTGACTCTATCTTCTAATATGGTAACCGCTAAGTTCTCAGAAGACGATGATGATTTTGTCGAAACCTCTGAATCTGATCCCTAGGAACAAAGATGGATACCCAATGGGAACTTTGCTTCGAGCAACGTGAATCACCTACCGAAGATCAATTAGTCCAGGTCGATGTAGGAGACAAAACTTCTCCAAGACCAATCTTCATCAGCAAAAGTCTTTCTGAAGCAGATAAACAAGAACTGATTCAGCTCATTCGGGAATACATTGATGTATTTGCCTGTAGTTATGAAGATATGCCTAGATTAGATCCTCAGATCGCTGCCTACAAGCTTAATATTCTGCCAAATGCTAGGTCAGTCAAACAACAACAACGTCGATTTCGACCTGATATGATGGACGTTATAAAAACTGAAGTCAAGAAGCTCATCGCTTATGACTTTGTCAGAGATGAACAACATCTCGACTGGGTGGCTAATGTCGTCCCAGTTATGAAGAAACATGAAAGGTCCGAGTCGGCATCGACTTTAGAGACCTTAATAAAGCTTGTCCTAAGGATGAGTTTCCTCTTCCGATCACTGATGTCGTGATCGACAACACTAGCAGGTTTGAGGGATGTCTTTTATAGACGTATTTTTCGGATACAATCAGATCAGAATGAACCCCGAAGATAAAAACATACATCTTTTCGTACTCCTCTAGGGGTCTACTGCTACACAGTCATGCCGTTTGGTCTCAAGAACGCTGGTGCAACCAATCAGCGACCCATGAGTGTAATGTCCCATCCCGTTCAGTCAATTGGAGGAATCAAAATGCCGTTGGCTTTCGAACTTAGCCTTGTAACGGCTGCTCAAAAACCCGCTCGGTCGAGGTGACCCTTCGCTCAAGTGGGTGGCTTTGATGAACTTGCCTCAGCTTGGCCTTCACTCTAATAAAACAAAAGTTTTCAAATACACAAGTAGGCTTGATAATAAAAGAGACACATCCATATAGCTAAGGGAATAATCCCAACTTGGGTCGATTGAGTTAGAACATGGAAAACGTCCCACGGTCGGCTTAAAAATATTGTACGATGGATTTCAAAAGGACACTCGGTCCTTCGTTCCGTGGCTTGGGAGAAGGAAAGTCGGTCTTCGCTATAAAGTTTTAAAATTAGCCTAAGTCATAAGCGTCGCCCGCATAAATGCTTAATAAAGCATGCATGGTCCCATCGTCCAAGGCTTAGCCAAGCCTCTACTCGTCCCACGGGTTAGGTTGCGTTGCACGATTCGTGGCATAAGTCTAGCCACCCAAAGAACTTAGTTGTTCAAGTCGTACGCGTGCACGGCACGTTTCTACAATACAAGGCTTGGCATAGCCCTTGCTCGTCCCGCTGGTTAAGTTGTTGCACGATTAAGTTAGGCAAGTATTTTGTTGCACTATCAAAGTCATAGCAAGTATTGTCCCATATTTTCTGTGGTTGTCAAGTCGTATAGTCTTACGATCCCAAGACTTGTCATATAAAGTATGACTTGAGCGATATTGTTGCTTAGAAAAGAAGTTAGTTTAAGACACGAGCCACGGTAGGTTCAAGGGTAAGTATGCCATGGTTAAAGAACACATATTTGGTCCAAGTTAAGTTGGAAGACTATGCAGTAGCGTTCCTTGGGTTTTAAAAGGATAAAAAGTTTACACGACTGGTTGTCACCGAGATCGGTCCCGCTACTTGGGAGTCTCGATAGAAAGTTCACGCGACTGGTTGTCGCCGAGATCGGTCCCGCTACTTGGGAGTCTCGATAAAAATATAAAAAGTAGGGTCATAAATAAGGAAGGACATGGTAAATTGAGTTGAGTCTTGCGTGGTCATTGGAAAACTTGTCGAAAAGGATGGTTTTGTTCCTCAAACGGTACCTGCGGCCACAAGACCGGTCTGGCCTAGGAGGAACATGCCTATAGGACCCTCGGATGGTGTGCGACCTGACCCGAGGGGTGCGCCGTAGAGCGGGTAGTACGAGAAATTCGGTGAGATCGTGCCTCGTTGTATATGAATGTACCGTATTATCCAATTAAGGTCCAAGATAGCTTGACATTGCTAGCGACCCTTTCATATAGATAAGTCGGCATAGTAACGGCTATCCGCGTACATGCCTTAAGCGAGTCAAGATGTAAGCCCGATTTGAGTAGGTTATGAATTATTTACTTAGTATGCAATACAGTCGATAAGTCTAAGATTTGGCTATAGCCAAGGCACGTGCTTCGGCACAAGATGTGGGTAGACTAATGAGTTTGTTGGCACAGAGTACATAGGTTCGAATTGAGTCATTTCAAAGTTACGTCAGGAAGGGCCGTAGGGCAAGTTAGTTAAGTCATTATGAGTTACGAGGTACGACCTCTATATGTCATGGCACGACCACACTGTTATGACACGAGCATAGGTGAAAGATTAAGTGGATAGGCACTGCTTCGATTATACTAAAGCACGAATAGAGTATAGCACGACCATGTCATTGCACCGCTAAGTATAGGCCAAAAGGTAAGCTCGAGTCGGTGCATTGATGTTGCAAGTATAAGAATGGTCTAAGGCACAACGATAAGTAAGTTATCGGTACGATAGCATGATGATGGTCTAGAGACACAAATAGGCCAGACGTCTATGTCCTAAAATCGATCCTATGGTAAAAATAGAAAGACAATAATAAAGGGCTTATGTTACACAAAGTAAATGAACGTGTTGGTTTTGTATGGGTGGGCGAAGAGCTTATTCCACCAGTACAGTTGAGTACTGACACCCGTACAGTTTCCATGTGCAGGAACAGGTAGAAGCTTGTTGGCGCGGAGCTCACTTGGATGCGTCGAGGCACGGAGTTCCTTGGCATTTCGAGGCGTGCGGCCGTATGGACTCAGAACTTATACAGGATATAATGTACGGACATAGCCTATCCGAAGCTTTCGCTGGACTACTCAAATTGTATTGAGAGAGAGCTGAGTGATTTGTAATTGTGAGAAGAATGAGCTTGAGTGATTGTAATATTGGCCTCGTGCCACGTTGTAATATTTGTTTTAATATCAATAAAGTGTAGTTTGAATGACTTGTATTTTGCTTTAAATTTCTGCTGCTATTATTCAATGTTTCTGTTTGAGACTTCTGTGCGACGACCCCGTTGCAAGCTACTGTAATCGGCCATTATGGTACCTGCCTTGCGTGAGCACAATCTAGGATCATACGGTATCATGCCTTAGCGAGGACAATCGGTCCTACGGGACCGGGGTATGACAATGAGTACCATTTTTTGCAAATATTTATGGGAGACAGTCGAATGCAATGTTGACGATATTGCTGTCAAAAGTCGTCTAAAAGAAGATCACATCCAAGACTTGAGAACTATCTTCGATCTATTGTGCCAGCATCAACTCAAGATGATTCCCACCAAGTCATTCCTGGGAATCTCTAGTGGCAAATTTCTCGAATTCGTTATTATCTCTAAGGGTATACACGTTGACCCCGAAAAAGTCAAAGCCATTCAAGAGATGCGTCCTGTACGCAACCTAAAAGAGCAACGAAGATTCCAGGGATGGCTTGCATACATTAGGAGATTCATCTCAAATATCTCTGGTCGTTGTAGACTGTTTACTTAACTAATGAAGAAGGTGTGTCTTTCATTTGGACTGAAGAATACCATCAAGCATTTGAAGACGTAAAGCGATATTTGATGAACCCTCCAGTCCTGGTGCTTCCAGTCACAGGGATACCCTTCCTGATGTAATTTTGAGCAATAGATCATTCTCTGGGTGCCCTATATGCCCCGAAGAATAAGGAAGGTCATAAGCAAGCTATTTATTATCTCAGTCATACGATAATCGGTGCTGAACATCGATACAGCCCGGTAGAAAAAGAATATTTAGTCCTGATGTTTGTTGTCCAAAAAATGTGACATTATATCACGGGCCAAACCATTCATGTCATCTCCATAGTCAACCCTATCCGAGTCTTGATGAAGAAGCCTAGTATACTCAATTCCAGACTCGCTACATGGGCCATATTGCTAGCATAGTATGACATGGCTATGTCCTACAAAAGTCTGTTAAGGGACGAGCCCTAGCCGACTCCTTGGTTGCTCACCCAATTCTTGAGACTTCTAAACTCTATGATGAAATTCTTGATAATTTTTTTGAATCTAACATGACTTCAGAAAGAATCCTAGCTTAGCATCTATCTTTCGATGGTGCATCCATAATCGGACTGAAAGGCACTATCGTCGCTGGAGTTGGAATCGTTTTGGTATCACCAGAAGGATTAGCCATTCAAAGAGCCAATTTCTTGGACAAGCCATGTTCTAATAATGCCACTGAATACAATGCTCTACTCATCGGTCTCCAATTAGCTAAACAGTTGGATATCGAATACCTTGAAGTATACGGAGACTCTAAACTGATTGTTAATCAGATTGGAGGCACGTATGAAGTTCGACATCAAGATCTCGTTCTATATAATGAAGTAGCAGTCAAATTGACTACATCATTCAAAGGCTTCTTCATTGAACATGTACATCGAGCTTGTAATAGAAAAGCTGATGCGCTTGGTAATCTAGCAGCAGTATTAGCAATTCCTTTAAAAAGACAACAAATGATCGTCATCACTAACATGGAATTATTCTGTATCGAGAATAATTTGCATCTGGAATCTAGCAATTCAGTCAAAGTTTGTACTACGAGCAAAGACTAAGGGCTCCTTTCATCGACTTCGTGGTTCATGACATCTTACCTGAAGATCCCAAAGAAGCAACGACAATCCATCGGCGATCACTCCGATTCTACTACAATCACACCTCCAAAATACTCTATCGACGATCATATGACGATATGCTTCTACGCTATCTTACGGGAGATAAAGCAAAGCAGATACTATGTGAAGCTCACGATAGTGTTTGTGGTGCACATCAGCCTGGTCCCAAGCTATAAGATCGAATCTGACGCATGGGATACTATTGGCTAACCATGGTGTCAGATACCATTGAATATTCAAGAAAATGTCGAGTATGTCAAAACCATGCAGATTTTATTCATCAACCATCAGAATTCCTGCATCCGACTGCAGCATCGTAGCCCTTCGAAGCTTGGGCATGAATGTCAATGGTCCTATTAATCCATCTTCATCTCAAAGGCATCGGTTTATCCTAGCTATAATCGATTACTTCTCAAAATGGGCCGAAGCTATACACTTAGCTGAAGTCAAGACAAGTAGTGTCATCAACTTCATCAAACATCATGTGATCTATAAAGTCGGTGTTCCTCGGCGAATTATCCATGATAATGAACCTTAATTCATCAGTCAGAAGTTCACTTGGTTCTGTGATGACAAGAGGATCAACAATGTTGCTTCTACAGCCTATAATCCCGTAGCTAGCGATTTGGCAGAAGCATTCAACAAATCGATCACCAAGCTTCTCAAGAAGTTCGTTTCCACCTATAAACTTAACTGGAGCAAAAAGCTTGGAGGATGTCTTTGGGCCTACCGTACTACCGTACGCACTCTCACTGGCTGTACACCTTTCTTTTTGGTGTATGAATGTGAAGCTGTCCTACCGTTGGAGATTTAAATTCCTTCTCTAACGATTGTCGTTCCCAACGAACTCACAACAAAAAATAATGATCGTCTTCGACTATAGGAGCTTGAATTGCTAGACGAGAAATGGCTACTAGCTCAACAACACATCGAGCTATATCAAGACCGTATCTCAAAAGCCTTCAACCGTAAAGTCAAAGTACGAACATTTCAAAAAGGCGAGCTAGTCCTTATCGTCAAATGTCCTATGACTATGACACACATGAGTAAGGGCAAGTTCGAGCTAAAATGGGAAGGTCCCTACATTATAAGTAAAGTTTTCTCTAACGGATCTTATCAACTGTTAGGAATGGATGGCCGAATCGCTATGATGCCTATCAACGGCGAATTCCTGAAGAAGTACTATGTTTGAAAGCATGTACTATATTTTTTGACAAATATTGTACATACTTCAAATCTTTGAATCCCCAACGGAGACTATCCATATCTCATGATACATCTTCGTTGACCCACAACATCTATTACATCATTACAAGCATCATCTTTTAAAATCCAGCTGTTTTAAAAGATATCCTGTTCTTGAGTCGTTGTTGGCCGAAGGATAATCAATAGATATACGAATTCATGTCCACATTACCACTGAATTCTGCTATCTACATTAACGACTCATTACGTCCACAATACCTCTGATGATTTCGTCTTAGAAATGATAATATTTCAAGTTATATTATGTCATGTCCACATTACCTCTAAACAGATATAATAAGTATTATTATTTTCAAGAGATATCTTATGTCCAGTACCTCAGAACATATTTTTTTATTCCTATCTATTGCTTGTGTCTCAAACAGATACATAATAAGTAATAGAGCCACAAAAAGATGATCAATTTTCATTCAATAACGAGTAAAAACATCAAAATATTATATTTCATCAAAATGTTCCAAACAAGAAAAAAATATTACAATCAGATAACTTTATCTGAAAGGTTGGGTTCTCTGATCGGTGATCAGTCACTTCAGAGATTCAGCTCTCTCCACCATGGAGTTAATTACCCTTTGCCTGGCCAAGTCTCTTCCGGACTCTGGGTCAAAAGGTTGCAGTGAATTAACTTGGTGTTCAATTGTTGCACCCTGAACTTGGACGAATTCATCTCGCTGCCTCATCAGATCCTCCAGATGACTTGCGATAACTGATGCAGTTCAAGCACTTCTTCTTCATGCTTCTTGGCTGTTGTGATCGCCTCGCGAAGCTTGGCCATCTCAGTTTCCAACTCTTGAAGACGAGTTTGGCATTCAGCTGATTCTTTCTCTTTTTTTGTGCTTCAGTCTTATAACACTCCATGGCAGAGGTACTTTCGGGAATGTTCGTTTCTATTTCTCCAGATCGTACTGTGAAGACAACTATAGAATCTTTTAAAGCTGCCTGCCGTGCCTCAAATTCATAAGCCATTGCCTTATATTCTGCACCCACGAGTCTCTGATTGTTGCCTTTTGTCAAATCTTGATAAGATTTGATAGGCTCTTCAAGCGCATCCAAGATATGCTCCACAATGTTGATTTTTTCAGTATCGCCGATATTGCCGATGGCTTTAATGGAAAAGAAAGCAGTTCTTCTTACTGATTCATAATAATGGCTTTTCTCCAAGGTCATCTGAATAAGAGTATTCAGAGAGAGAAAGAAGGTGCTTGTATAAGTCTCGATGAGGCTATTTATCATCGTCGATACGCCAGGTGTCGCCACTTCGCTAACAACTCATCCTTTCGTAGAAGATGGATTGACCGCAGCTTGTGTACCAGAAGATTTTGGCATAGGCATCCTTAAGGAGCTTCCCTCTGCATTGAGTCCCCATGTCCAGAGGAGCTATGGTGGAACCGAAGATGAAGGCTGTAGACGTCAACGAGGCTGTAGCAATAGTCCCCACGTGACCCTTTCAAATCAAAAAGCATAATCATATATATCATGTCAAATAATATCAAAGGAGAAATGGTGAATAAAGTCAAAAATTTTCCTGAATCTGGCAACACATATGGAGTCTTACAAGGTGTAGTGTCTCGTTCTGTAATGAGCCTCGTAATAGTATTCTCAGAGACGGTCGTGTGGCTACAACCAGCTTCCGAACCACCTGACATGAATTCAACATGGTCACCTGGGGCTGCCACCTCTGCCCCCTCCGTTTTAAAGATATGTTCAGCTGGGGTCTGAATCCCCTCAACATCAACTTCTTTTGGGCTTTCATCGCCCTCGATATCAACATCAGAATTCTTATCACCTCCTGGTTCATTGAGATTCCAATTATCATCTTTAGGGCTTGGATGACCCTCACCTTCAATAGGGAATTCTTTACCCTCAACAGCAATTTTGCTATCTTAGGCCGTATGAATTCCATCCTTTTGGGCTATTGTTCGATCTTCAGAAGTAGCATCTCCAAAATCTTTCTCAATCAGATCATCACCGAAGACCCAAATCATCAAATGGCACTGGTCATTAGATGACGCCTGACATCAGATAGCACTGGCATCATGTGGCGCTGGACGACACAAGGCAGTTTTCTCCGAGAAGCTAAACATTTCTCATCATGACTGACAACACGTCAGTCGAGAAAAATTTGTTTCGAATCCTGAACGCGTGACACTCGAGGAGATTATATCAGATTTGTTATAATAACTGACAGCTGTCTCGCGCCACTCGCAGTTGGCATAAGGTAATCAATGAATTAAGCAGATGGCACTAAAAAACATATAGCGTCCGGTGCCATTCAATAGTTGGCGCTAATCAATAAATTATCATCCAAAGAAGTTAGATGACGTGGCACACATGCCACTAATCTCGAAGAACATGAACACGACACTGCCTACCACCACGCGCATCTCTCTCATAGAATACTATGTGTCCCATGTAGTTAAATTAACCATTCTCACGAAGGGTGATGGAGCACCAATTGCTGTCTATGCCAATTAGAATAACTAGTTGACAGTTATTTGAAAACTCTATAAATAGAGTTCCAAATCACTTCTCAAGCATCACTAGTGATCATAATCTCCTGAGCATTTGCTGCAGTACTCTCCAAAGACTTTTTTTTCGACATTGCATCATCCAAAATATAAAGTGATCATCTTTAGATCAAATTCTTACAGTTGTACTTCCCCAAAAATCAACTTGTACTCTTGTACACACTCAACACAGTTAGCAATCAAACACTTTTTGTTTTTGCAAACAAAATCTTAACCTATGATTGAATCATGCTAGAAAATAATTCCTTATAGTCAAGGAAAGTCAAATTGGAATTTAACAAAATCAACAAAGAAATCCGAAATAATTTGGTTTCAAATTGAGTGAAAGAAACTATTAAAAATATTTCGGCTATGGGAATTATTTGGGAATATTGACCTATGTTGGAATAATTTTGGTAAAATAATTCCTTTTGGTCAATAAAAAGGTTGGGGAATTCAAGAGGTAAGTTGGGCTAAATAGCTAGTCCATGGGTCCCATGATAGAATATTTGAATTAGTTCAAAGAGTCAGTTTGAAGTAGTTTAATAAAACCAACTAAGGAATTTAAAGGTCTTGGAAAAAAAATTAGTCATTGATGAGAGGTTTGACAAAAGAGTAGTCAAAAATTCTAAAAGAGTAGGGGTGTAAACGGGTCTGACGGACACAGACAACACTCTGTTCTGAATCAGACCGGGAACAAAACGGACGGGCCTGAGCCCGGCTCGAATAAATTCGAACAAAATTCTTTGGTTCAGACTTGGACCATAAATCTTGGCTCATGTACGCGTCTGGCCTGTTGGGCCCATTCGTACGGACTGGAGTAACCGAATGGACACGGACACATAAATTCCATTATGTATATTCGTGCATACAAAAAAATTTGTGTAGATCTTGCTTGAAAAAAATTGGCTACAAAGTCAGCATGCTCCATTAAAGAGGGATGAGCTTTTTGAAACTAATTTATTTTTGGCATTTACTTGATTGAGAATAAGAAGAGCATGAAGCTTGATCTAGAAAAACATCTACAACCTCAACCAAATGAAGATTTGAAGCACGACAAGTGTTCAGGCACAAATGTTCAAATTTTATTTTAATCAATTGCATATCCTTCATATCAGAGGCTTACATCCACAAAATAATTAAATTGAACTTGACTAGAACAACCAGCACTTCATTTAGAGGCAAATCGTACCAAAAAAGATTGGAAACTCTCAGAGTTATTTGCAGCAAAACCAGCACTTTGTCCTATAACCTTAATACATAAAAACCAAGAAAATATTTAACATAAACTGACAAACAAAACTTGAAGATATTTGCAGCGCCTTCATGTCCCACATGCTTCACATCAGGCATGGATGTAGAGTAATCCATTTCACTGCAAGTAAGACACCATCATAAATGGAGAAAACAAAAGAAAAAAGTTTATATTATTAATTTACTCAAATAAACTCACCTGATCATCATTTGTACCAGTTTACCAAGTACCATCCTTTGCTAATTCTGTTTTAGTCAAATAAAGAGAAACTATTTTGAAGCAGAAAATACATTGATTTAATGTAGGACAATAAAAATACTAGTACTGACAGTGGTAAATTGGAGAAAATATATTGAATAATACAAACATGCTACCGACTATATGAAGTCATTTCACAAAAGGCTAATATCAATTGACTTGTATTGAATTTGAACCTACAAAATGCAAACAACTAATGAGTAGCAATGCATATAAAAGATATGGATTTAAAATCAGTCACATAGAAGCTAATAAAAGAAACTCAAATGAGGTTACAATTAACTTACATTACTTCAAAAGACTCATCCCCAATCCTACCCAAAAATTAATCAAAATTGACTAATTGCACATCATCTTCTTCATGTCGCACCTTAACATTGACATAAAAAATTATTTGCCATTAAAAAGTTTGGGATAAATTTATATATAATCATAAACAGAACATAGTACAATATAAGATCTCGTTGGGATCCTAGGAGTACACTTTTACTTTTATCTGAAAACCGCAACGATGGAAAGGTGATTCTTTACTCTGTTGACGATCTAACGACAATCTAGAGCTCTCTGAAGGTCTGAGGGGCTCTGGAAGGTGATGAGCCGAAGCCGTTGAATACGTTAGAGGATTTGATCAAAGTTGAAGTCGATTGAATGAAAGAATGATCCTTCTATTTATAGGCAATAGAATGATCCTTCTATGCGCGCATATGCGACACACGCATGAAAATCTTGCACATAGGTATGCCATATGTCTGAATTTGTTGGGCATATGGATATGCGCCAGGAAGCTGGAACTGAATCTGTTTGAACTGCATCATTGGGCTGCAGAGGAGCTGACAAATGGTAGTTATAGAGATTTGGTTGTTTCTGAGACCTTGGATGGTTGGCACCCATTCGTAGATAAAATTGAGTCAATGACATGTGGTGGGTGTCTATTGCTCAAAGATCTTGGATCTGTTGTAGGTTGATATGCTTGGATGCACCTAAGATCTGGCACATAGAGAGACTTGTTCATCTGACTTCTAGGCATCAAGAGTAAGTTTGATGGCATGGCTTTTGAGGCGCATATAGAGTTTGAGTGCATGGCTGCTGAGGCGTATACGAGTGATCAGTCGACCACGTGGCAGAACACAGCTATAATTGACAAATGAGTGATGATTGCGTCTCTTCGTCTTCTACAAAAGCTGACTGCTCATACTTTGAGACGTGTGCTGCTGTTATTTCAAGCATTTTAGCATTAAATACTTTGATGGGAGGAGAGCTTTAGATGGGCACATCAGTCGTACAACACATAGGGCTGACGAGCACATAAGCTGTGTGGCGTATCTTCTTTGGACAGCTTTATTGAGTCTTTCGAGGTAACACTACACCAAAATGGGCACTTAGGAACACTTTTAATATCTACCTAATATTTTTCGAAACATTTGAATACTGTTCCTAAAGGTGGCATTGCAATTATTGGAACGGTTATAAAGCATTCCTAAATTTCGTTTGGAACGGTTATCAGACGTTCCTAAATTAAATTTTGAAACGCATATAATGTGTTCCTAAAATAATTTTGGAACGACTTTGAAATGTTCCTAAAATTAGATTTTGATACACATAATGTGTTTCTAAAGTATTTTTTGGAATGCGTTGAATTGTTTCTAACTATCTGTTTGAAACATTTTATGTTCGTTTCTAAATGTAATTTGCAACACTTTTTTTAGTATTCGTGTAGCTAGTTTGAAATGTTTTATTAGCGTTTATGTGCATTTTTTTAAGTTTTAATTTCACAAAACCACAAATATGATTATTCATGAAATTACCATTATAACACAACTAATGGTGCATTGCACACATTTCACTGAATCAACATCTAAGAGGTCCACTAAATTAACCAAAGCTGTCGACAATTAATACAACACAACTATAGCATATCTCAAATATTAATCACTATAAAACGTTATTGAAAGTAGATCCCAAAAGTTACAAATAATAAAATGTAGCTCGCTCGCAAAGATAATTTTTACAAATTTTAGTTCTCCAAAAGATGATCCCAAAAGTTATAAATAAAAAAATATAGCTCGATCGCAAAAGATAATCTGTTTACAAATTTTAGGTCTCTAAAAGATGAACCCAAAAGTTATTCTGCAACCGAATGATGGATATTTGAACGATGACAAATAGCAGCACCTGCATACAACATTATGAAACAAGTTTTAAGTTAAAATCAAGAAATCGAAGAATAAAAGACTAAGGTAACGAAAATCTACTATGTTCAAGAAATTGGAGAATATGAGACTATATAATTCAGTCTCGGTGCCAACAAATAACTCAAAACAATGAACCAAACAAACAACTCAAAACAATGAACCAAAAAATGGTATGTTAAAGTGATACCCTTATCCAGATCCAAACAAGTAGACAATTGGAAATAAATTTCAAAAACTGAATCATACCAATATTGATAGCGTACTGCATATAATTTCTAAACATTGCATTTAAACTTGAGTCTTCTAGTCTAAAGTCAAAAATCAAAATCTCTGTACGAGTCCAAGTCGAATGAACCTATATACAATCAATTAACCAAATCAATATTTGCATTTAGTCCCACATTGGAGATAAGAGACTGTATATGTAATTCTCTCTTTAATAATATTTAACCCCTCATTCCAATTCTATACTATATGCCACCTTTATCTTTAGAAGTAAGAAAAATCTAGATGTTATGAAGGTTAATACCTAGCCTTGAAATTCAATTATCAAAAGATGTCTCAGAGAAAAGCCAAGTAATGGTATTGAAATCTGTTTAATTTGTCTGGTCATGATCTTGACTTTTTGGTTGCCAATTTATATATATTTTTGCAGCAGTACTCTCTCTACTGCTTTTCTAGTATAGAATCATTAACTTATCATGTTGAGTAGTTGAGAGGTATGTCTAATTAGCCTATCTAACCAAAATAAAAACATCAGATGCCGATAACTTAAAGACCTAATTGGAACCTTCAGTTGGCCACAGATAACCATCAAGGTTAGCCCCTGTGGTGATCATCATGTTGGATTGTATTGCATTATGAGAATGCTCTTATTACTGGAAAATATAAAGCCAAAATGAAGTGGCTAAAGTCTGTTTTCAGCATCTGGAGATTACCATGTGCCAAAATATAAGACCTACATAAAATTTATTTGCATTTGTATTATGAGAATGCTCTTAATTGTTCATGTGCCATGGTTATAAATCTGTGAGATTACCATATTGGTGACTAAAGTCTGTTTTCAACATCTAGTAACATTATATAGGTCTCAGATTCCAAGTATCACATCTTTGATAAACAAATAACCAAAATGAAATGCCTATCATTAGCACAAATGAAATGACAACAAAATTCAGATATAACTTATAACAGTGGAAGCAAACAGCAGATAACTCAAGAAAGCTAGGAGATGTATCGTTCAAGAATTCTCCTTTCTAATTTTAGAATATAAATACAAAATATATGGAAATATAGAAGTTACTAAAATGGCATCTACTAGAGTGCGATGTCAAAATAGGTTTTTGAGTAGTATTGATGATGATTTTGAGACATGCATAGATTGATGATGATTTTGGACATACAGTAACCTCAAGCATATATTATAGGTTTGAGACATGTACTTCCATCACTTAAATTACAACACAACATGTGGTAGATTATGAGACATGCAGAAAAAGGACCTTTGGGACCATAGATGTAGTGACCACTAGTATCTTCATGATCAGTATCCAACCACTGCTATAGTCTTTTTAGCTTCATCAGTCTCGTATCTTTAGCCTTTAAAGACTACTTTATCTACTCCTCAGTATGAGGTTTCTAGTTAGGCAAACATAATGTTTCTTCCTTTCTTTCCTTTCCTTCCTCGAGTCCACAAGCGAAGATTCATTTTCCATTTATTTGGTTCATTCGGACATTTGGGGTTCAAGCCATTTTTTTTGGTTATGACACTAAATATGTTTATTGATGATCACTCTTATCTCATCTGGATTTATATGTTGAAGATATGATATCACAAGAATGTAGTATGTTTAAAACTTTTTATTAAATATAAAAATACAACTTTACTGGGATATTAAAATCTTCCGTGCTGATAATGCCTCAGAATAATTGTGCTTAAATAAGCTAACTTGAGATGAATAATAGTAAGGTTGAAAGTTATTGTACAATTCTACTGAAAATGAACCTGGATACAGAAGACATGATGTTCAGGAAAAAGAGAGATTAATTATCATGAATAGTGCAAAATTGAAAATTCAATAACTGTGAAAAATAAGCCAGGACAGGGTATATACCGGATGTCCAAATTTTGCTTGTTCAAAAATTTAGCTCTCTGCTGACATGGATAGCCTAAACATAAAATAAAAAATATAACAAACAAGAATCTTAATTATCTATTTATTATCTCAAATTTTAGAAAAAAAAGATTTAGCATAGAAGATTGTTGTTTGATAAACTCAATATAGTACTTAAACTGGAAACCAAAAATATAACTAGAATTTGGAATATGAGAACTCACTGGGGATAGAATGAAGAGCTTAATCATACAAAATAGAATGTTACAAAATAATCGCTGGTGAGAAAAGCTTTTTTTAAACAGTTGTGAACTTGTCGTCAACGCTCGGTACTGGAGCCAAAATTCCTGTTAGCTAAAACAAAGAAAGAAAAACAACACGGCGGAAGAACTGTGTGGGTAACAATAAGAAATAGGAGGCTAGCTAAATTGATAAAGAAATGATATGGAGCTGTATGGCTCAAGATTTATGTTGCACGGACACGGATTTGAAACAACACGTTTCAGACATAAACACGACTTGAGTACCTATTTGGTGTGTCCTAGTATATTTCAGAGAAGCATGGACACAACAAGAACTTTGGGGCGCTGTGCTTCTTAGCTCAAGAACCATACAGAGCTCCTACACAAAAACAGTAGAGAAGACTTTTTACAAACTAAATGATCTTAACACAATTCCCTTGTTACATCTACTGCATCTGGGTTGTTAACGGCACAAGGCACAAAGGCTTTCTAGCGCCTAGGCGTATGACGCACGCTATTTTAAATTAAGACACACTTTTGTAAAAAATAATGTAAATATGTCAAACAACTAAATATCTTATGTGCTCAAGTCTGACCATCAAAATCAAATATTCATTTGAGTTATAAAAGTAGGACTATTACCAAACAAAACATTGCTGAATTTTGGACTACAAAATCTGATAGGCAGATCACTTGGAATTAAAGTATGCCATGTCCTGATGGACTAGCAAAATGTATAGGACAATGTCCCTAAATCATTATATTGGGGACATTCTGTAGGAATATCTACATTGCATCAACTCATGGAAGAAAAAGAAATGATGCAGAGGGAACCTGATACCACTGGATTTGATGACCCCTCCATCCAAAAGCTTAGGGTTATAGCTAGTGGGCAACAACTTATAGTTTTGCACAAGGCATTTCAAAATAAAAAGTGTTCAGAACTGTGTATATCTTATACTTGTAGGATAAATTCAATAATATTAGTCACGTAGTTAAGGGAACATCCATTCCGCTGGTATAAGGTACTGTCTTTTCGTAAATCTAGAAGACAAGGGTATCCAACTGTTATATCCCTTTATGGAAGATTGCACTACTCACTTTCTCTTGCTTGGATTACGATATGGTCCTACAATTAAATAGGATAAAACTTGATATAATTGTTAGGATGAAAAAAATCAGTTAGGATTTTAAAAACGGTTCAATCTAGTAGTTCACTTAAAACAGAAGACAATGTAGTTGACAAAAAACTTTTAAAATAAATTCTCTGAAGGTTTCAATTTCGGTATTTGGTTGTGTACTGGAATATGGAGTTTTATATGTATGATACGACATTAAGCATTCATCATAGATTACTTGTAGAAGCTTTATGTGCAAGCTGTTATAGTGGTTGGAAAGGCAAATTACTCGTATCATATCGTACTAGCATACCCATGTCTATACCTGTGCTACATAGCAAAAAAGTTATTCACCAGTGTAGCCCTTGTATATATTTTAATACCAACGCATCCTAACATTACCCAATTAACAACCTGATGGCCTAAAAATAAAAGCTATGAAAAGGATTCAAAAGACCGTAAGAAGCAGCATTATGAAGAAGAGTTTATGTACTAAACAAAAACAAAATCATATCCATTTTTTCAAGTAAGAATTAGTCTCTGGCTCGCAGAGTAAGACAAGTTAAATGCAAAACCATATACCTTCTATAAACCTCATCTTTTAAAATACAAAGCTGCAGAGATAGAGAACCTTTGATTGGAGGTCTATCTGTTCCATGCTTCATCTACAGCCTTGTCATCATGGGAATATGTTCATCATTTAGCGGGAAATCAATATTTTACATCTACAGCCTTCCCTGCAAAAGTAGTACTGTGAGTCGTTGCTGAAATTTCCATGACCCTTGAAAAACTAGGAGGTGTATCTACTATTCTTGACAGTAACTACATAAGAGGATAAGAGCTCTCTTGTCTAGAAAAACAACAACAAAACCTAAACTCAAGGCTTTGGGGTTGACATGAATACTTTTTTTCGCTCTGCTCTACTAAGGGTCATCCCTCTCAGGCATTTCATCAAAGAACTTGAGGGTAGTGGCAGCGGAAGCACATGGGTTGTCTCCTCCATGGCAGCAGAAGAGGCAGGTGAGGAGGATGTTTTTGGACATGCGGTTCTTGTTAGGCATGCTAGTGGAGAATAGGGCTATCCCACCACCCAGCCTGGTGTACATGTAGAGGAGGTGGTTTGAGGGGATCCGGTCGGAGGAGGAGCTGGAGGTGAGGATGATGCCGTGGATCTTCTGCCCCTGCCTCATTGTACGACATCCTCGGAGGAGCTAGAAGAACATGTCTGACTTCTTCGATGACGACCACCACCACACCTGCTTCATCATTCCCTCCATCTCTCTCTCTCTTTTTTATTTCTTTTTTTTATTTGGACGAACTAGAAAAGCATTTGGATTGTGTCGGCAGGAACTAGGGTTTGTTTTGGGGGGAAAGAAAGAGTTTTTTTGGTTACATGAAGGAGGGTTTGATTTGTGGGGGAAAGAATGGATTTTTTTTGGTTGTAGGAGGGAAAGAAAAGGGTAATATTGACTGTTGGAACTTGGAATACTTTGCTCAGTAAGCACGTGAGATGTATATCTGTGCATTTCAAATTTGAAACGTATTTGGTATATTATAAAAGCATTCCTAAATAATAATAAAAATCCAAAAATTAAAATAAATTATATCAGGAATGCTTTTCTGTTCTAGAACACCTTTATTCTGTTACAGCTACTAGGTACAGACAATAGGTGTTCCAAATTGAAAATTGCTTGGTGTTCCAAAATGACCATTTTGGTGTAGTGTAATGACTTTGACTTAGCTAATTTTGAGATGGCAGATTCATCACTATTAATGCAAGTTCATTGCACTAACTTTAGAGAAGTTCCTATTTGGCGTATAGGTATGATTTGCCTTGGCCTATAAATAACAGTGTAGAGAGTTTTCTCATTCATTTCATCCAAACTTCTCATTTAAGAAAAACTTAACCGATCCCCCTCCATGGCACTGCAGATTATGGATCTCCTCGTTCAAAGAAGATTTGATTTTGACGACAAACTCATTCAGAAGACTGAGATGCGTCGGGAGAGCTATGGATACAACAACTTATGTTCGAGCCCATTATCGGCATAGTTCTTATACGAGAAAGCGTTGGGTGCCTGTTGCTGTAGAAGCATGGAAATAAACAGGAAATCCTATGCGGCTCAAGACTAGGAGAGTTTCATGCGGCTCGAAAGTTCATTAGAGTTTCATGCGGCTCAGAAGTTCCCAGCGAGCCACGTGGCCTTATGCGGTTCAAAAAAGTCCTTCACAAACCGGTCATAATTAATTTATGCAGTTGGCTCATTTAATGCCCTGATGCGAAGTGACAGCTCTGACATGAAGGTTTGACAGCTCTGACATAAAGCTGCAATGATGACTCTGACATAATGGCGTGCTCCTAGGAAAACAAAGAAAATCTCTATAGCTGGCACGATCCACCGAATTCCAAAGCACTTCATTCCATACGGCTCTGACACGTGGCCGTCCTTATGCGGTTCAGTTGGAGGCCACCCCCATGCGGCTGCTACTCCTATGCGGCTCGGATCATGGGGGCCACCCCCATGCGGCTGCTACCCCTATGCGGCTCAGATCATAGGGCCACCCTCATGCGGCTCAGATTAAAGGATTGCCATGCGGTTCAGATATGGCCACCCCTATGCGGCTCAGATCATAGGGCCACCCTTGTGCGGCTCAGATTAAAAGATTGCCATGCGGTTCAGATAAGGCCACCCTTATGCGGTTCTAACACGAGGCCACACTCATACGGCCCAACCATGACAGTCCTCCATGCGGCTCGCAGCAGTTGGGACACGTGGCGGGAGCTGATCGAATCTCAATAATTCATATTTATTATAGTCAATGAGGGACACGTGGCGGGAGCTGATCGAATCTCAATAATTTATATCTATGAAGGACATGTGGCAGGAGTCGATCAAATCTCAATAGCTCAGATTTGCTGCAATCAACATAACCGTCCAGATTTGGTCAAATCCCAAATAAATCAGATTTATTGCAATCATCATAATTACCCGGATCAATCTCCAACAAATGATGCTGATTTGTTGCAATCAACAAAAAAGCAAGATCAGGGCAAATCTTAAAAAATCCTTGGCCGCCCTCTGTTTAAAGTGCAATCATTGCAAACCCTAATTATCACACCCCACTCTTATAAATAGCAAGGTGCCATTCCCTTGCAAAGGCCCCCTAGACAAAAAGTGGACACAGAGAGCACAAGGAGAGCACAGAGATATACGTATAAGGCCAGACACAGAGAGGTCCACACCCGAGCAGGAGCATTTCTTCCCCGGAGCCGAGGTTGCGTCCGATCGTCTAAGGAGTAAGGCAGAGCTGCCGTCGCTTTCCCGAGCCTCTACCGTCACCCCCCCAGAAAAACTAAACAATTGTACTTAGATTGCTGTACCTAGGTTTTCGTCCCTAGGCTTTCTTTGTACGAGCGAGTTTGTGTTGTAAAGTAAAAGTCCAGTCCTCCCATAAAACTGTTCTGTTCTTTTATAATCAATGGCAAAGAGTTGTATCCAAATATCGAGTCATCGTGCCCCAACTTTTGTTATGCTGGAAGAGGCACCGGGATTGGATTGATTACCATCATATGTTCTACTCAATAAATACTTCATTAGTCGAAGCACTCGCGTGTTGACGAGGAAGTAATTTGCTCTGATGAGGAGGGATGATGCGCCTATGCTGAGACGTCAGAATGATGTACGTAGCTACACATTTTAGGCTTCTTTGTAATAGACTTTTTATTGTAATCATTTTAGCTATGTAATAGATTTTCATATGAAATAAAAAATCTACTCTTTATGTGCTTTTTATCTTTGCTGTCTTCGAATGATGCGCTGACATTTGTCTTGTGTCTTCGGCGCATGATGTTTGTGGCGCATAGACACTTTGGTCTTCGGATGCGCCTAAAATTCCATGCTTCTACAAGACCTCCTTCAAATTTTTTTAAACCTTTTGCCAAGTTTAGAAATACCTTGAACCAAGAAGCATGGACAGTAGATATTTTTGGGTGCATGTCTTGTCTGGGTGGATGACAGTTCTGCGCATGGCTGAGTCGGCGTATACTCTTCTCGATTTAAATCAAGGAAGTTAACGCCTTGAATTTCGAGTGATTAATGAAGATCTCTTTTGGAAGATATGCCGTGGTCAATTTTACGAGCCCCGAAGAGACGCTGACGACATGTTTCTATCGGTTCATGTGCAGTTTAGGCCTAAAACTAGGCATCTGTGGAGAGAGAATAATTTCTTTTATTTTTTCTTCTTCGTCTTCCTTAGAGATTTTCAAAAAACCCTAGCTTTTGAGAAATGGCCCTAAAAATTCCTCGTGGCGCTGCTGGGCGAGGCAGAGACAAAGACAAGAAGCCTGTTGAGGCCGACGCTGAGGAATTCCAAGTCGTCGATACAACCCACGCCGACGTGCGTCCGAAAGTTGTCTGTGGGTGGTCTGCTACTTGGGAGTTTACCAAAAACACATAGACACTTTGTTGTACGATTTTAGGTGGATGGATGGGGAACCATCTTGGTGTAGGAACAATGACCCCTCTAGAGGGGGTGAATAGAGTGCAGCGGAGTATATTTAGTAATTAAAAAATTAACGCTAAGTAGGTGAAGCAATATATATATAAAATGATTGCAAGTTAGTCAGTAAATATCAGGACAAGAAAGCAATACGCAGAGACAACAGATTTATACTGGCTTTCCTCTGTGAGGACTAGTCCAGTCTCGAGTCTCGACCCGATGTTAATCCACTATTTTGAATAGAGATTACACCACGTATTTTGCACCGAAGAACACGCCAACTTCACCACCGTCGTATTTTTATCCGAAGCCCATGAACAAACTTCAACACCTTTCTGAAGAAAGCTTTTATACGCCAAGCTTGTACAACTCGAAAACTCCTACTCGGAAACCACCGGCACTTAGAAGATTGAGTTGACTTGGAAATTTGAAGATTAAAGCTTTGGGAATAGAATAGGAAGCTTAGAAATGAATAGAGAAGATGAAGATTGAATGTGTGTTTAGAAATGAAAATTTCTTCTCTATTTATAGGTTTTTGTAGGACAGAGTTCGGGCAGAACTCGGTACCCTAATGTTTAAAAAATTAAACGTTGGAGATCCACGAGAATACGTAAAGCTTCTGAACAGGAGTGATTTGGTCTAACCGAGTTCGGTTAGCCTAGTTCAAGGGCAGTTTGGGTTTAAGAAATGGTTTGGTTTAGGAATTGGTTTAGAAATAGATTTGGTTTGGTTTAGAATGGAATCAAGATAGGATTGGTTTAGGATAGAATCAAGGATATACTTCTAATTGCCAGTGATCCCGATTCACAGATATTCTAGACTCAATAAATAGAAAAATACAGAATAAATATAAAATCTCAGAGACGACGCAATCTGCATTCTTCATTTCTTTTTATATCGAAATCGAAGTTTAAGACACTTATCGAAATCGGTTTGACTATGGCTAAATGTGCCAACAATCTCCTCCATTTTGATAATATGACAAAACTTACGATTAATACTTAAAGAATGGTTCAGCTTGGAGTGGAAGTAGACTTGATGAGTACGGAAGGTACGTTATGTCACGCCCCAGAACCAGAATACTAGAGAGCGGGGGACAGACACAGCCATCTACGTACATTGAAGTGTAACCCACCTCGAAGTACGGTCACGACTGTCTAGATACATGAGGATTTTGCTACAAGCCAGCAGTCTCTTATTGTCAATAACAAACCTAGTGTCTCAATCTCAAGCAAGCAAGTAAATGTAACAAGATGGTAGATCATCAGACATACAAAGTAAGGCGTCAAATACATTACATATTCAGATGATCATGAAGCTAGTCATACAAAATACGAAGACTATCAAGATTTTAAGTCATACATGATCAACCCTAGGATTTGTCAACCACGTTACAGCCCTTAGGTAGACAGGAATGGATATTTAACACGAGCTAACACTTGCTCGGCGGCTAAACGCCTCAAAAGAATAATTTATAATATAGTGGAAGAGCAAAATAAAATCCACTCATTGCCAGGGTTACGACTAGTGTTCACCATCTGGCTGGAAAATCCTCGGGTGCTACTCCAAAATCTGGCCATACAAAACCAGCTGTGTCAGACCCCAGAAAGAGCAAGTGCCACAAGGGAGGCTTCACTTAAGAACTAAAACCAGCATATTCGCACATAAAGACATAATGATAACGAAAGACATGAGTTAGAGGAACAAAGCGATAAGATAGCTAAAGGACTATTCTGTAGAACCCTAGAGGGGGGGGGGGGGGTGAATAGGGAAATTAAAATTAAACTATAACAAATGATGCAATAAAAGCAATTAAGAGTAAAGAGTAGAAAGATCAAGCGCAAACACAAGGATGTATCCCGGTATCCTCTTTTGAGGCAATCCAGTCCCGGAACTCTCTCCGACTTTAATCCACTATTATGCAAATAGTACACACGAGTTTGGATCCGAAGAACTCGCCAACTTCTACACACGAGTTTTCTTACGAAGGCTCACCAACTTCAAAGAAAAGGAAAGGATGCTTTGATCTTCTAAACACTTGAAGATCGAAAGTAAAAGCTCTTGAGACACTCTAGCACTTTGGGTTAGATGACAATTGAAGATTAGGTAGAGTAGTAATGGTGAAGCTCTTTGGTGGTTAAGAAAATTTAAAGCTTGGAAGAGATAGCCTTTAAGAGGAGAGACAAAGCCTCTTTTATACAAATCCAACATCATAAAGGCAATACAGCCGTCGAGCGGATTATCCGCCGGATTTCCGCAGAAATCCGTCGGATTATCCGTTCAACAGTAACGGTCATAAAAAGAGCCGTTGGATGCATTAAATGCATTTGTCAGATGCCGTTGGATTTGAATTTCAAGTTTGCAAAAAGGTCAGGCGGATTATCCGTCGGATTTCAGCGGAATTCCGGCGGATGATCCGAACTGTGGTCTCACAAACTTGCTGTGAGGGGTTCGGATGATCCGCCGGATTTTCGTGGATTTCCGTCGGATTATCCGAACTTCTCCTCACATACTTGCTGTGAGGGTTTCGGATGATCCGTCGGATTTCCGCGGATTTCCGTCGGATTATCCGAACTTCTTCTCACATACTTGCTGTGAGGGGTTCGAATGATCCGTCGGATTTCCGCGAATTTCCATCGGATTATCCGAACTTCTCCTCACATACTTGCTGTGAGTGGTCGGATAATCCGGCGGATTTATCCGGAAATCCGTCGGATTTTCCGTCTCCTCTGAATGACTTCTTCACCATTTCTATCTTTATAAATGTCATCTTAGCAAAGTACATACATGGATTCCTAGTAGAATACAGACTCTAAAAGAGCAGGAAGCGCCATCTTCTATGTAGACTGTAAGCAGGCTTCATAGTCTTTGGCAAAGCTGATAAAGGAGATATCCAGAGCTCCATGGTCTTTGATTAACTTCATTGAAAGGAGAACCCTTCCTTCTATTCTTTCCTGAGAGAAAAACAAACTAACGACGTACAAGGGTTATTGTGAACAATTAATCAAAATCGATGTGCCAACAAACTCCCCCATTTTGATAATTGACAAATAATAAGAATGTAAATAGCTCCCCTGTAATAAAGGAATCTCCCCCTCAATACCTCAATATGATTTCTCTTCCTTTGTCAGTTAATCAAAGATGGAGAGAGAAACAGAAAAGAAACATGTAATTGAACATTAAAACATACTAAAACTTCATTTCATAAGAGAAGAAACAGGGGTACAAACAACGAGGCTATAAAAGCCCAACAGAGCACATAACTAAAAGCATATTTTTAAAAGCCCCGTAGGACCACACAAAACACAAACTCAAAGTCTCCGAAGGACCACACAAGACAACACTAAAAAGCAAGGCATCATCAACTGTCAGGCGCCTGAGACGGGCCGGCCTCCTGATCCTCATCATCCCCGGTAGCAGAGGTGAAGGCACCATAAGGATCGACGCTATCTGGGTACATGAAGCCATACACGTTCAGATCAGTGAAGCGAGGCCCCGAAAAGTCGGGATGAAGAGTATTAGGGTTGAGAAAGGGAGTGTGCTCCTCAAACATACGCTGTATGTAGTACGCCTGGTCTATGAAGCCATGGTGGATAAGAGTGCCAAGTCCCCTAGTGTTGGCCTGAAGACGCTCATGGGTAGAGAGAGAGAGATCGGCAAACTTGCGATCAATGTAGCGGCACATGTCATGAGTGAGGATAGTCGCCGGAGGAGATGCAGGGCCACCAGCAACAGCAGCAGGAGCAGGAGTAGGGGCAACAGCAGGAGTCATACGACCACGTCCCTTGGATTTTGCAAGAGGGGTGGGACGAGGATCGCCAACCGGACAATGAGTCAAGTCGACACCATTTGCTTCAAGGATCATGGTGATGTACATACCGAAGAGTAGGGAACGATGAGGGGATTCCCTAATAAGCATCATGGTGTAGATGATGGACTTGGATAGTGAAAAGGGTTGGCATGCCACCAGATAATACATGCAGATAAGCTCCTCAGCGGTCAGGCTGTCCATATTCCCAGACTTCGGGGTGAGAGTATGGCACAGGATACGATGCATGTCATGGAAGAAGGGACTCAGATCCTTGTCCTCCGGTCGCTGAACGAGGGATCCGCCACAGATGTTAAAAAAGAACTCTTCATAACTCATGTCGGGAGAGAAGGAGATGTGGTCGATGGTACCGGGAAGGGGGCGATGGACCTTGCGTTCATCGAGACCAAGGATGGTGGCCAAGGAAGCGGCAGTGACAGTGATCTTTACGCCACCAACCTTTGTCTCGAACTTCGGACCTTCCTTGGCGGGAACGAGATTGCAGTAGAACATGAGGATAGCATGGGGATAGAAGTCGACCTGACGCTCAAGGAGGGCGTCGATGCGGGAGAAGCGGAAGTAGTCGCGGTGGTCCTTGAAGTTGAGCCAAGAAATTGGTTTCCCGGAGAAGACAGGAGCTTTGTGGTAGAACGAAAACCATTCCCAGGAGTGGGAAGCAGATTTGAAGATGAGAGGGTTGTGGCCTTGCGTGGGAGGAGGAACAAACATAGCGAGGGTAGGAGGCTGAGTGGAGGAGGAGCTTCCGTCATGGCGTTGTCATTTGGTGTGAGAAGCCATGGAGGAAGAGAGAGTGAGTTAGAGATGTTTGGAGAAGAATGGAGGAAAGGAAAGAGAGGGGATGAAGTTTCTAATGGGTGGAGAGGTGGTAAAGAAGGGGTGTAATGGTTGGGAACGGATAGAGAGGAATGGGATCGGATAAAGAGGAAAGGAGGTGAAGAGAAAGCAGCGGACGCTTCGGTTACTGGGCCTGTACCGCGAAACCGGAAAATTCGACGGATTTTAACGGAAATCCGGCGAAAAATCTGGATGAAGATAAGAACGAATTCAAAGCGGGTAGGTGAAGGGTCATGTCTAATAAATGCCACAGCCGGGTTTGGCGGAGAACCATAAATGCGGAAAATCCGCCGGATTTCCGCGGGAATCCGTCGGATTTCCCGAACTTGTGCAAGAAAAGCTGCTGGAAATGAACGGAAAATCCGGCGGATTTGAGCGGAAATCCTCCGGAAAATTCGAGAAAGACAGAAATGTTTCAAATAGAGATATTGAGGAGTCCGATTTCTCGACAAATAAAAGTGAAACGATCTTCAGAGAGAGGTTTGGTAAAAATATCAGCAAGTTGATGAGTGGTGTCAATGAATTCAAGACAAATGTCACCCTTCAGTTGATGATCCCATAGAAAGTGATGTCTTATCTCAATGTGTTTAGTGCGAGAGTGACAAATAGGATTCTTCGTGAGATTAATGGAGCTAGTATTATCACATTTAATATGGGATGCATGAGGAAGAAATACCATAATCTACTAGTGTTTGTGTCATCCAAAGAATTTGTGCACAACAACACCCTGCCGCTATGTATTCAGCTTCGGTGGTAGAAAGAGCGACAGAGTTTTGTTTCTTACTAAACCATGATATCAAGGATTTTCCCAAGAAATGATATGTGCCGCTAGTGCTTTTTCGGTCAAGTTTGCACCCGGCAAAATCCGTATCCGAGAAACTGCGAAGCTCAAAGGATGAGAATTTTGGATACCATAGCCCCAAGTTAATGGTGCCCTTGAGATACCGAAAAATGCATTTTACGGCACATAAGTGAGACTCTTTGGGATTTGCTTGATATCGAGCACAAAGACAAACACTAAACATAATGTCGGGACGGCTAGCAGTAAGATAAAGTAAACTACCGAT
Organism: Iris pallida; assembly: GCA_029216955.1. Lineage (NCBI taxonomy): Eukaryota > Viridiplantae > Streptophyta > Magnoliopsida > Asparagales > Iridaceae > Iris > Iris pallida. Next base: position 35,676,722 of record JANAVB010042618.1, read on the forward strand.
CATACCTCGATACTTACGAATGTCAACGGATGTGCCATCTTCATCGTTGTCAAGCTTTGTCGTTGTTGCCATAGGAGTCCTCATTGATTTGGATGAGTCAAGTTCAAAGCGTTTGAGGAGATCCTTTGTGTATTTTGCTTGATTGATGAATGTCCCTTTGGGTCCTTGCTTGATTTGTAAGCCCAAAAAGAATGAAAGTTCACCCATCATGCTCATTTCAAATTCTTTCTGCATAACTTTAGCAAATTCTACGCAAAGTGTATTGTTAGTAGAACCAAAAATAATGTCATCGACATAAATTTGAACCAATAAAAGTGTGCCATTATGGGATTTGATAAAAAGTGTTGTGTCGACTTTCCCTTTTGAAAAATTGTGAGAAATAAGAAAGGAGCTTAGGCGCTCATACCAAGCACGAGGAGCTTGTTTGAGGCCATAAAGAGCTTTGTAAAGTTTGAACACGTGATTAGGAAATTGAAAATCTTCAAAGCCGGGAGGTTGTTTAACATAAACTTCCTCTTTAATAATACCATTTAGAAAAGCACTCTTAACATCCATTTGAAAGAGCTTAAAGTCATCAAAACAAGCAAAAGCGCAAAGCATACGAATGGACTCAAGACGTGCAACCAGAGCATAGGTTTCGTCGTAGTCAATGCCTTCCTCTTGGTTATAGCCTTGAGCAACCAATCGGGCTTTGTTACGAGTCACTAGCCCATCTTCATTAAGCTTGTTGTGAAACACCCATTTAGTTCCAATAATGGGATGATTGCTAGGTTTTGGGACAAGTTCCCAAACCTTGCTTCGCTCAAATTGATTTAGCTCCTCTTGCATAGCCATCATCCAAAATTCATCAAGAAAAGCATCATTAACATTTTTAGGCTCTATTTGAGAGATAAAAGCCACATTGGCACAAAGATCACGAGTGGCGGATCTTGTGCTAACACTGGAGGAAGGATCCCCAATGATAAGCTCCTTAGGATGATTGGTGACAAATCTCCATTCTCTTGGAAGATCCTTTTGAGGAGGCTCGAGAGGAGGAGACTCTTTTGATGGGGTCACAACTTCATTGTTAGATGAAGAAGGACGGTCCTCAATAGAGGAGTTCTCCAACCCAAACGAGATGTCATCAATATCCTCGGAAGAGGAGAATGTAGAAGAGTTGAGTTCATTAAAAGAGACATTGATTGACTCTTCGACAACAAGACTCCTTTTGTTGAAAACACGAAAACCTTTACTATGAGTAGAGTAACCAAGGAATATTCCTTCATAGGCTTTTTCTTCAAATTTGCCTAGGTTATCCTTGGTATTCAAAATAAAACAATTGCAACCAAAAACTTTGAAATATTCAATAGAAGGAATTTTGTTGAACCAAAGCTCATACGGAGTCTTCTTAGTAATAGGTCTAATTAAGACCCTATTAATAACATGACATGCCGTATTAACGGCTTCCGCCCAAAAATATTGGGGGAGCTTATATTGATTTAACATCACCCGGGCCATATCGCCAAGGGTTCGATTCTTTCTCTCCACAACACCATTTTGTTGAGGAGTACGGGGACAAGCAAAATCATGTCCAAAACCACTCTTTTCACAAAATCTTTTGAAATCAACATTATCAAATTCTCCTCCATGATCACTCCTAATTTTGTTGATAGAAAAACCTTTCTCATTTTGAACACGTTTACAAAAAGCAACAAATTCACGAAAAGTATCACTTTTACAAGCAAGAAAAATAATCCAAGTAAATCTCGAAAAATTATCAACTAAAACAAAAGCATAAAGTTTGCCACCAAGGCTAGCAACTCTACTAGGCCCAAAGAGATCCATATGAATAAGTTGGAGGGGTCTAGTGGTACTCACAGAGTTGATGGATTTGAAAGAAGACTTGGTCAACTTACTTTTCTCACATTCTTCACATACCATATCCTTTTTGAAAGGGATACTAGGAAGTCCTCGTACAAGCTTCTTGGTGGCGAGGCGAGAGATGGTATCCATGTTGGCGTGTCCAAGCCTCATGTGCCAAAGCCAACTCTCATCGTTCTTTGCAACTAGGCACCTGTCATTGTTAGTACCTTCAACAAGATAGAGAACATAAATATTATTTTCCCTAATGCCTTCATATACAATAGTTCCATTGGAGCTATCGGTAATGTAGCATTTGAGTTTAACAAACTTGATATCATAGCCATTATCAGTAAGATGGCTAATACTAAGAAGATTATGCTTGAGATTAGTAACAAGACATACATTATTAATACAAGGATAAGGAGGAGAACCGATATTACCATTCCCAATAATATACCCTTTTAGATTGTTACCGAAGGAGACATGTCCTTCTTTCTTCATCGATAGCGTTGTAAAAAGTGAAGCATCACCGGTCATGTGTCGAGAACAACCGCTATCGAGAATCCACTTGCTTCTAGCATGAGAAGGATTCGTCACCTACAACATAAATTGAAGATGAACATTTTGGTACCCATGATCTTATGGGTCCATGAGTGTTAGTCTTAGGAACCCACTTAAGATCTCATGTCAACTTGTTTTCTTGTATAACAAAAGTTTGAGGTGTGACCGACCAAACCACAATAATTGCACATCAAAGAAGATTTAGAAGAAGAAGTGTGAGTGTTGTGCATATGTGAGTTTCTAGTGTGAGAAGTTCTACCATGGGTGTTATGATGATAGTAAAAAGAATGATGAGAGGTGTTCTTCTTAACAAAAGGTCCTTTTCTTGTGTTAGAAAAGGAGTTGTGTGTAGTGTTCATGTAATGGTTATGCTTAGCAATGTGATGAGTGTGAGGGTGTCTTGGAGCATGCATGTGAGTGATATTCTTATTACTTAAAACCTTACTCCATGTAAGAAGATCATTGTACTTAATAGAAGTGGAATATTCTCTTCTATTAGCATCTTGACATTTGCGCATGGCAAATTCATACGAGCTTCTCATGGATTGAATCTTATCATCCTTTTTCTTGATGGTGTCAAGAGATTCTTGAAACTTGAGTCGCAAAGACTCCATTTCATCCGTGTCGAAAATAGGAGATTTTTCCTTCACATCAATAATGATGTTTGAGAGCCTCTCTACTTCAAGTTGAAGAGCCTCAACCTCCTTAAGAGATTTCTTGTATTTATTCCGAACACCTTTGTGTTCTTCATGTAACTCAAGAATGGCTTTCTCCAAATCATCATAGGTAAGAGTGTTTAAGGAGAAGTCATCAATTATCTCATCGGTTGCCATGAGACAGACGTTGGCATTGTGTTTGCACTCCTTGTCGTTGTCGGAGTCGCTCGTGTCGCTTTCACACCAAATACTAGTGTTGGCGAACTTTCTGGAGGACAAGCTTCCCTTGCTAGGTTTCTTGTACTTGCTTGAGTCTTTTCGCACCATCATCGGACAATCCCTCTTGATGTGTCCAGGTCTTCTGCATTGATAGCATGCTAGGTCTTCTTCATTGTCCCATCTAGAGCGGTTGGCCTTGTTGAACTTTAAGAACTTCCGGAAGTGCTTAGCTGTGAGAGCTATTTCTTCATCATCGTCCGACTCATTGTCGTCGGAGCTATCCTTGGAGTAAGACCTTGATGCTTTGAGAGCAAGGGTCTTCTCCTTTTCTTTGGTCTTCTCATTCTCCTTCTCTTGAATGGAGGATTCCTCTTGATCCTTCATGTCAAGCTCGTGAGTCATTAGCTTACCCATGAGGGTCTCTAGGTTCATGACGGTTAGATCGTTTCCCTCAATGATTGCGGTAGCTTTAGGACTCCAAGCTTTCATCAATCCTCTAAGAATCTTCCTTATCTTTTCATGAGCAGGATATTCCTTTCCAAGAGAAGAGAGAGGGTTAATAATGTCACCAAAACGAGTAAACATGCTAGCAATAGATTCATCATGCTTCATTTTAAAAGACTCATATTCTTGCGTGAGTCTACTGATCTTAGATTCTTTCACTTGTGAGGTTCCCTCATGTGTGACTTCAAGTAACTTCCAAATCTCATTGGAAATCTTGCAAGTAGAGATGCGGTTGAATTCACTACTGTCGAGAGCACAGTAAAGAACATTCATTGCCTTGGCATCTCGACAAACATGCTTCTTAATGTTTTCGGCAAGTGTTTCCCGAAGGGTGTCAGAAGCAATATCCTCAATAGCTCTGGAAGGAGTAGGAAGGCCATTTATCACGCAATCCCATAAGTCGAAATCTATGGACTTTAGATAAATGCCCATCCTAATCTTCCAGTAGTTATAGTTGGTACCATCAAATAGGGGGGGCCTATTTGTGGAGTGTCCCTCATTGTGAAACGTGTTGATGCTAGGGTTAGAGGCCATGGATCACTCAAGGAAGTAAAACCAAATCAAGAGAACAAAGCTCTGATACCAATTGTAGAACCCTAAAGGGGGGGTGAATAGGGAAATTAAAATTAAACTATAACAAATGATGCAATAAAAGCAATTAAGAGTAAAGAGTAGAAAGATCAAGCGCAAACACAAGGATGTATCCTGGTATCCTCTTTTGAGGCAATCCAGTCCCGGAACTCTCTCCGGCTTTAATCCACTATTATGCAAATAGTACACACGAGTTTGGATCTGAAGAACTCGCCAACTTCAACACGAGTTTGGATCCGAAGAACTCGCCAACTTCTACACACGAGTTTTCTTACGAAGGCTCGCCAACTTCAAAGAAAAGGAAAGGATGCTTTGATCTTCTAAACACTTGAAGATCGAAAGTAAAAGCTCTTGAGACACTCTAGCACTTTGGGTTAGATGACAATTGAAGATTAGGTAGAGTAGTAATGGTGAAGCTCTTTGGTGGTTGAGAAAATTTAAAGATTGGAAGAGATAGCCTTTAAGAGGAGAGACAAAGCCTCTTTTATACAAATCCAACATCATAAAGGCAATACAGCCGTCGAGCGGATTATCCGTCGGATTTCCGCGGAAATCCGTCGGATTATCCGTTCAACAGTAACGGTCATAAAAAGAGCCGTTGGATGCATTAAATGCATTTGTCAGATGCCATTGGATTTGAATTTCAAGTTTGCAAAAAGGTCAGGCGGATTATCCGTCGGATTTCAGCGGAATTCTGGCGGATGATCCGAACTGTGGTCTCACAAACTTGCTGTGAGGGGTTCGGATGATCCGCCGGATTTCCGCGGATTTCCGTCGGATTATCCGAACTTCTCCTCACATACTTGCTGTGAGGGTTTCGGATGATCCGTCGGATTTCCGCGGATTTCCGTCGGATTATCCGAACTTCTCCTCACATACTTGCTGTGAGGGATTCGGATGATCCGTCGGATTTCCGCAGATTTTCGTCGGATTATCCGAACTTCTCCTCACATACTTGCTGTGAGTGGTCGGATAATCCAGTGGATTTATCCGGAAATCCGTCGGATTTTTCGTCTCCTCTAAATGACTTCTTCACCATTTCTATCTTTATAAATGTCATCTTAGCAAAGTACGTACATGGATTCCTAGTAGAATACAGACTCTAAAAGAGCAGGAAGCGCCATCTTCTATGTAGACTGTAAGCAGGCTTCATAGTCTTTGGCAAAGCTGATAAAGGAGATATCCAGAGCTCCATGGTCTTTGATTAACTTCATTGAAAGGAGAACCCTTCCTTCTATTCTTTCCTGAGAGAAAACAAACTAACGACGTACAAGGGTTATTGTGAACAATTAATCAAAATCGATGTGCCAACATATTCCAGTAAACAAGTTACAATTCATAAACTAAATAAGGACCGGGGTTGTAACCCTTCACCGGAACAGAACTTTGTCTCTAACCAATTATCGATAAGGTAAAGTAAACAATAATGTACTGAATAACCATGTACTGGTCTTGTCTAGGCAAGACCAGGCGAGACTCCATTCATCGATCACGGCCAAGCAATGTGCGGCTTGATACTTTAACTAACTAGGGTTATCACAAGCCTAGTTACTAACAAGATTCATCGAGATGTTCCAACAGCCACAAGCCCTATAGTCTTAATCCAGGTTATCTGGTCACAAGTTGAGAGAGTTGGATTAGGTGACTTAGAGGTGCAACACATGACAGTGTACTGGAAATGTGTCCTACTCGACGGCAAGCTACAAGTCCAATTAAAGTGCCCAGATAACGGGACTACCTGTAGCTGAGAATCTCTTCATAGACTATTTGATTAAACTAGTCATTATCATAGTCAGATTCAGTACAAATCCCTGACCGTGGAAATCAGGAATTCATGTCCTAGATATGATGCAAGACGAGACATGTAGCTTGTACAGGCACAACCATCCACGGTGTCAAGACACGAGTTACTTAGCGAGTCAAGATAGCCGTCGCAACAGCATATCATGATAGGTTACTTATCAAGATTACTTGTCAAAGGTGCGCCACAACGGACCACCATCAAGAATTATCATGTCAAATTACTTGTCAAGAGTGCACCACGGTGGGTCACTATCAAGAGTTATCATGTAAAGTCATAATGTCATGTCGTGTTCATGAAAGTGCACCTCAATGGGCCACTGTCAATGAGTGGTTAGAGAGTGTACGTGCAACACTAATATCGTGTTTAAAGCTCAGAGTACATGTGCAACACGGAAAATAACATTACAGGACTAATCAAGTAAAGAGTACAAACAAGGACACAATTTATACTAAGGACCATGAGGACAATATGGACATTTGCAAAGGATGGCACAAAGTGGTCAGTGGGGTGTCATGAAGAGCATGCACCCAAATGCATGTGTTGAGAGTGGCATGCGCCCACATGTATGCCTATGCTCCCCCATGTGTGCGCCTAAGGGCTAAACCTATTATGCAAAGCATATGCTATGGAGGGTATGCACCAAGGAACATGCGCCCATGGGCTATGCACCCATGCCTATGCGCCTACGTATAGGAAAAGGTAAGTCAGAGAATGCACTACAACCAGTGCCTTATGCGCCCAAGTCAGGAAGCCATGCGCCCACCATTAGCACAACATGGGTCTATAAAAAGATGCTAGTCCAAGGTGAGCTATGCCCCCAGACCTATGTGCCTACATAAGCATGAAAATGCCATGAAGGATTACAAGTCAGGTGCTCATGCACCATCCAATGGAGGCCATGCACCCACATGTGTGTCTATGCGCCCACATGTGGCCTTATGCGCCCACAGGTTTGCACTCAATAGTGTGCAAACACTGTTCATCTTCTCCAAGTTGGCCGAGAGCACAAGTCATGGAACCTATGAACTTCTAACTCTCATAACTTGGTCAAAATACAATGAAATCTAACTTTTCAAAAGTCAAAGTTGTGTAAAATCAAATTCTCTACCACATGGAACTCTTAGTTTTCGAAAACAAGATGGTTTGCTAGATCAATACCCAAGAAAACTCCAAAATGGTGCATAGTTAGATCTATAAAATTATATACATGAAAATGCAAAATGACAATAACTAAAGGAGCTTAGAATATTGCATAGAAGAGATTAGAACAATAAAATGGAGGGTTCCTTCATGAAGCAAGTTGCACTCGCCTAAGCTTGGTGGGTGGAGGAATTAATGAAAGAGGAGGAGGAAGAAGAAGTAATGGAGGAGAGAGAGAAGGTTGGTGGGCTTTAAATGGAAAGGGGGTTTAACATAATAAACCAAAGAAAATAAACCAAGCCAAACCAAAATGAACTAAGTCAAACCATGATATGCCATGATGAACCTAAGCATGATTAAACCAAAATTAGCTAGCAAGGCAAGAAAAGTAAAAATACGTGTCAGGATTCCGTATACGTATACTGGAAATAGGGATAACGGAAAATGGGGATGACACAATAGTAGTTTTTTGTCCGTCAAATAGTTGGTACAATACAATGTTCAATGCTCCCCCGTAGTATACGATCAAGTCTTATTCCTCCCTTGTAATAAAATATTCTGCTGAAACTATATCTGTAGAGTCTCAAAACCAACATTCTTTCAAACCAAATTAGTAATACAGTGAATAAGCATCAGAAATCTTAAGTTATAGCCAAGATGAATTGAATCAATCTTAAACTCAAGGAAATCAATAAAATATCAATCATTATCAATCTTACTCCCCCGTTTTGTTATAATAGCAAAATGGTATAGCAATATTATGAAACCACAAAAGATGATACGCATGGAACAATGGAAATACTAGCATAAACTGAAAAGAGTTTTGCATACATCACAAAAAAATGAAAAAGGCATAACTGATAATGCTTAAAAGAAGCATTTATCACAAATACATGCATAAAGTCAAAACATAACAAAAAGTCACTAAACTATTACGAGAAAAAACATATATCCTTAACTATCATCCTCATCATCAGCAGCAGTTGCAGCACCAGCAGCATTAGAAGGACCGATCTCAGCAGATCGGTTGGGGTCATTTTGAGCGGCAATAGGATCAAAGTAACGATGTGCCTTATGGTCATCAATGCGATAGCCAAGCCTGGATGGATCACGAACCATAGGAATGGGGCCTCTAGGGTTGTGAGCAAGGCTATATGATAAATCATGAACCGTGTTCGAGATGGCCTGGTGCTGAAGGGTAGTACGAAAATCCATAGCTCAAAACTGATCTAGAATGAGAGTCTGAAGGACTCAAGAGTAACACCGACAGGAGGATGAGTATCCTGGGAGTCAGTAGAAGTGGGAGCAACTGCAGAAGGTGGAACCTGTGCAGGCTATGCTAGGCGATGATGCTCATGATGATAGGTAGGGGCAGCATCCTCAGCACAGTCCTCAAGACTGACCTCAAAATACTGAAATTTGATAGGAAGATACATCGCGTATAGAAGGAATCGCGAGGAATTCTTGCGACAACGATCTATAGCGGAGATGATTGTCTTGGGTAGACTGAAGGGAACATGGAAGCGAAGATGATAAATTACCGAGAGTTCCATGTAAGAAATCTCATCTGTGGCAGTGTTCTTAGGAAGGATAGTAGAGAACACCATGCGATAGAGATAATAGAAGTAGTTGTTCATATGTCTAGTGTAACGCCCCAGTCCCAAAATACGTAGGACTAGTAACGTAGACATGCCAGCTGTATACATACAAAGTACATGGGCCTCGTATGAATACATAAGCTATAAAATGTAGTAAACCGCAACTAACTAATCTCATCCACAAAATGTAAGAATAAAATATATCATATAATCATCTATAAATTGTCATTGGTACATGTAGTTGGGCGGAGACAAATCCACTACCAACTATGAAAAGAAATACATAACAAAGGAAAGAGTGTAGCGAGCGAAGCGAAGACGATCAAAGTGTAATCATACTCGAAGAAATAGAGATGATCATGGCCACGGCTAGAACACCTGCGAAAGACAAGAGCACACACCTAGAGAGATAACCAGGTCCTGAGAGGGATGTAACAAGATACAATAAGCATGCCATATAAATACTGAATATAAAATATGCCACAATCAAAGAAAGTGACAAGACATAAATAAGGTAGTCTAACCATACTAAAGTGAACATGCAGTTAAGAAACAATCCTTTCGACGCATAAGCCCTGGCTGTAAATAGGATCGGCATAGTCCCCATATAGGGCACCAGGGGCCTACGTCCGTAACGTCCGAAGATCGTCATAGGACATCATGTGCAAGGGGCTACGTCCATAACGCTCTAGAAAACGTCAGAGGACACCTGGAGCCTGCGTCTCCAGAGGAACGCACAGGTAATAAGGGAAGTGCAAAGAAGCCCATACGTCAGGTATTATTTTTCCCACCCGATGCTCTTATTTAAGTCACATCTACGACCATATATCTCTACTAACTGCTAAGTCTCCTAACATGTCTCTATTAGCAGTTAGCCCTAATGCATGCACATGGGGGATCAGACCACACGCAAGAACCTCTACATGCTACTCATCTCACACATCCTCGTGGTACAATTGTTCAAGGTATATGCAATATATTACAAACGGTAGTCTCTTAACTCTAAGTCAATATGCAATCAAAGGATAATAACAAAGTAAACTAATATATAATCACTGAGCATGTAGTAAATCAAGAACTGTAATAACTGTAAATAATGAATAGTGATATGTAATAAAATGCAGACTGAATATAAACAGTATAATGGCAAGGTATCTTGCCTGATAGGACGCCTGGTGTACTACAATGATCAAGGTGGTATGATCTGCGACGTCGGTGTAACAACTATGCAGGGTGACCTCTGATGGTAGCACGGACAGTTCTATTGGTCCAGAATGGTTGAATTAGTTAGGTGAGGTGAAGGGGTTCAAATTCACAAAGAAGTGGGTACGTATGATTAGGCATGATCAATGATGATGACAAAGAGGAAATTTGACGTAAGTAGTTATAAATAATATTTTTAAAAGGTATTATAATATTTGAAAAGTAGTTCATTAGTCTTACAAATACTTCAGTAATTATTTGTTAATACTATAAAACATTACAGAGATTTTGGTAAAAAATATATATATTTATATAATATTCGAGAATCAAGAAAATTATATTTTATTTGCCAAACTATAATTTAAATAAAATTCAGTTTTAGAATACCATAAAATAATTTAGTAGTATATTTTAGGTTAAGCCAAATCTATTTTTATCATACACCTATTTTTAAAATTATCAATAATAATATTATTAAAACATAATGATAATAAAATTTAAAATAATGATATACATATACAATGTACTGCAACAACCATATATTATGTATAAGCTGATTTATACTAACAATTTGATATAATAATAAAATAATAATACTAACAACAGCAAAATCTATTAGTGATTATAATAATACAAAAATACCAAATATTATTATAATAATAGCAAGGAAATATCTATAATCTATAATAATACTAATAGCAAAGAAAATCTATTATTAGCAAAGAATAATAGCAAAGAAATAACAGCAAAGAATAATACCAAAGAAAAATAGCAAAGAAATATCTATAATAATATATTTATAAAACTCTTTTAGTAATTAATATACTGTAGTATTACAACAGTACTAAATACAAAAATCTATTATAGTGAGAGAGTGTAAAAAGAATAAGGGAGAAAGAGGTCAGGAAGAGAGAGGAATAAACGGGCGTGAGAGAGGAGCGATAGAGAGAGAGAGGCTGAGAGGGAGATGTGAACGGAGAATAGGGTGTCGATGAGCCGGCGGGGCTCACTGCTCCGGCGGAGTGCGGCGCCAACGACCGGAGGGAATCGGGCTGGCACGCCTGGTACGGAGGCGGCGGCCAGGCTTGTGGAGAAGTGCGACGAGGCGGTGGAGGTGGTTCGTCGGTACGGCGGCCTCGCGGAGATGGCCGTGCGTCCACGGGAAAGGCTGGAGTGACGATGGAGGGTTTGCCGGCTCGTACGGTGGTCGACGCCGCGGCCATGGAGGAGTACGGTCGGCTGAGTGTACGAAGAGGGGTGGAGCTCGAGAGGGATGCGGCTCAATGAGTCAACAGCGCGCGGTGGCTTGATGACCGGAGTGAGTTTAGGTTTAGGGTTTTGCTTTTTTTTGGGGTTGTCTTAGTTTGGTGGTGATGATGGTGACGGTGGTGGTGTGGGACGGCTAGGGTGAGGGTGTGCCGGTGGTGGTGTGGTGTTGCTCGGCCGGTGTGGCGGTGGTGTGTACTGTTTTAATGGTGGTGGGTGATGGGTTGGCTGGTGATTTAGGTGCGGTAGAAGGGCTCATCGGGGCAACGAGCAGATGGTGGCTGGCCGGGGCTAGACAGTGGGCTGGGGTGGTGGTTGGAGGTGAAGATGGGGATGTCGGTCGTCATGGACGGGGCGGAGCCATGCGGGCGGTGGTGGTGATGGCTGGGCGTGGTTTTGCTGGTGGTGCCGCCGGTGGGTGTGTGGAGGTCAGGGCGTGTGTGGTCGGGTTGACGGGGCAATGGGTGGTGGTTGGCAGGACGTGGCCGGAGGAGTTGGTCAGGTCGACGATGGATGGGGGTTGGCCTGACCTTGGTGGGGCTGGTCGTGAAGGTGATAGCGGTGGAGATGAGAGAGGGTTCTGGCTACGGGTAGAGAGATGGAGTGCTGCTCCGGGCAGTCAAGACAGAGCCAGGGATAGGATTAGGATTATGTCGTCGTGTCGAGGTTGTCGACACTAAGGAGAAATCATGTATATGTAAATAAAATGGAATAAGAAGTCACCCGGGGTCGGACACGAGGCCGTCACGGCTGAGACGGAAGATGTTGGACATAGACACGAGGCACGCACATTATGGTAGAATTTGTGGAGAAATTTTTTGTGAATGGTAGAAATAATTGGATGAGTACCTCTCCTTATATAGGAGGTAAAAATTCCCAGTTGGATAAGGACTATGATTTATTTAACCCAAAATAGATAATTCGCTACTTAATTTAAATCGATTCAATCAATAATAATCAAAATCCAATTCTAGTTTAAATCTAGATACTCTAAACTCAATATAAATTCTATCTTTAGGTTTAAACTATTTTAATCAAATCCATAAAATCTAATCAAAGATTTAAATTGCCACAATTGTTTCAAAATATATTTTCTAAAATACTAATAATAATAATTTTGAAAATTACATTATTATTTAAAATACACTAATAAATAATTACAAAATATATGTAAGCACAAAGAATATTATTTATTATTACTAACTATCATAAACGAAAGACTTGTTATAAATAAATAAAATAATGGACTTGGAAATATTGGTATGGTAGCTAAAATAATTATTATATTTATTATTTTGAAACTATAAATAAAAAAAAATATTTTTTTAAAAATATGTACGCTCGCACATATTCGCACTCGTCGAGCAATTACGAAAAATGAAATTTCGCGCGCGACGTACAATGCAACTACACGACGTATAAATACAAAATAAAAAAATTAGTACCAATTTAAAAAAAATATAGTAAAAATTTAGGGGTTTTACATCCTACCCAACTTAAAAGAATTTTGTCCTCGAAATTAAGAATAATAGGGGTGGGTGAGGAGGTCACATGGGTATATCGGTAATGAATACGATCAAGTCACTGGATAAGGCAAAGAAACGACGTTCAATGCAAACATGCATTAAAAAAAATCACGATTTCAAATAATAACAAAAATAATTCATGGATATGGCTAATTAACGCCAGAAGGAAAAATGATTATGTTTAACGTTTAATCAAGTTAACATGCGATAAGGAACAGTACGGTATCAAGAGAAATAATTTTGAGAACTTAAAGACATGGTTCCTTGAGAGTAGGTTGGGGGCACGATTAAGAGAGTGATTAGGTGCACGCCTAAATTAAGCGATTAGAAGACCATGATAGTAAATATAGGGCCGAGAAGAAGGACGAGTAGTTTAAGACGAAGATATAGCAACATCGAGTGATAATGGTCATAGGTGATAGGATAGTTAGAGGAATTTCTAGCACAATGCCTTCGTTCTTCTAAAATATATAGGTGAAGGAGAAAGCAATATAGAGTTCGAAGGAGACGTTATCGAATACGAATACGTGGTTCAAAGGCAGCCGAATAATTTTAAAAGAATTGTCAAGGCAGTCATGGATGAGATTCTAAAGGCCAAGCTTAATTATGTCTCCATCCGCGTAGAACGATAGATAAAAGCGAACCAAAGTGTACTAGGTTGATCAGACCATCATGCACCGGCTCTGATTAGACAGTATGTTAGTGGAGGCCTCCAATAATAGACTGTCCCTGATCAAGCTCAATAAAAGGATAAGCTGGTAAAACTGGGCTAAACTAGCGGCATAAGTCAAGTTCAAAAAATAAGCATGCGAAAAAATAGTGCAAGAAATACAAATAGTCTAAATATCTAAGTCTTGCCCGGCGTTTGTGCCTATAAAGGTGTCCTACTATCTTCTTGGTTAAGCTCAAAGTGAATGTTAGGTTGTGAGGCATCTATCCCACTTAAAAGAGTTAAACTTGTAGTATGATGGGACAGGGGTCAAGCAATTGAGATAAGGCACCAAGTTAACCGTTTAAGGAATTAAGTTATTCACAATCATATATGGGGTCGAAAGAATTGAGTCCAGATTCGGTCTCTAACTGAAGTCAGAAAGGACAATGGTATTATGATATGGTTTATAGCTAGCCATTTCGACTTGAAAGTCGTATCACAAAAATAAAGTACAAGGGAACGTATTTTAGTGGGACATAATATACCTACATGAAGGTGGGCTCGTCGAGGTCTTGCATATAGAATTTGTTGGATGGAAGAGTCTAGCGTTGTGCTCCAAATATCCAAGTCACGGTAAAGGACACAAAAAAATTTAAAATATAAAGTGGGAGTTCACGAGATAATGATTAACGCACAAAATAAATGACCAAGTTAAAGCATGAAATAAAGATAATTCAGATTCTAGTAGATCAAGGTAAAATAAGTTAGGAACACAGTTTCTAGAGAGAAGATAGTCTTTTAGATGGAACATGGTCAAGAAAAAGATTCTAATCATTTCTAAGTTTCAAATAATTTGATGCTTACAATAAAAATCTAGATTTGAGGGATGGTCGAGTGGGTCAAGATAAAAATATAGTTACACAGTTTGGTCGATGACTAACTACACTTGTATATATGTCATATCATAATCATAGGTGGTATGGCAACTTATTGTGGAATACTTGCATCTCATTAAGTGACCTTGCTTGTTTCTTGGTCCTTCACCAATATATGATCTAATCTAATAATTTTAAGTTCCTCAAAAGTTTCTCAATAAAATTCTCAAGATACTCCACCAAAATTTCTAATTATCTTAGGCTGTCAAGTTTAATCAAAATCTAAATCTCTAATCAATCTCGAAATAGTCCTTGTATATCGCAAATTGAACATACCCTCTTTTTTTTTAAAATTTAAATATCCATAATCAAGGCTTTAAACTCGAAATCTAAATAACTTTATAAATCATAGATCATATGACACAATTTGAAATTTGAATTTTTCCTTCAAAGTCGATTTCATATCTTCCAAAATATTTTAAACAAATTTTTTACCATCATCTCTTCAAACTCAAAATTAAATAAACTTATAAATCGTACGCGTAATTTAAAACCTCAAGCTCTCTCTCCCTTCTAAACTTCCGTCTTCTCTAGTCGTCTACAAAATCATAATTTAAACACTTTAAATAATTTTGAGATAAACTTTAACATATTACAATCCAAACTTGAACTTAACCGTAAATCATGTGTCACAATTTAAAGATGTTTCTCAAATCGGTTTCATATCCCCATAAATCATAAACTATTTCATAATTTCCAAAAATTATAAATCATAAATTTGTTTTCTCGATTTGGCTGTCCTCTTGTGTATACCACCTTGTAATAGCAAAATAAAATTCCAAAAGGCGGTAATATGCTACTACCCAACTTGGAATTAACTAATCCTTAAAATTATACTTTTAGAAAAAATGTCTTTATAACTCAAATAAGACCTCAATGTACACTAATTGTCAATGTAATCTTCTTAGACATGTGTTTGACCTATGAGCATATAATAGTGTAGTCATCTTCCTAACTGTCACTAAGCACGAAAGATAAGAATTTACGGTAAGAAGAGTTCAAGCAGGTTGCAAATCAAATATGGTAACGAGAGTTCAGAATTTGATGTCAAGAAAGGATGCCAAGTAAGTGGATGAGTTTCTAGACCTTAATCCTATATTGCAGGCCCGTTCGGTATAGTTATGTAACCGAAACGGCAAACTTGACCTGCATGGGCCACCAAAAAAATATGTAACGCCCCAGTCCCAAAATACGTAGGACTAGGAACGTAGACATGTCAGCTGTATACATACGAAGTACATGGGCCTCGTATGAATATATAAGCTGTAAAATGCAGTAAACCACAACTAACTAATCTCATCCACAAAATGTAAGAATAAAAGATATCATATAATCAACTATGAATTGTCATTGGTACATGTAGTTGGGCGGAGACAAATCCACTACCAACTATGAAAATAAATACATAACAAAAGAAAGAATGTGGCGAGCGAAGCGAAGATGATCAAAGTGCAATCATCCTCGAAGAAATAGAGATGATCATGGCCATAGGTAGAACACCTACGAAAGACAAGAGCACACACCTGGAGAGATAACCAGGTCCTCAGAGGGACGTAATAAGATACAATAAACATGCCATATAAATACTGAATATAAAATATGCCACAATCAAAGAAAGTGACAAGACATAAATAAGGTAGTCTAACCATACTAAAGTGAACATGCAGTTAAGAAATAATTCTTTCGACGCATGAGCCCTGGCTGTAAATAGGATAGGCATAGTCCCCATATAGGACACCAGGGGCCTACGTCCGTAACGTCCGAAGATCGTCAGAGGGCATCATGTGCAAGGGGCTACGTCCATAACGCTTTGGAAAACGTCAGAGGGCACCTGGAGCGTGCGTCTCCGGAGGAGCGCACAGGTAATAAGGGAAGTGCAAGGAAGCCCATACGTCAGGTATTATTCTTCCCATCCGATGCTCTTATTTAAGTCGCATCCACGACCATATACCTCTACTAACTGCTAAGTCTCCTAACATGCCTCTATTAGCAGTTAGCCCTAACGTATGCATATGGAAGATCAGCCCACACGCAAGAACCTCTGCATGCTACTCATCTCACACATCCTCGTTGTCACGACCCGCACCCTAGAGTTAGGGCACGAGAATGTAACGACGCCCAGCCTACGCCGCAGTGTCGGCGGTAGAACGCTGTCCTAGGTCACAACATCTAACAATATAAAGCTAAGCAGTTTATACTTCCCGAATGGGGGTGACATAGCAGATACAAATTCAATCACATCTAAGGTAGAGTATGATAAGGATAGATAAAACATGAAATCCAAAATAAATACAGGAGATAGAAGTCTAAGTGTCTAAGATACATGAACCCGGAAGTACATCTCAAAACTCAAATAAAGATACAGTAATCCACAAAGTAAATACAACTCCAGACAAAAATGAAATAACTACCTAAACAACCTCTAATGTGTCTCCTCTAGGCTAGCAGGCACCTCCAGGCTATCTGTAAAATTTATCAACAGGTCCAGTCAGGACTGGAGCGAGCACAATACATCTCAACAGTTCATCGCAGGTTAGAAAATATATTCATGCAGTAAAGTAAGATACAGGTACTGAAAGAATGCTGTATATAAACAGAGAGAGAGCTGTAATAGAAATATCTACTATACATAGAGAACTAGCAGTGACTAGTGAGTCAGAGTATAATATAAACATGTAAATGGCCTGGGATGATTCAATGAAGACACTACGAAATGATTCAATGAAGATACTACTGGTGTATTATTCACATGTCCACTTCTACTCTCCCGTACCCCCAATCAATACACAAGGATCCAGCCAGGTTATGTTATGATACTATGTTCAGACCCCGAAGGTAATGGATCCCGAAGGTAATGGACCCCGAAGGTGATACATAGTAGACCCATAAATGGGATAGGGATTCCAGGATGACTCTGTGATCATAAGAGTATATGTCACAAGTGATCGAAGAATCAATGAAGCATAGTGATACGCCATGTAAGTGAAACGCACAAACATAGAGTACTCGATGCTCCCTAAGGATAACATCTCAAGAAGGGATCCATATAGTACCAATCTGTGTGACCAACGTGACAGTACAAGTAAAGTAATCTACTGCAGGAAATAATTCTAAGCAAGATATGAAATGATCAGAGAATGTACTCGCCTCTATAACCTGAACAGCTGATAAGTATAGGGAGGTCCCACTGAAGCCACAGAGTCCTATTTAAAGCAACACAGGTTACAAGGTGTTCAAGTTAAAATAAATGAATCCCTACAGGCAAATCTATATTATTCTAGGTTCTTCTACGTCAAATTAACTCTAGGTCAACTCCGGTCAATAATTTAGTCAAACTAGGTCAAGCGTTGACTTATAGTTGACTTTGGGTCAACTGGTCAACTCTGGTCAAACAGGGTCAATTCTAGTCTAATATAAAGTGTACTTCGTTATTTGTACGTCGAAACTTACGACACGTAAATCGAGATAAGAGGATTATCGGTAAGGTTGATAATCTTATTATAGTGATCCACGTATCCAACTTGTCAATTTCAGCGATGTGAGATCACTGGAATTGGCTAATCTCAGTTTCGTTGTACTAATCCCGAAATACGAACATTATATGAATTAATTATTAATTAATTATAAAAAGGTTAAACTCAGAGAAACTATCAACAAACATTGTCGGACGATGAAATAGACATCGCCAACGTGTCCAGAACGGTCAAATTAGCTAGGATAGCCTACCCAACGGTCCAATTTGGACACAAGGGCAAAAAGGTAATTTCGGGTCAAAACGGTGTCCGTGTCAGAGCCGTTTTGCACCGAAAAACGTGCAAGAAAATAAGTCTATAAAATATAACAAATTGTATGTCCACGAAACCAGAATGTCGATACGAATCCAACGGTATCTCCAGAATTGGATTCCGTTGACCCGATCTCAATTTGGCCCGTTGACCAAAACTTGGAATTCCGGTTTGCACGGAAATGCGTGCCGGAGCCAAAGTTCTCAAAACTCAGCAAACTACCTGTCAATGAGTCCAGAATGATGACACGAACTCAATGGTATCTCCGGAATTGGATTTCGATGAGCCGGCATCAAAAAGTCCCGTTGACCCAGAATGTGGGACCCGTTTTGCACCGAAATGCGTGCCCGAACCCACGTTCTCCAAATCTAACAAATTTTATATGAAAACATGCCAGAATGACGCCACAAGTCTAATGGTTGTGTCAGAAATGAAATCTGGAGTCCCGTGTTCAAAAATAGAATTTTACAAGTTGGAAATTACGAATTCGGACGACCAAATTTGACGTCGAATTCAACCAATCAAACAAGCTCACAATGAAACAAAACTGAAGGGGTAGCAAGAGGGTTATACCAGCTTCACATCGGAACTGGTAGCACGCCAAACGGAGCTGCGGTGGAGGAGATACAAGCGGACGAAGTTGGTCCCGCGAAACTGTCCAAATTTAATACAATTTAAACGGTCAACTTGGTGGCCGATTTTCATGTATCAAACGATAAAATTAACGGACAAAAATTGACATGAGCGAAGGTGGATATACCGAGATTGTGACGGAGTAAAGAAATCGCCGATCCAACGGTCGGATCTCCGGAAAAATGTGCACGAAGTTGCTGCGACAGAGCCCCAAAATGAACGTGATTTCGCGCGCGTCACGACGGGACGTCGTTCAAAACGCACGAATCGCCTCGACGGCGCGTCCCGGAGGACGGTGGCGGTCAGGGGGCTGTCCACCAGAGCTCGCCCATGGGGGGACACCCACGGCGAGGTCGGCCACGCCGGTGAGCGGCCAGCGGCGGTGCGACGTGCCGTTCGCGCGCACGCCTGGCGCGTAGGGCTGCTGTTACTGCGCTGACAGTGGCACGTGGAGCTACTGACGTTGCGCGCGACCTACGGCGAGGTCGACTGGAGGTGGCCATGGCGGTTAAAGGTGGTGGCTGCGGTGAAGTGGTAGTAATGGTGGCAGAAATGGTGGTGATGGTGACGGAAATGGTGGAGTGATGGAGGAGGAGGAGATCGAGGAGGAGAGGGAGGAGATCAACGTCGGCCATGGCCGACGGCCAGGGGGTGGCCGACGTGAGGGGGGTTCGGCTGGCCATGGGGTCGGGCTGTGAGTGAAGGTGGAGGGGGTTGCATATGATGGTGGTGATGATGTTTGCTTAGGAGGAAGGAGAAGTTGGAGATGGAGGGTGGCTCCATGGCCGACGGCGATGGCCGGGGGTGGTCTGGCCGTGGTGGTCGAGATGGTCGGGTGGTGCATGGCTCGGGTGGGTTTGAGTTAATGCTGTTGAAGTTTTTGTTGTAGTATTGGTTTGAATGAATGGATAAGGAGAGAGAGAGAGAGAGAGAGAGAGAGTGAAAAAGTGGATAGGTATTAAATGTGAGAGAGAGAAAAGTGTTCTCTCCATCAATGTTAGGGCCGGCTACACATGCTGCCAAGGGGTTGGGGGAAAAGTTGTAGGGAATTTAATGGTTGGGATTGATTAGGAAAATCAAGGGCTAGAATTTAAATAGGAAATATTAGGTTATTCCTATAGGATTAATTCAAGGAAAATTCCAATAAATAATTAAAAAATGGTAGAATGAGTACTAATATTTTGGACAAGAAAATACGAGGGTGTCACGATGGAGGGTAGCACGAAGCTGGACTGGACTCGGTGGAGCCGGATTGGTTCAAAACTGGACATTGTGAGAAAATCGAATTAAAATTAGACGTTGATGATCATGAGCGAATAAGTAGCACATGGGAATTCCAATAAATGGGACACAAGTGGCGGACGGATAGTAGGCTCAAAGTGGGCCATGTCCATAGTTGGGGCGGACAGATTTTGGTCGACAGGGGACCCACAAATCAAGTTGGAATATGAATGTGACACCGTGGAGTGAATTAAAATTGGGTCACGTGTCGGAAAAGTTGTGCGAATCAAATGGAGCACAAAATGACGTGTCTGAGTGGGACACGAAGGTCATGGGTGACGAGCGTCTCGAGTAGATCATCAATGAGGAGTTGGTTTCAAGAAACTGACTGGTCTTGCGCTCCCAATTTAAAAGTCATGGTAACGCGGTGAAAAGGATCAAGGAAAAGAGTGGGAAAATAAATATCAATCAAATGGTCTAAACCGACCCGAAGTTCAGCGAAGCAGAAAGAGCACAAGAGAACAAGTTTGGATGGGACACTATATACCGTCATGAAGGTAATCGTGTCCACCCCAAAACTTGTGAAGAAGATTTCCAGAGTTGAACATCCCTGATACTCCAAATATCAATGGCATGAAAAGTACACTTAAGGAAAAAATACAGAATAAATTATTTATCAAACCAATCAATCAGAAAATAAAATAAAATAAAAAAAATAGTCCGAAATTCAGGGTGCTAACATCCTACCCACCTTATAAAAATTTCGTCCTCGAAATTAAAATGTCCCTACTCCCTCTAGGTCAAACCCCTACGATCAAAGTCCCAGAACTTAGACAAATCATACCATCAAATAAAAGAACGGCATACAGGGTCATGGCATACGATGGTAGTGAAAGTCTCATCTAGGTATACTAGTCATGCTAACTGAATCGGTCATAGGGTATCAAACACACAAGCAAATCCAGGGTGCTAAATGAAAAAGTTACAGAAATAACAAATCATCAAAACTGTAAGGCGGTCTACCATCCTATATGAAACTGGTACTCATCAAAAAATAAAATAAAGGTAACTACCAATTATCTGAAAAATACTATTCCAGGAAAAATCAAATCATTAGTTAATGAATTGAAAGTCACTTGCATTGAATTCCAATCACAATATATATACAGAGAGAGCGTTAGAGAGGGAAAACTAGCATCATGTATATGGGGACATGTTCATACGGTTAGATAGTAGGCGTGTGTGTACGTGAATACATATGAAATTGTATATGAGAAATTGAGTTCCAAATCAACAGCTATCAAGTTACACTAATCATGGCATATTGGTTAACAATCTACAATACGCAACCTATTTAATCATAACATACATGGCTAACCATATATATATATATAAAAATATAGAGACTTAGCCATGTATCTATATACGTTATAACATATATGCATAAACTCTATATATATCCTTATAGATATATTATCCTAACATAGAGGGGAAGGGTAAGGTTAAATGACAGTATATACTATGTTAGAGTGTGTGTGTGTGTCCTTGTACAGGGTTATAGCTTAGTATTGAAAGGTTAAATCCAGTTTTAGTTCAACATTTACATATAAAATCTGAAAACAAGCTAACATTTAAACCATGGAAATATGAACATAATGCGGTCTCAGATTTTAGGGTTTGAAACATCACAACCAATCTCGATGGTCCTAGTACATCCTAACATGATAGAAATGAAACCCTAACATACTATCCACACATTTATCTACGCATACAGTTTAATATTACACGTTAAATCTGAAATTTAACTAAACATGGAAATCAATGTAAAACGTTAACATGTATTCAGTTCTAGGATTTTGGAGAAATTTGCACATCAAAACCAACTCAATGTTTATCGCAAACTAACATGTAAGAATATGAAACTTAAATTTATATCCTACTTCCCACAAGGTAGCTCAATATTACATTTAAGAAAATAAAACAGCAATTTGAACTAACATTTGGAAATTCAGCATTAAAGGTTAATATGTACACAGTCTTAAATTTGATAATTTTAAACACAAATTTTCAACCAAAATTTTTTGAATTGAAACCCTACGTATAACATACAGGTGCAGTTATGTAGACAAAACTAATAACATGAAATTTATATTTAAATTACGAATTTAAACATGGAAAAGTAGAGAACCAGAAATATTGGTTATAAAAATTTGGACATCAACAACATATCAATATGTATCTAGATATGTGGAAAAAAAAATCAAGTGTAGCATGCATACGTGTTAGGCAAAGTGTCTGTTATATAAATATACTCATATATTCTCATGTCCCAAAAAAAATTAATTCTACGTTAAGACTAATATTTAGATCCCTACTAAGATTGCAAGCAGGCGATTGACAAAATCAAGACAGTTTTATTATCATTATTATTTAATACAAGAATGATAGCAAGAAAGAAATAACGGTAAAATCCGTTCTGCTTATCTGTTTAAAGAAGGAACCGTTTTGAAATCCAGGGTTAAAATATCAAATTCAACATGAGGCCTTTAGCAAAATCATCGATTCATTGTATTATGAAAAACTCATAGCAAGAAATTTCACAAGGTTTATAAAACCAACTAAACTTACTCCTGAGTTAAATAATAGGAAACTAGGCAAAATAACAAATAATAAATTTTTTGAATGACTGTAACAAAAGTAGAGAAAACATGTACAAAATTATTTAAGGTGCAATCCGATAATCATATGCGTCTATCCAAAATCACGGTACTCTAAATCCTCGTCATACTAGTAAGCAAGGCTACGATAATCACAGAGCCCTTGACTTATGCACATATCTCTAGAATCATGGTATTTAACATTTTTGCGGAGCCACATGCTTGGCTGCAAAAACCTTAAATTCCCACACCCGAGAAATATATCCAGAGTCAGACTATATGTCCTCACCATGCTGGCTAATGTGACTATAGAAGACTAGATTCCATAACATAGATGACCTAGCCCATATAATTTCATCTTGCCAAAAATTAAATTAATCAATAATGAATACTCAAAATCAAATCAAATTTATTAACGAACATCAAAATTCAAAATGAACAAAATCCATCAAAATACAAACTCGAATGCGACAGCTATCATAAAAATTCAAAATTCGACAATCATCCATCAAAATTAATAAATACAAACTCAAATTCAACAATAATCCATAAAATCAAATTTAACAACAAAAAGTAAAAATGAATCAAATCAAGGGAAAAAGAGAGTTTTCAAATCGAAGTTAAATAAGATTCTCCAGGGTCGTCCCAGGAATCTCTCAAGGGATCCTAGCTGTGATTGAGTATCTTCAAAATATATCATATTCCTAGTGCAGGCTGTAGTGGTACTCAAGTTCGAATACCACTACACTTTAGTCTCGACCTGTATGGGCCACCACTAAAAATGTGTCACGACCCGCACCCTAGAGTTAGGGCACGAGAACGTAACGACGCCCAGCCTATGTCGCAGTGTCGGCGGTAGAACGCTGTCCTAGGTCACAACATCTAACAATATAAAGCTAAGCAGTTTATACTCCCCGAATGGGGGTGACATAGCAGATACAAATTCAATCACATCTAAGGTAGAGTATGATAAGGATAGATAAAACATGAAATCTAAAATAAATACAGGAGATAGAAGTCTAAGTGTCTAAGATACATGAACCCGGAAGTACATCTCAAAACTCAAATAAAGATACAGTAATCCACAAAGTAAATACAACTCCAGACAAAAATGAAATAACTACCTAAACAACCTCTATTGTGTCTCCTCTAGGCTAGCAGGCACCTCCAGGCTATCTGTAAAATTTATCAACAGGTCTAGTCAGGACTGGAGCGAGCACAATACATCTCAACAGTTCATCGCAGGTTAGAAAATATATTCATGCAGTAAAGTAAGATACAGGTACTGAAAGAATGCTGTATGTAAACAGAGAGAGAGTTGTAATAGAAATATCTACTATACATAGAGAACTAGCAGTGACTAGTGAGTCAGAGTACAATATGAACATGTAAATGGCCTGGGATGATTCAATAAAGATACTACGGAATGATTCAATGAAGATACTACTGGTGTATTATTCACATGTCCACTTCTACTCCCCCGTACCCCCAATCAATACACAAGGATCCAGCCAGGTTATGTTATGATACTATGTTCAGACCCCGAAGGTAATGGACCCCGAAGGTAATGGACCCCGAAGGTGATACATAGTAGACCCATAAATGGGATAGGGATTCCAGAATGACTCTGTGATCATAAGAGTATATGTCACAAGTGATCGAAGAATCAACGAAGCATAGTGATACGCCATGTAAGTGAAACGAACAAACATAGAGTACCCGATGCTCCCTAAGGATAACATCTCAAGAAGGGATCCATATAGTACCAATCTGTGTGACCAACGTGACAGTACAAGTAAAGTAATCTACTGCAGAAAATAATTCTAAGCAAGATATGAAATGATCAGAGAATGTACTCGCCTCGATAACCTGAACAGCTGATAAGTATAGGGAGGTCCCACTGAAGCCATAGAGTCCTATTTAAAGCAACACAGGTTACAAGGTGTTCAAGTTAAAATAAATGAATCCCTACAGGCAAATCTATATTATTCTAGGTTCTTCTAAGTCAAATTAACTCTAGGTCAACTCCGGTCAATAATTAAGTCAAACTAGGTCAAGCGTTGACTTATAGTTGACTTTGGGTCAACTGGTCAACTCTGGTCAAACAGGGTCAATTCTAGTCTAATATAAAGTGTACTTCGTTATTTGTACGTCGAAACTTACGACACGTAAATCGAGATAAGAGGATTATCGGTAAGGTTGATAATCTTATTATAGTGATCCACGTATCCAACTTGTCAATTTCAGCGATGTGAGATCACTGGAATTGGCTAATCTCAGTTTCGTTGTACTAATCCCGAAATACGAACATTATATGAATTAATTATTAATTAATTATAAAAAGGTTAAACTCAGAGAAACTATCAACAAACATTGTCGGACGATGAAATAGACATCGCCAACATGTCCAGAACGGTCAAATTAGCTACGATAGCCTACCCAACGGTCCAATTTGGACACAAGGGCAAAAAGGTAATTTCGGGTCAAAACGGTGTCCGTATCGGAGCCGTTTTGCACCGAAAAATGTGCAAGAAAACAAGTCTATAAAATATAACAAATTATATGTCCACGAAACTAGAATGTCGATACGAACCCAACGGTATCTCCAGAATTGGATTCCGTTGACCCGATCTCAATTTGGCCCGTTGACCAGAACTTGGAATTCCGGTTTGCACGGAAATGCGTACCGGAGCCAAAGTTCTCAAAACTCAGCAAACTACCTGTCAACGAGTCCAGAATGATGATACGAACTCAACGGTATCTCCGGAATTGGATTCCGATGAGCCGGCGTCAAAAAGTCCCGTTGACCCAGAATGTGGGACCCACTTTGCACCGAAATACGTGCCCGGGCCCACGTTCTCCAAATCTAACAAATTTTATATGAAAACATGCCAGAACGATGCCACAAGTCTAATGGTGGTGTCAGAAATGAAATCTGGAGTCTCGTGTTCAAAAATAGAATTTTACAAGTTAGAAATTACGAATTCGGACAGCCAACTTTGGCGTCGAATTCAACCAATCAAACAAGCTAACAATGAAACGAAACTAAAGGGGTAGCAAGAGGGTTATACCAGCTTCGCACCGGAACTGGTAGCACACCAAACGGAGCTACGGTGGAGGAGATACAAGCTGACGAAGTTGGCCCTGCGAAACTGTCCAAATTTAATACAATTTAAACGGTCAACTTGGTGGCCGGTTTTCATGTATCAAACGATAAATATAACGGACGAAAATTGACATGAGCGAAGGTGGATATACCGAGATTGTGACGGAGCGAAGAAATCGCCGATCCAACGGTCGGATCTCCGGGAAAACGCGCACGAAGTTGCTGCGACGGAGCGCCAAAATGAACGTGATTTCGCGCGCGTCACGACGGGACGTCGTTCAAAACGCACGAATCGCCTCGACGGCGCGTCCCGGAGGACGGTGGCCGTCAGGGGGTTGTCCACCAGAGCTCGCCCCTGGGGGGGGCACCCACGGCGAGGTCGGCCATGCCGGTGAGCGGCCAGCGGCGGCGCGACGTGCCGTTCGCGCGCGCGCCTGGCGCGTAGGGCTGCTGTCTCTGCGCTGACAGTGGCGCGTGGAGCTACTGACGCTGCGCGCGGCCTACGGTAAGGTCGACTGGAGGTGGCCATGGCTGTTTAAGGTGGTGGCGGCGGTGAAGTGGTGGTGATGGTGGCGGAAATGGTGGTGATGGTGGCAGAAATGGTGGAGTGATGGAGGAGGAGGAGATCGAGGAGAAGAGGGAGGAGATCAAAGTCGGCCATGGCCGACGGCCAGGGGGTGGCCGACGTGAGGGGGGGGTCGGCTGGCCATGGGGTCGGGCTGTGAGTGAAGGTGGAGGGGGTTGCTTATGATGGTGGTGATGATGTTTGCTTAGGAGGAAGGAGAAGTTGGAGATGGAGGGTGGCTCCATGGCCAACGGCGATGGCCGGGGGTGGTCCGGCCATGGTGGTCGAGAAGGTCGGGTGGTGCATGGCTCGGGTGGGTTTGAGTTAATGCTGTTGAAGTTTTTGTTGTAGTATTGGTTTGAATGAATGTATAAGGAGAGAGAGAGAGAGAGAGAGAGAGAGAGAGAGAGAGAGTGAAAAAGTGGATAGGTATTAAATGTGAGAGAGAGAAAAGTGTTCTCTCCATCAATGTTAGGGCCGGCTACACATGCTGCCAAGGGGTTGGGGGAAAAGTTGTAGGGAATTTAATGGTTGGGATTGATTAGGAAAATCAAGGGCTAGAATTTAAATAGGAAATATTAGGTTATTCCTATAGGATTAATTCAAGGAAAATTCCAATAAATAATTAAAAAATGGTAGAATGAGTACTAATAATTTGGGCAAGAAAATACGAGGGTGTCACGATGGAGGGTAGCACGAAGCTGGACTGGACTCGGTGGAGCCAGATTGGATCAAAACTGGACATTGTGCCAAAATCGAATTAAAATTAGACGTTGATGATCATGAGCGAATAAGTAGCACATGGGAATTCCAATAAATGGGACACAAGTGGCGGACGGATAGTAGGCTCAAAGTGGGCCATGTCCATAGTTGGGGCGGACAGATTTTGGTCGACAGGGGACCCACAAATCAAGTTGGAAGATAAATGTGACGCCGTGGAGTGAATTAAAATCGGGTCACGTGTCGGAAAAGTTGTGCGAATCAAATGGAGCACAAAATGACGTGTCTGAGTGGGACACGAAGGTCATGGGTGACGAGCGTCTCGAGTAGATCATCAATGAGGAGTTGGTTTCAAGAAACTGACTGGTCTTGCGCTCCCAATTTAAAAGTCATGGTAACGCGCTGAAAAGGATCAAGGAAAAGAGTGGGAAAATAAATATCAATCAAATGGTCTAAACCGACTCGAAGTTCAGCGAAGCAGAAAGTGCACAAGAGAACAAGTTTGGATGGGACACTATATACCGTCATGAAGGTAATCGTGTCCACCCCAAAACTCGTGAAGAAGATTTCCAGAGTTGAACATCCCTGATACTCCAAATATCAATGGCATGAAAAGTATACTTAAGGAAAAAATACAGAATAAATTATTTATTAAACCAATCAATCAGAAAATAAAATTAAAAAAAAATCAGCCCGAAATTCAGGGTGCTAACACTCGTGGTACAACTGTGTCAAGGTATATGTAATACACTACAAACGGTAGTCTCTTAACTCTAAGTCTATATGCAATCAAAGGATAATAACAAAGTAAACTAATATATAATCACTGAGCATGTAGTAAATCAAGAACTATAATAATTGGAAATAATGAACAGTGATATGTAATAAAATGCAGACTGGATATAAACAGTATAATGGTAAGGTATCTTGCCTGGTAGGACGCCTGGTGTACTACAATGATCAAGGTGGCACGAACTGCAACTTCGGTATAACAACTATGCAGGGTGACCTCTAATGGTGGCACGGATAGTTCCATTGGGTCCAGAACGGTTGAATTAGTTAGGTGAGGTGAAGGGGTTCAAATTCGCGAAGAAGTGGGTACGTATGATTAGGCATGATCAATGATAATGACAAAGAGGAAATTTGACGTAAGTAATTATAAATACTATTTTTAAAGGTATTATAATATTTGAAAAGTAGTTCATTAGTCTTACAAATACTTCGGTAATTATTTGTCATTACTATAAAACATTGCATAGATTTTGGTAAAAAATATATATATTTATATAATATTCAAAAATCTAGAAAATTATATTTTAATTGCCAAACTATAATTTAACTAAAATTTATTTTTAGAATACCATAAAATAATTTAGTAGTATATTTTAGGTTAAGCCAAATCTATTTTTATCATACACCTATTTTTAAAATTATCAATAATAATATTATTAAAACTTAATGATAATAAAATTTTAAATCATAATATACATATACAATGTACTCCAACAACCATATATTATGTATAACCTGATTTATACTAACAATTTGATATAATAATAAAATAATAATACTAACAACAACAAAATCTATTAGTAATTATAATAATACAGAAATACCAAATATTATTATAATAATAGCAAGGAAATATCTATAATCTATAATAATACTAATAGGAAAGAAAATCTATTATTAGCAAAGAAATATCTTTTATTAGCAAAGAATAATAGCAAAGAAATAATAGCAAAGAATAATAGCAAAGAATAATAGCAAAGAAATATCTATAATAATATATTTATAAAACTCTTTTAGTAATTAATATACTGTAGTATTACAACAGTACTAAATACAAAAATCTATTATAATGAGAGAGTATGAAAAGAATGAGGGAGAGAGAGGTCAGGAAGAGAGAGAAGAAAAAACGGGAGGGAGAGAGGAGCGATCGGGAGAGAGAGGCTGAGAGGGAGATATGAACGGAGAAGAGGGGGTCGATGAGCCGACGGGGCTAACTGCTCCTGCAGCGTGTGGCGCCAATGACCGGAGGGAATCGGGCTGGCGCGCCTGGTGCGGAGGTGGCGGTCAGGCTCGTGGAGAAGCACGACGAGGCGGTGGAGGCGGTTCACCGGTACGGCGGCCTCGCGGAGGTGGCCGTGCATCCACAGGAAAGGCCGGAGCGGCGGCGGAGGGTTTGCCGGCTCGTGCGGTGGCCGACGCCGCGGCCATGGGGGCGCGCGGTCGGCTGAGCTTACGAAGAGGGGCGGAGCTCGAGAGGGATGCGGCTCGATGAGTCAGCAGCGCGTGGCGGCTCGATGACCGGAGTGAGTTTAGGTTTAGGGTTTTGCTTTTTTTGGGTTGTCCTGGTTTGGTGGTGGTGATGATGATGACGGTGGTGGTGTGGGACGGCTAGGGCGAGGGTGTGCCGATGGTGGTATGGTGTTACTCGACCGGTGTGGCGGTGGTGTGTAATGTTTTGATGTTGGTGGGTGATGGGTTGGCTGGTGGTGATGGGTTGGCTGGAGATTTGGGTACGGTGGAAGGGCTCGTCGGGGCAACGAGCAGATGGTGGCTGGCCGGGGCTGGATAGTGGGCTGGGGTGGTGGTTGGAGGTGCAGATGGGGATGTCGGTCGTCATGGACGGGGCGGAGCCATGCGGGCAGTGGTGGTGATGACTGGGCGTGGTTTTGCTGGTGGTGCCGCCGGTGGGTGTATGGATGTCAGGGCGTGTGTGGTCGGGTTGACGGGGCAGTGGGTGGTGGTTGGCAGGACGTGGCCGGAGGAGTTGGTCAAGTCGGCGATGGATGGGGGTTGGCCTGACCTTGGTGGGGCTGGTCGTGAAGGTGATAGCAGTGGAGATGGGAGAGGGTTCTGGCTACGAGTAGAGAGATAGAGTGCTGCTACGGGCAGTCAAGGCAGAGCCGGGGATAGGATTAGGATTATGTCATCGTGTCGGGGTTGTCGATACTAAGGAGAAATCATGTATATGTAAATAAATTAGAATAAGAAGTCACCCAGGGTCGGACACGAGACCGTCACGGCTGACACGGAAGATGTTGGACACAGACACGAGGCACGCACATTATGGTGGAATTTGTGGAGAAATTTTTGTGAATGGTAGAAATAATTGGATGAGTACCTCTCCTAATATAGGATGTGGGAATTTCCAATTGGATAGGGACTAGGATTTATTTAACCCAAAATAGATAATTTGCTACTTAATTTAAATCGATTC
This sequence comes from Iris pallida, assembly GCA_029216955.1. Taxonomy (NCBI): domain Eukaryota; kingdom Viridiplantae; phylum Streptophyta; class Magnoliopsida; order Asparagales; family Iridaceae; genus Iris; species Iris pallida. Next base: position 35,707,132 of record JANAVB010042618.1, read on the forward strand.
AATCAATAATAATCAAAATCAAATTCTAATTTAAATCTAGATACTCTAAACTCAATATAAATTCTATCTTTAGGTTTAAACTATTTAAATCAGATCCATAAAATCTAATCAAAGCTTTAAATTGCCACAATAATTTCAAAATATATTTTCTAAAATACTAATAATAATAATTTTGAAAATTATATTATTATTTAAAATACACTAATAAATAATTACGAAATATATGTAAGCACAAAGAATATTATTTATTATTACTAACTGTCATAAACGAAAGACTTTTTATAAATAAATAAAATAATAGACTTGGAAATGTTGGTATGGTAGCTAAAATAATTATTATATTTATTATTTTAAAACTATAAAATAAAAAAATATTTTTCTAAAAATATGTACGCTCGCACATATTTGTACTCGTCGAGCAATTATGAAAAACGAAATTTTGTGCGCGACATACAATGCAACTATGCGACGTATAAATACTAAATAAAAAAAATCAGTACCAATTAAAAAAATATAGTAGAAATTTAGGAGGTTTACATCTAGGGCGAAGAATGCCATGGGGTCGAGGATTCGGCTCACAAAGCGAATCACGAAAGGAATCAAAAGTAGTTCCCTCGAGAAACTCAACAGATGTAATCTCTATAAGTTCTTCTCCGTCATTGGGTACGTAGACAATGATCGCGAGATCATCGGCATCGAATTCAATGTCGACTCCACCAACTTTAGATTTTACCGTGCCCTTTGTGACCTAGAAATTACAATAAAATATACGAATGGCGTTGGTATAAACCGAAAAAGTAGATTGAACTAAATCTAGCAAATGATGATATATGAATACACTAGAATGATCAGGAAATTGTGTGAAGTTGATAGGAGCACCCAGACAGATTTTTCTCATATGAAAATTCGTGAACCAAGAGTCCGAAGCTTCTTGGGACACAAAAATAAATTCATCATAGAAATTTCCATCGGGTCTCGAAGGAGTGTAAAGAGAAAATGAGGCCGCCTCATGAGTCGAGGACGAACCATCATCTGCCTTTGCATATTGTATTTGTTGCAAGTGTTAATGCAAATGTCTAATATTCTATATTATAGATAATATGGTGTGTGGTGTCACACAGAAGATCATATTATCAGTTTCCTATAGAGTATATAAATAGTTCACAACCTAGATGGACTTGGACAATCTATTGGAAAGGTTGTAGTATAATCTGGTATTAGTCTTTCTTGACTATAGGTTTACACTAGTACACTTTGTGTGTATTGAACAGGACCACTTGAGGTTGTTCTCTTTGTACTGACTACATAAGAGAACAAAAATCTCTGTTATTATGGATGCTTGTGCTCTTAATCCGAATATAATAACGGATATGTATATGCAGTGTACATTACTTTAACAAATAAAAGAGTGAGATTCATTATGGATCAACAACCTCTATGAATTAGGTAATAATATTGTATGTATGATGGGCTATTGATTATAAATGGAATCCATGTCCCGATACATCGGGTTGATGATGTCCTCTTAAGGAGCTCATAAGGATTGTCATGTAAACCCTACAGGTGGATTATATCCGACATAACAAATAAAGTTGAGCGGTACTACTTAAGGATAAAAGATGTCGAATCAATATAGTTGTCAGTAACTTAATTTAATCGACGGACATACGATATCTTAACATGGGGGAGCCAAACGAGCATAAAATAAAAGGAGTCCACAAACATAATTTGGGATTAGGGAGGTAGTGCAACAATAGCTCATTAGTGGACCGAGCTATTGTTAATGGACCTGGATTGTGTGTTCGGGATGAATACGGGATATCCAGATCCGTTAGGAGGCCTAACCCTAATTTCTCCTCATGGTCCCTGTCGTAGCCTATATATATATCCTCTATTCTCTGGCCGCCATAATACTGATCAAAAATCTGAAACTTTTTCTAAATTCGTGATTCACGTAAGGAGAGAAAGAGAGGGCTGCCAAGGAGAAGAAAAGGTTGGGAGATCGTCGCCCACACGACGTCCAACTCGAGGAAGGAATACGTGCAGAAGATCTTGGGGTCGTCCACTCGAGATTGCCAGGAATTACTGTCTCCTTTCTGCCGCAGGTATAATTCGTGAACCCTAGCTTCCGCCTATGAAGGGTTAGAACACGTATTAGATCTGTTTAACTTTCTATCGATCAAACACCAAAGGAAGAGTCCTGGGAATCCCCAGTTCCATCAATTGGTATCAGAGCCACTTTGGATCTACGTATTGATTGATACGTCCATGTTGTCCAATAAAATCTGTGCTGTGTAATAGTCGATAGATGTAGATCTGTTCTAACTCGGTTTTGCAGGCATCTTAGATCTAACTATTATGGTCCAATACATATTTTTTGATTGTGTTGTTTAAACCACGGACATGTCATTGGATGTTGTTGTTGCTGTGGATGTAATTAAAATCATGAAGGTTGATCATGCTTATTATTTTAATTTTTTAATTTAGATTATGTGTGAACTCCTTCGGGAGGCATAGGATTGATGTAATTTTAATTTTTTTGGATCAATCGTGATTGCGGTGGTGGCTGTTTCTGACGTCGGACGAGATGCTGGTTTTAAGCAGTCCAGAGGCAGACAGATGATTTTCGATGATTTTCGAACCCCGAATAAATCTGCGCAGCGCCATATTTTAGATTCAGATAGTTGAGGACGGAGCAGCAAAGATGACCATAATAGTTGGATATTTTCTCTTATTTTTGTCATTTTGCTTTTTCTGATTATGCATGTTTATTATTGTGTGGTTGTTTTTTTTTGAAAAACCAAGCCTACATTAATAATGGACAACATGGACATAATATAAACTAGTAGAAAAACCCTCATTGTTAAATAACTAAGTGGGAGAGGATTTTTATTTAGTATAAATCCTATGGTCTTCATTACTGGTTTGTAGGTGATGTAATTATACTTGCGTGCTGACTTTAGTGCTTTCCTCCATATCGGATGAGTATAATTATGGATCACCAGTACAAACTTCCTTAGGGATAATTGTAGAAAGTTACCTAGTATGTGTTCACTTCTCCATCTGAAGGAACTCATTACAAGGTAATGGACTTAGTATTAAGTAATGGTATACACTTAGATACAAATAATGGTATCCTCCCCATCGGAGTCACTGCTATTATTTGTATGACCAGAGCAAGACCAGCATATTAATTTTATTTGTCTTAAAGTTATGTTGATATGATAGTAAAATTAATAAGAAAAATCTACTTGAACAAAGTTGAATTTGTATACGTCCACACTATCGTGGCATGCTAAATTCATGGTGTTCAAGGTGTTGGTGAATTTCTTATTATTATTTTGAGGGAATCAATATTTAGTTAATTCAAAAAGTTTTTTTTGTCCTATATAATTTTATTTATGTGATTCTCAGGATTTCAAAAATGGGTTCTTTCAGTCCACTTATGGTGATTCTTAAAGAAAACAAACTTACTGGACCTAATTATATTGACTGGAAACGTAATTTGGACATTGTTCTGACTGTTGAGGAGTACAAATATGTACTTGTTGAGGAATGCCCACCTAAGCCTGATGCTAACTCTGATGAAGAGGTCAAAGAGGCTTATAAGAAGTAAAAAAGGCAGATGAGATGGCGCGGTGTTACATTCTGGCATCTATGTCAAATGTACTGCAACATCAGCATCAGGCCATGGCCACAGCTTATGACATGATGTATAACCTCAAGGAACTCTTCGGACATCAAAGTAGAGCAGCTAGGCAGTTTGCTATGAAATATTTGATGAATACAAAAATGGCTGAGGGTACACCAGTAAGGGATCATGTTCTCAAGATGATGGGTCATCTGAATGAGATGGAGATCCTTGGAGCTGAAATCGATGGAGAATCCCAGGTCGATATCATTCTCGGGACTCTGCCTAAAAGTTTTGACAATTTTTGCCTTAATTACAACATGAACAAAAGGTTGTATAGTTTGGCAGAACTTACAAAAGAGCTACAGGATGCTGAATCTCTCTTTAGGCAGAGTGGTCATGTTTTTGTTTCTGAAAAGGCTTCTACTTCTAAGCCAAAAGGCGGTAAGAAGAAGAATAACATTCAGAAATAGGTAAACTCAGCAAAGAAGGACATGGGACCTCAAGGCGCGGTGAAAAAGCCGAAAGGCAAATATTTCAAGTGCAAAGGGTCAGGACATTGGAAGACTGATTGTCCACTTCTCAAACAAGGGAACAAAGAAGGTATATCTCATTTAATAGTAGTTGAAACATGTTTACCGGTGTTATCTACCGGCACCTGGTGTGTAGATACATGAGCCACTAATTATGTCTACAATACATTGCAGGGGTTCCAGAAAATCAGACGGCTCAGTGATGGAGAGATATGCTTGTTCATGGGTGATGCTACAAAAGTATCGGTCGTTGCATTAGAAGATGTTACTTTTTCTTTTGGTAGAAATAAGTCTTTGACATTGAGAGATTGTCTTTATGCACCTTCACTTAGAAGGAATTTAGTTTCTGTTTCTATGTTAGTTAAGGATGGATATTCAGTTTATTTTAATGACAATATTGTTATTAGAAAGAATAAACATTTTATCTGTTCTGGTGCATTGGTTGATAATTTGTATGTCATTAATCCTATTTCGCCCACAATACAACTTATGGAAATGAATAATATGTCATCTAACTTAAATAAGAGAAAAGAACCTTCTTGTATGAACCAAACATATCTTTGGCACTTGCGATTGAGACATATTAACCTAAGAATGATTCAAAGACTGGTTGAAGATGGACCTTTGAGTTCGTTGGAAGTGGAGGCACTACCAGTCTGTGAATCCTGTTTGGAAGGTAAAATGACCAAAAGGCCTTTTACGACAAAGGGGTATAGGGCCAAAGATGTGTTGGAATTGGTTCATTCTGATTTGTGTGGACCCATGACTATCTAAGCTAGAGGTGGCTTTGAATATTTTGTCACATTTATTGACGATTATTCAAGGTATGGATACATTTATTTGATGTGCCGTAAGTCTGAGTGCTTTGAGAAATTCAAAGAGTACAAGGTTGAAACGGAGAAACGTCATAGAAAATGTATCAAGTCATTACGATCAGATCATGGTGGCGAGTACCTCTTCGGAGAGTTTAGGGATTATTTATCAGAGGCTGGGATTGCATCCCAATTGACTGTACCTGGAATGCTCCAACAGAATGGTGTAGCCGAAAGAAGGAATAGAACTCTTATGGAGATGGTTAGATCAATGATGAGTTATTCGGATTTGCCAGATTCATTTTGGGGATATGCCTTAGAGACTGCAGCTTATATTTTGAACTTGGTTCCTTCTAAGTCAGTACCTCTTACTCCCACTGAGCTGTGGATTGGGCGTAAGCCTAGTCTGAAACATGTTCGCATTTGGGGTAGTCCAGCACATGTGCTGAATATGAAAGCAGATAAGTTGGAATCTCGTACAGAAGTACGCTTGTTTGTAGGCTATCCAAGAGGAACGAAAGGAGGTTTATTTTATAGTCCTAAGGATCAGAAGGTCATTGTTAGCACCAATGCCCGATTCTTAGAGGAAGACTATGTGATGAACCATAAACCCACAAGTAGAGTTGTTCTAGAAGAACTGAGACATGAGACACCAAGTACTTCAGTACCAACAGTACAAGAGGATGAACCACAAATAACTGCACAACGTGTCACAAATATTACACCACAACCGATAGTGCCTCGTCGTAGTGGGAGGGTTGTGATACAACCTGATAGATATATGTTCTTGGGAGAGTCGTCAGACTTTGTCCCTGAGAAACAAGATTATGATCCCTGTACCTGCAATAAAGCACTCCAAGATAAAGATGCAGAGTCTTGGCAAAAAGCAATGATATCTGAAATAGAATCTATGGATTCTAATTAGATCTGGAAGCTTGTAGAACCACCCGTTGGTGTAAAAGCCATTGGATGCAAGTGGGTCTATAAGAGAAAAAGAGGATCAGACGGTAAGGTTGAAACCTTTAAAGATCGGCTTGTAGTAAAAGGTTTTACTCAAAGAGAGGGTATCGATTATGAGAAAACCTTTTCTCCTGTAGGCATGCTTAAGTCTATCCGGATTCTTTTATCTATTACAGCTCATCTCGATTATGAGATTTGGCAAATGGATGTCAAGACAGCTTTTCTTAATGGAAGTCTTGGGGAAGACATCTATATGAAGCAACCAGACGGGTTCATTGAAAAGGGCCAGGAGCATCTTGTTTGTAAGCTCAAGAAGTCCATTTATGGACTTAAGCAAGCTTCCAGATCTTGGAACATATATTTTGATCAGGTGATAAAATCCTATAGATTTGATCAATGTCAGGATGAATCATGTGTATACAGAAAGTGTGACGAAAACAAGGTGGTGTTCTTAGTACTTTATGTGGATGACATCTTGCTCATTGGAAACAATGTGAAGGTGTTATCTGATGTAAGGGTATGGTTATCCAAACAGTTTGATATGAAGAACTTTGGAGAAGTAGGTCACATCCTTGGGATCAAAGTTCTACGAGATCGTAAGAAAAGGATGTTGGGCTTATCCCAAGCTTCCTATATCGATATTATAATAACTCGTTTTAGTATGCAAAATTCTAAGAAAGGTTTCTTATCTTTTAGACATGGAATTGCTCTATCAAAGGAGCAGTGTCCGAGGACACCTTAAGAAATAGAGAACATGAAGGCAGTTCCTTATGCTTCAGCAGTAGGAAGCTTAATGTATGCAATGCTATGTACGAGACCAAACATCTGCTTTGCCGTAGGCATGGTTAGCAGATATCAGTTTAACCCAGGACAAGAGCACTGGACTGCCGTAAATCATATTTTGAAGTACCTAAAAAGAACTAAAGAGTATATGCTAGTTTACCAGGCAGATAGTTTAGTTTCCTTGGGGTATACGGACTCAGATTTTCAGTCAGATAGGGATTCCAGGAAATCTACCTCAGGTTATGTGTTTACTTTGGGAGGTGGAGCCATTGTGTGGAGGAGTATCAAGCAAAAATGTTTTGCTGATTCCACAATAGAAGCCGAGTATGTGGCAGCCTCTGAGGCAGCCAAAGAAGCAGTTTGGCTCAGAAACTTTCTGTTGGACTTGGATGTGGTACCTAGTTTGCCTAAGTCTATTACACTTTATTGTGAAAATAGTGGTGCAGTTGCAAACTCGAAGGAACCACGAGCCCATAAGACAGGCAAACACATTGAGCGCAAGTACCACCTGATACGAGATTTCGTAAAGAAAGGAAAAGTTACTGTGATCAAGATAGCATCAGCCGACAACCTAGCTGATCCCTTTACAAAGAGCTTACCAGCTAAGGCTTTTGACAGTCATGTTGAGGGAATGGGAGTCAGATGTGTAGCAGAATGGCTTTAAGTATTAGTGGAAGATTTGTAACAGTATACTGAAAAGCAATACTTTGAGTATAAGTGGGAGATTGTTAGGGTTATATACTAAAAGCATCACTTTTGTAGTAACCTTATTTCCTTAAATTTTGAATGAGAATCATATGGGCAAATGTTTGCATATTGTATTTGTTGCAAGTGTTAATGTAAATGTCTAATATTCTATATTGTAGATAATATGGTGTGTGGTGTCACACAGAAGATCATATTATCAGTTTCCTATGGAGTATATAAATAGTTCACAACCTAGATGGAATTGGACAATCTATTGGAAAGGTTGTAGTGTAATCTGGTATTAGTCTATCTTGACTATAGGTTTACACTAGTACACTTTGTGTGTATTGAACAGGACCACTTGAGGTTGTTCTCTTTGTACTGACTACATAAGAGAACAAAAACCTCTGTTATTATGGATGCTTGTGCTCTTAATCCAGATATAATAACGGACATGTATATGCAGTGTGCATTACTTTGACTCATAAAAGAGTGAGATTCATTATGGATCAACAACATCTATGAATTGGGTAATAACATTGTATGTATGATGGGCTGTTGATTATAAATAGAATCCATGTCCCAATACATCGGGTTGATGATGTCCTAGGATTGTCATATAAACCCTGCAGGTGGATTATATCCGACATGACAAATAAAGTTGAGCGGTACTACTTAAGGATAAAAGATGTCGAAACAATATAGTTGTCAGTAACTTAATTTAATCGACGGACATACGACATCTTAACATGGGGAGCCAAACGAGCATATAATAAAAGGAGCCCACAAACATAATTTAGGATTAGGGAGGTAGTGCAACAATAGCTCATTAGTGGACCGAGCTATTGTTAATGGGCCTAGATTGTGTGTTCGGGCTGAACACGTGATATCCAGATCCGTTAACAGGCCTAACCCTAATTTCTCCTCATTGTCCCTGCCGTAGCCTATATATATCCTCTATTCTCTGGCCGCCATATTACTGATAAAAAATCTGAAACTTTCTCTAAATTTATGATTCACGTAAGGAGAGAAAGAGAGGGCTGCCAAGGAGAAGAAAAGGTTGGGAGATCGTCGCCCACACGACGTCCAACTCGAGGAAGGAATACGTGCAGAAGATCTTGGGGTCGTCCGCTCGAGATTGCTAGGAATTACTTGTCTCATTTCTGCCGCAGGTATAATTCGTGAACCCTAGTTTTCGCCTATGAAGGGTTAGAACACGTATTAGATCTGTTTAACTTTCTATCGATCAATACGCACACCAAAGAAAGGGTCCTGGAAATCCCCAGTTCCATCAAGATATACCTAAATTAATGGTGAACAGTGGAAGAGAACCTCGAGAGAGCTCCGAATCCAAAGTTTGAAAGCCTGAAGAGCTTGGATGAGGAAGAACAAGGAGGTTAGGGTTTAGGTTTTTCGATAGGGTTTGGTGGTGCTTGAGGAAAAAGATGATGATGAAGAGGTTTTAAATAGAAGAGGGGTCGCTGTCCAGCTTTTGTTCGAAATCCTCTCGACCGAGTTCGGCCTGAACTCTGACCGAGTTCGGTCACTAGGGTTTTAAGGCAGAGTTGGAAACAGTGTGATAGTTTTTAACATAAATACAAAAATATTTTAGAAATAACTCTGTTGAAGAAAATAATTTTATATTAATTAATTCCCATAAATTGCTATAGTTATTTTGGGTTAGCTGTAGGGGCCGGATCCCAGCTAGCGGTACTCCGAAGACTAGTACACCGTGTCGCTTTAGGTTATTTACACACCTGTGTGGCAGACGGGCCCTTTCGGCTTATAACCAAAATAAATTTAGTAAAATTCATGTTCATTAAATAATAATATTATATTATATTATCTCAACATCCATAATTTTTAATTCTTTTCGTATAAAGTTAAAACGATCTTCAGCCAAAAGGCTTTGTGAAGATGTCAGCTAGTTGATGTTTAGTATCAACAAATTCTAAAACAATATCATCTTACAAAATATGGTCGCTCAAAAGGTGATGTCTAATTTCTATGTGTTTAGTACATGAATGACATATGAGATTTTTAGTGAGATTTATAGAGCTAGTGTTATCACAATAAATGGGAATGTGATGAAAGGATAATTGAAAGCCTACCAGAGTTTGTTTCATCCATAAAATTTATGCACAACAACGTCCTGCAGCTATATACTTAGCTTCAGTAGTAGATAATGCAACTAAATTTTGTTTCTTAGAAAACCAGGTAACTAAGTACTTTCCTAGAAAATGACATGTACCGTAGTACTTTTACGATCGACTTTGCATCCAACAAAATCTGCGTCCGAGTAACCTATCTGGTCAAAGAATCAGATTTGGGATACCAAAGACCGGTTGTCAAAGTTCCTTTAAGGTATCGCAAGATACGCTTAACATCACTTACATGTGATTCTTTAGGACAAACCTGATATCTAGCACATAAACATACAACAAACATAATGTCTGGACGACTAACAGTTAAGTATATTAAACTACCAATCATACCTTTGTACTTACGTATGTCGGCTGGTGTACCGCTTTCATCTATATCAAGCTTTATAGACGTTGCCATCGGAGTGCCAATAGATTTGACGTTTTCCATATCAAATTTCTTTAGCAAGTCTTTTGTTTATTTGGCTAGATTAATGAATATCCCTTGTGAACTCTACTTAATTTACAGTCCAAGGAAGAATGTTAATTCTTCCATCATGCTCATTTCGAATTCACATTGCATACACTTAGCAAACTCGTTACATAGCATCTCATTAGTTGCTCCGAAGATTATGTCATCTACATATATCTGCACTAATAAAATATTTTTATCCAAAAAATTTATAAACAAAGTTGAATCAACCTTCCCTTTTGAAAAATCGTGTTTAAGTAGGAAAGAACTAAGGCGCTTATACCATGCACAGGTGCTTGTTTGAGACCGTAGAGAGTTTTTCGAAGCTTGAATACCTGATCAGGAAATTTATAACCTTCAAAGCCTGGAGGTTGTTTTACAAAAACTTTTTCTTTTATAAAACTATTTAAAAACACACTTTTAACGTCCATCTGAAAAAGTTTGAAACCATAAAAACTTGCAAAAGCATAAAGCATACGAATGGACTCTAATCTAGCAACTGGAGCATATGTCTCATCATAGTCAATGCCTTCTTCTTGATTATAGCCTTGAGCTACTAGACGTGCTTTGTTGTGTGTGACTGAGCCATTCTCATCTAACTTATTTTGGAACACCCATTTAGTACCAATGATCGGATGATTAATAGGTCTGGGAACAAGTTTCCAAACTTGATTTCGTTCAAAATGGTTAAGTTTATCTTGCATAGCAGAAATCCAAAATTTATCAGAAAATGCTTCTAAAATATTTTAGGTTCAATTTTGGAAATAAATTCAACATTTACTATTACTAATTGTCTTGAGCTGGAACGAGTGCTTACGCCTTTTGATACATCACCGATTACCAGGTCTTCGGGATGGTCTGGTGTAAATCACAAACGTTTTAACAAACTTTCCAGATAAGTCGTGGAAGTATCTTCTGTTGTGGGAGTTTCTTCTTCATTGTCACTGTCGTATTGTCTTTTGACATTTAGCTCATCGAACTTGACGTTGATTGATTCTTCAACAGTAAGCAATTTCTTATTGAATACTCTGTATCCTTTGCTTTTTGTCGCATATCCCAAGAAAATTCCTTTATAAGCTTTTTCATCAAATTTGCCCAAGTTGTCTTTCGTATTTAGATTGTAACATCTGCATCCAAAGACCTTGAAATAGCTAATATTAGGAGTTCTACTAAACCATAATTCATAAGGAGTCTTTTTAGAGATCGGTCTAATAAGAACTCTATTCAATACATGGCAAGCTGTATAGACAGCTTCTGCCCAAAAGTACTTAGGATTATTATACTGATTATGCCTAACTCTGGCCATATCAACGAGAGTTTTGTTCTTCCTTTCTACAACTCCATTCTGCTGAGGAGTTCTGGGGCAAGAGAATTCATGATATAATCCATTTGAATTACAGTAAGACTTGAATTCACGGTTATCGAATTCTCCTCCATGATCACTTCGAACAAGAGTAATCATGAATCCTTTCTCGTTTGGTACCTTCTTACAGAAAGATACAAACTCAAAAAAGGACTCATTCTTATTTGCAAGACAATAAACCGAAGTATATCGTGAATAGTCATCAACTATCACGTAAGCATAATACTTTCCGCCAAGACTGGCGACTCTACTTGGTCCAAACAAGTCCATATGAATTAATTATAGAGGTCTAGAGGTACTTACATCATTTATTGATTTGAAAGATGATCTAGATGCCTTATTCTTCTCACAATCAGCACAGATAATATCTTTCTTGAAAGTTATTTCAGGTAAGTCTCTTACCAATTTCTTGGTGGACAATCTTGCAATCGTGTCCATGTTTGCATGACCAAGACGCATATGCCAAATCCAGCTTTCTTCTTGTGTTGTAAACAAACACTTTCCTGTATCGTTAGTCTTTTCTGGCAAATATAAAACATATATGTTGTCCTCTTTTATTCCCTCAAAGAAATTATTCTAGAAGTTTTATCATAAATAAAATATTTATTCTTAAAAAAATTTATTCTATAACCGTAATCAGCTAACTGACTGATATTCAACAAGTTATGTTTCAATTCTGTTACTAAGCAAATATTTTTAATAATAGGAGAGGGAGAGATACCTATGTCACTAATGCCAATGATATTACCTTTAAGATTGTTTCCAAAGGAGACAGCCTTTTTTCTTCATCGATAGAGTTGCAAACAGTTTGTCGTCACCTGTCATATGTCTGGAGCAACCACTATCGAGTATCCACTTGCTTTTAGTGGGAGAAGAAGGGTCCACCTACAACACAAGTTGAAGATGTAACCTTTGGTACCCACTTTATTGAGGGTCCTGATATGTTAGTTTTTGGAACCCACTTATACACATTCATATATACTAGCTTTCTAATCTTATACTGTGGTGACACATGTCCTTTTAATCTACAATAATGACATGTAGCAGAAGTGTTGGTGCTAGGTTTTGTTTGAAAATCATGCATATGAGTTTTTGAAACATAGTGTGCATTCTTGGTGTGTGGAAACATATACATATAAGCATGATTTCTAACATTACCAGTCGTGTTGTTAGTGTGATGTTTGTGTTTAGCCTTCCGACTAGTGTTAATCTGAGCAGTTGGTCTAGCGACTTGTTTGTCCAGTTTAATCTCTAACTTTTTAGATTTGTCATTGGCTTCATTTAATTGGTTCATGAGTGTATCTATTCTTCGAATAGCAATGTTATACTTCTTCTTCTCTAGTTTATAGAGATCGTTAAGTTTTGCATTTCCTTGATTCGCTTTTTCAAGCTTTTCAATAGAATCATGCAAACTTAGCTTTAAAGAAGTAATCTCATTTGTGTCAATAGGAGTATCGTTGATATCTTCTATGATCCTAGATTGCTTTGAAAATTCAGACTGTACAAATTTTAGCTCTTTCTTAGCACTTTTGTACATGTCTATCATTTTCTTCTGATCGGCCAATAGATCAGAGAAAGCCTCACATAATTCATTAAAATAAAATTCTTCATAGAGAGGGTTATTTATTACCTTAGCATCTGTAGCCATGAAGCATAGGTTTGAGGAGCTCCGAGAGTTGTCTTCTTCTTCAGAGTTACTAGCCTCGCTTTCACACCAGATACTAGTGTTTGCATAATTTTTGGTTGTTGACCTTCTCTTGCTTGTCTGATCATGTCTTCTTGTTTGATCGTGTCTGCTTCCTTTTCTTATAATAAGGCAATTCTTCTTTATGTGACCTATTCTTTTGCAGCTGAAACAGATCAGTTCTTCGTCATCTTTCAAGTCCTTCTTCTTCTTGTTTGACTTCTCGCGTCTGAGGAATCTTCTTAAGTTTCTTGTTATCAGGGCCATTTGCTCGTTGTCCGTGTCGTCTGATTCACTCTCGTCGTCAGAGATTGTTTTGTGATTTGTCTTGAATGCTATTGACTTCTCTTTCGGAGGTCGATTTTTGAAATCCTGAAGTTCCAACTCATGTGTCATGGGCTTTCCAGTTAGGGTTTTAAGACTCATTATCGAGAGATCATTTCCTTCTATAATGACCGTTGCTTTTGGATTCCAGCTTTTTGGTAGTCCACGAAGAATCTTTCGAATCTTTTCATGATCGCTGTAATCTTTGCCATGGGAAGCTCGAGGATTAACAATATCTAAAAATCTAGTAAACATAGCAGTAATAGTCTCATTAGGCTTCATTTTGAATGCCTCATATTCTTGTGTAAGTCGTGAGATTTTGGATTCCTTCACTTGTGAAGTACCTTCATGAGTAACCTCAAGAAGTTTCCAAACCTCGTTGGATGTGGCCACTACAACAAATAGGACTTACTATAGTAGATTTTTTATAGCGTTCGGATCTGAATGCTATAGAAGACTATTAGTAATAGCATGCTTTTCTAGAATGCTATTAGTAATGCATAACAAAAATTATAGGTTCAGTCCTATAGCATTCTATGGATGCTGTAACGTTTATAGCTTTCTTGTATTGTTATTTACTTGAGAAAAGTATGTCAAACAGGTTTCCTGCTCGAATCGTGGTGGAATCAATTTAGTGATTTTTTATATTCATGGCCCGTTTTATATTTACGTAACACGTTGTGTTTGAACGCACAAATTTTTGTTTCCCTCTTAAAGAAACTTTCCCACTCAAGTATGATTTTATTTTCCCCCTAAATATTTTCATTTCTCATTTTCTATTTAGGTTTTCATTTTCTCTTCTTCCTCCTTCCTATGCCCAAAAAATCAAGAAACCAAACCCTAGAAAAATAATAATAATAAGAAGAAGAATTGAAAATTGTTGGGAAGTAGGAATTGTCGAACGTGATGAAATTTGGGAAAAGTCTCGGTGTCCAGATCGAGGAGACGCTTCCGGAGTGGAGGGACAAGTTCTTGTCGTACAAGAAGCTGAAGAAGCGGTTGAAGCTCATAGGCGGTGGAGAGGGGCCTCCGCCGCAGGCAAATAAGGCGAAGATAGCCGCCGGAGGTGGCGGCGACGACGGAGAGGTTGCAGCGATGACGATGGAGGAGAAGGATTTCCTGAAGCTTCTGGAAGAAAAGATCGAGTAGTTCAACGCCTTCTTCTTTGAGAAGGAGGCGGAGTACATCATACGCCAGAAGGTTCGGCCGATCAATCCTCGTCCTTCGTCATTATCATTTTTATGTAATTTTAGTTTATACATTTTGTAAATTGACCCTCATATAATTAAGAAATGTCGACGGTGTCCACATTGAGAAGTTTAATGCCTTCTTCCTGAAGAACTTTCGGAGGCGTCTAGACCCAAAGGACACAAGAACAACCTTGAGGCTGAGGAGGTGATCATCTTTTCCAAAAATGAGGGTGCATCGACGAGCATCGGTGAGTTCTTAGAGTTCTTCTCCTTCTTGCTTTTATTTCGATCATCCATTCTCTAAATCTGGTGTTGATGAACACAACAGCGAGTGATCAATCATTCGATCATCGATGACGTGTTTGATATTCGGTCATCAACGATCATCGATGAACGACGATAAGGATCTCTTCTCCTTCTCTCGTTTATGATCGATCTCACTCGGCTGATCTAAGCTCGTCGACAACAACGGAGATCCATACCGTTTCTATAAAATCGACAAGAGGAGTTCGATTTCTTCAAATTGGTATAAAAAAAATTGATTCTTTCTGATTTAAACTTTCTTCCTGTGATTTCTGTATTATTCTTCATATCGATATCTTAAAATTAAGAAGAATCTCTAAAACATTTCTTTCTCTGATCTGAACATCGTATGTTCGATAATATGTCTCAGAGGGAGATCATTAGTTCAAATTTTTTGAACTTCATTCTAGGAGCTCGAGGAGTACTCTGCGCTCTCATCTATGGATCGGTACTCATGTTTTTGATCAATAATTGAACTTGATAAAACTATGTTGTCATAGGAATTGATCGAGTGTCTCTTCTACATAGGTAAATTCCTCACTTTCTTTCATCTTCAGTCAAGGATTGATCAGTTGATTTAGAGGTTGTGTCTGGTAGATCCTCTTGTGTCTGGAATCGACACAAAGTCGAGATCGCAGAGATACCTCTGTTTAGGATTACTTGTCCAGGACCGATATAGTATCGAGATAGACACGAGTTTGTGTCTGTGAGCTAAAAACATGCTAATGAAGAGAATGTGTCCATGGCTTCTTAGGTTTGAATATTTTATATTTCCTATTAAGTAGTAAAAGGTAGGGTTGCAATGGGAAGGTTGGTCCAGGTTTTGGATCAATACTTATAAACTTAACCTTTTAAACATAATACTAATTAACTACACATACCAACAGCAAAACAAGATCAATAAAAAATACTTGGTATTCTTGATTCAAATTTGATTTGGACCGGGATGGATTGATTTAAATTATGATAGAGTATCTGTGCCATGTCCAATACAATGCGATAGAAATAAACCTTTTGTAGTGTCCATGATTCGTAGCTTGTATATAATTTTATCATTATGTTACAATCTTATAATTTTTCTTCTATGAGATGTAGCAGTTGGATCTCATAGCAGTTGGACAAAGACGTTCCTGCCACTGTTAATATTATTCTCAGATCTTTAGTGATAAGATGGTCATCGATGAAGTCCCTTTGTAATTAAGTTAACTCAGTATAAAGAGGTAGAATGGCTTTCCATGTATCCGTATATAAGCTATAGCTTGTCAGTACAATATGGTATTTGTAACAGGTTTGGAATAGAGCATACCCTGACTCTTGATACTATCGCATGATACTTTAGTATACACCAAGCAAGGGACTGCTGCCTAATGCTCAACTTCAGTACTGCATAGAGTTGTCCTGCAGTTGATCATACAACTGCTGCATATATACCCTTGTCTCTATGTCCCAATAGCGTTGTTTATACTGACGAGGAACACTAACGAGGAACCGGATTTTATTAGGTGCTAAATGGTTGTCCAAAATATTTCTGACTCGCGTATCTCATCTCTGAATCAGTACCCAAGCTCTATGCTTTAGCTTATAATTTATATGGATGATTGTCATATCTCGTCTCTGACTCGCATATCTTTTATTGCTTCTCTTTTATTACTTTTCCATGAAACAGTTTTATATTTGATACTACTGTTCTTATTGAAAAATTGATTTTGAAGTAATTGCCCTTTTTCTTTATTTTAGATGAGTTAATATTCGCTTTGTTTATAAGGGTTCTTTTAACCTTTTCTTGTTGCCATATTTTGGAAATTCCATGTGATATTATGTACCGTTACCACTAGACCACCCCCTTCGTAGTGTCCAAGTTAAAATATAAAGTTTGGTTAAGGTGGGCAACTTTATTTGCAGCTTAGTGTGTATTAGATTTATGATGAACTGGCGTATGAGAGGAATTGGGACTCTAATCTAAAATTTAAGATAAGCACGATGAATACTGGCTTTATTTGCATTCATATGGGTCATTTGGGAAGAAAAGAACAAAAGAGTATTTCTTACTAAAAAGACTAATACTAACTTTTCGTTTGCAAATATTCTTCATTTAATGAATGGGCAGGAGCTTCGGAAGGCAAAAAGAAAACAGCAGGTGCAATTCAAGACTTCATGAGTCCATATATCTTGTCGTAGTTTTATTTGGGGGTGGGGACTTGATGACTAGATGAAACCTATGAGCACACATGGTAGTTTTAATTGCAGTTATATTTTGTTTGTTAGTTCAGCCTGAGATGAACTCTTTGATGATTTATGGATTTTTGTAGTATCTCGAGACTCCTCTTTTAGTTGTACCTATGCAAGTTACTAATATTATTTGGGTTGGGTCCTAGCTCAAGTTCTCCTGAGTTAGAAATCTACCCAGTCTCAAGAAAAAATATATAAAAAGACTACCCTCATTTTCTTATCTATGTATATTCTTCACCGAAAAGAGGTATAACTTTGTATTCAGAGAGACATGTAAACAAGAAAATGAATAAAAAATCCCATATAGGTACAATATTTGAAAAAGGACATATGGATTATCCTTTTGATATTTAATATGTAGAAAAGTGTCTTTCCAACTTTGTCTTAATTCTGTTCTGAACAAAGTTACTTATCTTCTTACTTGATTAAATTTCCAATGTCATATTTTCAGTAAAAAAAATGTTCATCATCATATGTAACAATGAGAGTAGGAAAGACAATGAAAGAAACTTAATGCCACTTGGTTAATTTTTTCATGAACTTTGTGGAGTGAGTTTCCACTTGTTATTTTTTATGTTCTTCATTTTATGTTTGATCAGCTGCAGTTTTCCTGGTATAGTTATTATCAACCTAATTCCGTTACACCATTAGAAAGATGTAAACTTATTATGTTAAGATTCTTGAGGAACATCAATGGACCCAGAACTTTTTTCTTCCTCGTGCTCAATTTTGTCATGCTTGTGTGATTTCTACCCTTTTTTGAACCTAGTATAGAAAGCTTGTTTGTAGCTGATTATTCACATGACTATTTCTTTTCAGGTACATGCTGCCAAGGGTCCAATCTTTGAAGATGGGCCTAATTTTGAGATAGAATTTAGGGTTTTCTACGGATGAGATGGGGTTGTGCCGCTTCAAAGTAGATCCTTTAAATTGCGCACAGTGAGACCCCTCTGAACAAAAAGTCAGGTCTCAATTTAATCCTTTAAATTGCGCACAACTGATTAGTTGCATGACTTATTTTTTTATATAATAATGTTAATATATTTTCTTCTCAATTTTGTGTAGGTTGGCGTGTAAATTTTTGATGGTTTTTGGATGTAAGCTAGAAGGAAAGAGTCGATCGAGCAACATTTTGGCCTACAGGCATTTTGTATGGAAATGAAATGGTTTAATTGAATTTTGGACTAGCGTTAGGTTACAAACATTTTGTACATCTTGGATTCTCTTTACATGAAAATTTTACTTTGGGCTACTATTTCGATCACTTTAGGCATACAACAACTTTTTGTACATCTTGAATGTTTTAATGAAAAATATATGAATTTATTTATTTTGGCAAACCTTTTCTATATCTTGATTGATCGAAATAAAAGTTGCAATTAAAATTGTTGAAATCAAAATTGCGATTCAGCACAAATTTTTATATAGTTTGTATGTGATGCACAGGTTAATTGTATGTGATACAAAATATGTTATTCAGAAATGCTATAATAAATCAACAGCATTAAAGAACGCTGTGAACCATCTACAACATTCATGAACGCTATCATTCATCAACAGCATTCAAGAACGCTATAGACCATCCACAGAAGTCATGAATGCTATAATCCATCTACAGCATTCATGAACGCTATAAACCATCTACAGCATTCACGAACGCTATAATCCATCTACAGCATTCAAGAACGCTATAATGTTATAGCGTTCACATACTATAGCGGGGACAATTATAGCGGACGGCATACGCTATAGAAGGCTTTTTATAGCGTTCTGCCCATGCTATTGTAGGCCATATTTGTTGTAGTGGGCACATGTAGAGACTCTATTGAGCTCCGTTTTATCAATAACACAGAATAAAGCCTTGATGGCTTTTGCATCAAGATTAGCTTATTTCTTTTCATTTTCGGTGTATCTATCAAATGGTTTGCCAACTAGAACACCATCTATCATAATAGGTAGAGGTTTCCTATAACCATTGACGACAATCGACCATAAATCGAAATCAAGTGACTTGAGAAAAAAGCTCATCCGTGTCTTCCAGTACGTGTAATTTGTGCCATCAAATAAAGGTGGCCTATTGGTTGATTGACCTTCACCGTTGCTTGGAAATAGGGATGCCATATCTCAAGGAGTGTTAATTCCGTCGAGAGAAACCCACTCTGATACCAATTGTAGGAACAATTGCACCTTTAGAGGGGGGTGAATAGAGTGCAGCGGAGAATATTTAGCAATTAAAAAAGTAACTCTAAGCAGGTGAAGCAATATATATATATATATATATATATATATATATATATATATATATATATATATATATATAAAATGATTGGATACATATATATATATATAAATCATGTGGGTGTGGATTTCTCTTGATGGAGCTCCCCAGCTCCACGAGTTCCTCCATCGGCCGGTGGCCTGCCGTCCCCGGGCGGCCGGGGCCCAACTGGCCGCTCCTCTAGCGGGGAGGACCCCCCTTCCCCAGCCGGAGTATGCATGGTATGCGGCGGCCCCTCCCCCTTCTCCTCTCTTCCTCGGAGCTGCCGCCGCCCTCGGCATCGTCAGAAGCACAGTTTCCGGCGTCCTCGGCCGTCGTCGGCCCCGTCCCTTCTCGGCCCTCCGCCTGTCTTCCTCGGTGCCCTGCGTGCTACGTGGCTACGTCCCGGCCCGCCGCTCTCCAGGGCTGTCGTCTCTGCCGTAGCGCTACCTCCTCCCTCGGCGGACCCTGGTGCTCCTCCAGCCCAGGCAGTCGCCCTCTCTCCGGCAGCCCCTCCTCCCGAGCTTCCCTCCGTTTTGGCTTCAGGCTGCCTCTCCGCGCCCCCTCCCCCTCTCGCGCCTCCTCCCGTCTCGTCAGCAGCTCCCCTCTCGGCGCCTCCGCCCCGGCCGAGGTCGTCCTCCCCCATCTCGACTCCCACCCCGCCGTGCCTACCGCCGCGGCCGAGGAGTTTCTCCCCCATCCCGCCACCCAACTCACCGTGCCACCTTCCCTCTTGGTACAGGCCTACGCTCTAGCCCTTCCTGCCTCGACAGCGGACCACCTCTCTCATCCCGCCGCCCAGCACGCCGTCACGTATCCCTCCTCCTCGACGGCGGCGGGGACCTACTACCAGGACCCCTCCACCTTGCGGTGGTACTGGGTCTCCCTCCCAGCCCAGTCGGCCGCGTCATATTGGCATGCCTCCACCCTCGGAGGTGCTATTCTCCCCTCAGCGTCGGCGTGGGGGGTGCGCCACTACTTCTAACCCATTGCTCCGCCTGGGGCCCTCGGACGGTGCTCCCCGCCCCCGTCGTAACGGCGCTCCCCCTGCCGCCTCTGGCCCCTGCCGCTGATGGGACCCCCCGCTTTCGCCGGTTCTCGCCCCGCTCCCAGCGTCGGCCCTATCCTCCGCCTGGGAGCGTTGCCCCACCGGTATACTTCGTCTCCCGACTGCCGGCCACCCGCAGCGCTGGGGCTCGGCCTCCCCCCGCTCTCCTCTCGACTCTTCTCCTGGCCTTCGTTCAGCTGAGGCCTCCCGGCGCTTCTATCCTCCAGGTCGTGTTCTCGTGAAGGTGTCGCTCTCCCCCTCCGCCTCGATTAGCCTCTCCGTCTCCGTCGGCTCTCGCCTGCGATCCCCTTCTGGCTCCCCCCTTCTCCGGGCCCCTCAGTCCCCTGCGGCCGTGCTCGCTTCCCGGGATTTGCCCCTCCCCCTCTGGCCTCCCCCTTTCGCAGCCGGGGCTTCGCCCTCAGTCGTCGCTCTCCGCCGTACGCGCTCTCCTCTCCGTCTTTCTGGCCCCATCGTCGGAGCGCTGGCCCCCCATCGACGGTCTCAGCCCCTCCCTCTCGTTAGTCCACACCATCTTCTACGCCTCCTCCGCAGCCGGGGATCCCATGTCTCCGACCACCCACGCCGGATCTCCGCCTCGGCGTCCTTCCTTCCCCTTCGCCGAGGTTCCCCCTTGGGTTCCCTCGGGGTTTGCACCTCCTCGGGCGGCACGCACGGCCCTTCGGTTCCCGTCCATGCGCAGGGTCGTCCCCCCTCCTCGGGCCCCACGCCCGGTCCAGTCCACCCTCGGGGCGCGCGTCTGTTCGCCACGTGCCCCCCCGGAGAAGCGTGCGGTTTCTTCTTCTTCTTTTTTTCAAATTTTGAATTTGGTCGTTGGTGTGGGCCCCTCTTTTGTACTGTGGTATTGGTTGCCTGTTTTCAATAAAACTTCCTTATTTAATATATATATATATATATATATAAATATATATATATATATATATATATATATTTAAAATGATTGTAAGTTAGTAAAAATTAGGGCAAGAAAGCAATACGCAGAGATAGCAGATTTATACTAGTTTCCCTCTGTGAGGACTAGTCCAGTCTCGACCCGATGTTTGAATCCACTATTTTGAATAGAGATTAGACCACGTGTTTTGCACCGAAGAACACACCAACTTCACCACCATCATATTTTTATCCGAAGCCTACGAACAAACTTTAACACCTTTCTGAAGAAAGCTTTTATAAGACAAGCTTGTACAACTCGAAAACTCCTACTCGGAAACCACAGGCACTTAGAAGAATTGAGTTGACTTGGAGATTTGAAGATTAAAGCTTTGGGAATAGAATAGGAAGCTTAGAAATGAATAGAGAAGATGAAGATTGAATGTGTGTTTAGAAATAAAAATTTCTTCTCTATTTGTAGGTTTTTGTAGGACAGAGTTTAGGCAGAACTCGGTACCCTAACGTTCAAAAATTTTAACTTGGGAGATCCACGAGAATAGGTAAAGCTTATGACCAGGAGTGATTTGGTCTAACCGAGTTCGGTCCGAGTTCGGTTAGCCTAGTTCCAGGGCATTTTGGGTTTAAGAAAAGGTTTGGTTTAGGAATTGGTTTAGAAATAGATTTGGTTTGGTTTAGAATAGAATCAAGATAGGTTTGGTTTAAGATAGAATCATGGATAGACTTCTAATTGCCAGTGATCCCGATTCACATATATTCTAGACTCAATAAATAGAAAAATACAGAATAAATATAAAATCTCAGAGACGACACAATCTGTATTCTTCGTTTCTTTTCATATCGAAATTGAAGTTTAAGACACTTATCGAAATTGGTTTGACTATGGCTAAATATGCCAACACTTGGAACATCGTCGAACCACTCTGCTGAAGCACATGGGTATGGCTGAACGAGCCATACCCTGAAGATCCGCTTAGGCTTTTCTGTACTGACGCACATGGACTTCGGTCTTGTCGATGCGCCCAAGCTTTTTGCCAAATGTGCATGGACTTTGGTCCTAAGGATGCGCTACGATAGATTTCAGTTAACGCGTATGGACTTATTGTCCTGATGATGCGCCGAGACTTTTGATGTGCGGCAGTTTGCATGCGTCGATGCTAAAACTGCGTATATCTTTAGACTCTTTTATAACATAGAGATTATGACGGCGCCCCCTATGATGCCTCAAGTATTAGGCGATGAGACTAGTATGTGAAGTACATTATTGAGGCTGTATACAAGATGCTAAGGAGGGGTTGTCCACCATGCTGGAGAAAGATGAAAGTTTTATGACAGCTATGGCAATGACGATCATGCATATCGGGTTGCTCCGATCTCACCAAGGTCATGACCATATGGCTGAGATTCTGGATTTGTTGAGAAGCTCGATCGTCATCTTACTGAGCTCCAAAACATCCATCAATATGATCTTTCCGCTTTAATAGAAGAAGAGTGTGCCAAATCAGCGGCTGAGGTTGAGTCAGCCTATATGGACACCATGGCCATCTGGAAATAAGAACTAGCCGATGCTGTAACCAAGGAGCAAAGGTTAACTTCGGTTATGGAAGAGAAGGCCAGTCTACGGGAGTCCTTGGATGCCAGTATGGTGGAGGTTGTTGCCAAATTTTGCCTACGTCAGGAACAGCAGGCTCAACTCCTGGCAGATTCTGAACGAGCGCAGGCTGAACACATCTTGCTTAAGAAAGAAGCGACAAAATTTACATGACAAGCATGCAGCCGATATTGCCTTCGAGGATATGGAGCGATATGTCGTGAAACTGAATGTCGGGTCTTGGCGACTGTTGAGACTAGGGCTGAGGCTTTGAAGCATCGTATTGACGAGCTATCCTCTGACCCTTAGCATTTTGTCCACCTTTTCTACTTTCTATTTACTTCTGTCAATGTAGTTCATCTCTTTTTGCAATGTAGTCCTTTTTCTCCTTTTGATGAAAAAGAAATAAAGAACTTTTGTTGGCTCATTTGTCATAAACTTATGGTTGTTTTATGGACTTAGCATCTTTGGCGCCCCTTAGTTTTAGGTACAGATGATAAGTTGAGAGAAGGAACCGACATCTTACTCAGAGGTAATGTGAACATGGTAAACACTGGCTCGGTGGGGATACAGAGAATATCTCAGAGGTGTTATGGACGTGGATGTTCTATAGGCAAGGTGCAACAACATGGGGGTTGTTACATGGGGTGTTTACTCAGAGGAAAGGTGGACTTTGTAAACATTGATTTTAGCTTAATCTTGCTGAGAATGAAGTTTAAGCATTGTGGGGTCATAGAAAAACAACTCAAAGCTGATGTGGACATGGATCATTCTATTGGGGATTGATAAAAGAATGTCCCAGAATAGATGGGTCCCAGGGAGATATTATGATAAGGGGTATGAATGTAGTGGTAAAATTTATAGATTCTCCTTACTGGGAGATGGAAGCACACGTTGAGGAGCTTCAAGTGTAATACTTCTTTAGAAACTTGCCGTTGATTCGTATCATGACCAAGTCCCCGTTAAGTTTAGTGAGTCGATAGGCGCCATTAGAGTACACCGTCTCAATGATGAAAGGACCTTCCTACTTGGGTTCGAACTTCCCTGGTGTCTTATGAGTCGTTACCATTGGCCTTCTGACTGATAGGACGAGGTCCCCCACCTGGAAAGTCCTTTGTTTGACCTTCTTGTTGAAAGCTTGTAAAATACGAGCCTGATAGAGCTCGATGCGCTGTTGAGACAAGAGGTGTTTTTTTGTTTCACGTCTCCAATTCTTATAACCGACGATATTGATTGTCCTCCTCTGACAGCTGGTTCGTAATGGCCACTCGTAGTGAGGGGATTTGGATTTCAAAAGGCAGCACTGCTTCGCTCCCGTAGACCAGAGAGAGCGGTGTGTTGCCCGTCGGAGTCCGTACCATTGTGCGGTAGGCCTAAAGGCAATCTCCTAGCTTTTTGTCCCGGTCGCATTTTTTGATTGACATGACTTTTTTGAGGAGTTTGACGATTCTTTTGTTGAAAGCTTCAGCCAACCCGTTTGCTGCCGGATTGTAAGCGGTCAACGCCAGATTCTGGATACGATTCTTGTCACAAAACCTGGTGAACGCATGGCTTATGAATTATGGATCGTTGTCGTGGATGATCCTTCGGGTACCCCAAAATGGTAGATGACGTGATACTTGATAAAGCTGATCACCTTCTAGCTTTTCACCTATGATAGAGGTATAACCTCCGCCCACTTATAGAAGTAATCAGAAATTGCTACAATAAAACGATGTCCTCTGGATTACGGAGGGGTAATTGGACCAACTATGTCCATACCCCATGTAACCACCGTAAATCGAATTTTTTATTTTTTTGAATTTTTGGATTTTGATACGAAGTGTATTTTTGATCATAATTCGCCATCGATATTTTGATGGGCCTTTGGTTTTGCAAAAACTATTATATACGAGATTTCTTCATAAATAATTTATTCTTATTTTCTTGATATTATGAATATTCTTTTAAAGTAAATAAAATGGTTGTCAAAATATAATTTTGTAAATAAATATTTTAATATATTTGACTAAGTTAATTAGAGGATAACTATAATTGTTAGTGGTTAGCCTTAAGTTAGTTGTTAGTAATTTTTCCACTAGTTGTTCCTACCACTTATTACATATTACAATCCTGCCATTATGGTTTTCTACCCTATCCTATAAATATTGGACATTTTCTAACATTTTTAAAATATTTTCCTAAACCCAAAACACACACAAACATACACATAGCAGCCACAACAATTTCCTTTGTCTCCACCAGTTCCCTCTCCCATGTTCGTGACCTCTCCCTGGCACCCCCACGACACCCTCCCTGGCCACAACACTGCCATGCCGCCGGCCATAACACACCCTACCACCAAAAACAACCTTGCCCACATCCTACGACAACCACCACGACAGCAGCTCCACCCGACTGCCAACCTCACACCCAAGCCAACATCACCACTGTTATTCCCATATCTCCTCTACTACCGACTCCTCTGCCTAGCCCCGACCATCCAGCTCCTTACAATAACCACTACTGTCTCTTCTCCTTTGTCACCCTTTGTCCAACGTCACCATCGCCGACACCCCCACCGCCCGGCCTCTACAACCTCACCCCGTTAGCGCCACCTTGGCCATCAGATCCCCCATCTTTGCCTCCACCATACGACCACTGCCGCCACCACACACCACCACTCAACCATTATCGACCCACAATCGCCCACGATGCCACCCACATCAGTTTCGACCAAACCATACCCGCAAAATCTACCATAAAATAGAGAGAGACGATAACCTGACCGCGTCCCCCGCTCCGGCCGACCATGTCGAGTATCGAACGCAGATCCGCTCTGACTCTGCTGTGTGAGCGCTGTCTCCGCCGGCACAACCACACGCTGCCTTCCCGTCGACGAGTCCACATCTCCGTACGCTACTCCCTTCCGTCGGTGCAGCCACCAGCGCCTTTTGGCAAGCCCACGCCTCTGTGAGAATCCTCCTCTTTTTTCCCTCTTCGATTGATTTTTGGGATTTAGGTAAACAAACCCCCCTTTCTCTAATATATATGTATTTTGTATTAGAGAATACTTATGTTGTAATTTGCTAATAACCCTTAGTTTTAATATTATGGTTAAGGATTAGGCTATAATTATTTGGGGCTGTGAGTATTTTTTTGGTTGAGCCCATTGTTTGGGATGATAGGCCAATGGCATATTTTAGGTTACTCTGTTGGGCCTCACTAAATTTTAGTTATAAAATAGTATCTTATTATTTTATTACTACTAATAGGTTGTTTAGAGGAAGGGAATGATGGGCCGGGTTTTGAGCCCATCAGAAATCTTTAAGGATATATGTTTTACTATTATTTGGGTTTGGGATGGGTCTGTAGGCCCATAGGCCTGGGATGATATTAATTAGTTAGATAATTAGTATAACAGTTAATATTTAATAAGTATTATTAGTAAATATTTAGTAAATAATTATTGATATCTTGATTCTAGTCATTTTATTAAATGTTTTTCCAATATTTTTAGGTAGTAAATATTTATGTTTATCTAATGTATTTTAAGTAATTTGCTAGTGATTACCATTATAATAAATTTAAATACTTTATATATATATATATATTTTTTAAATACTTTATATATATATATATATATATATATATATATATATATATATATATATATATATATATATATAATATGTTCTAAATAAGAATTATTTTCTGAATGATTTTTAGAGTTTTCAAATATTTTGGTTTATAAAATATTTTTACAAATAGTATTAATAAATTTTCAAAAATAGATATATGTATTTAATGAATCTTTTTCCTTAATTTGTAAATCGCAACTATTTTAGTGGTTTTTCTATTCCTCGATTCAATTATCGTACCGAACTCTCATTTTGCACTTTTATATATCAAATTAGGCTATTTGGACTATTCTGAACTCAATGGGACTGTGTGTGCCATTATTTGGCACCATCTTATGGAGCATAGTATCATACATATTCCATGTTGACACGTTTGTATCGTGCACGTCGACTCCAACAAAATTGAGATGAGTACATTCTCTGATAGCTTTTATTATCTTGATAGTCTCTATGATATCAGTTTGCAGTATAATGCTTGATTTCTGGCAAGAGGGTACACAGATTGGTATAGCTTGGATCCCGTCGCGAGATATTACTCCTGGTTATTCTGGTATACTGGTACATGTCTCATTTTTGACTATTATCCTTATACTTATATAGACACCGATTCCTACGGGAATTTGCTACCCTCTTAGAGAATCCCGTGTCGTAACGTTCTATGGTCGGATCCATTATACCAATCGGGAGATATTAGGAGATTATGTGATCATACCCTTACTTACTTGTGCAAAGCTCACCCTCGCCACACGTAGGGTGTAGCCTGACCTTACTTGTACTTGTGCGTAGTTTTCATATATGGCCGACCTGATTTGCAGGTTACTTGTGCTTGTTCTTATGCATAGCCGGTCATATGGATAGCCGGATCCTAGTCCTAAGCCTATCACATAATAAACTAATATTTTAAGGCTCTGTTTAGTAGTAGTATATATTCTATTCTAGATTATCACCTGTTGTTCACTGTACCCATGATTACTTACAGTATATTACTATCATGACTTGCTCACAAGATATCCCTGCTTTTCCACTGTTCACTTCTACTTATCCATCATGTATTTTATTGCTTTCTGTTATTTAT
The DNA here is from genome assembly GCA_029216955.1 of Iris pallida. Taxonomy (NCBI): domain Eukaryota; kingdom Viridiplantae; phylum Streptophyta; class Magnoliopsida; order Asparagales; family Iridaceae; genus Iris; species Iris pallida. The sequence goes on from JANAVB010042618.1 coordinate 35,734,741, forward strand.
AGTTTTTGTCAATTTAAATGGAACTACTGTTAGTTTATGTACTTCGCTCCAATCCTGACTGGATAACCAAAATTTTAGGAGTTCTTATGCCCCATATTCTTTGACTACATGACGATGCTAGGTGAGGCAGATTCATGTTCCAATTGCCGTGAGTTGACTTCTAGGAGCTCTAGGCCATTATTTCTAGATTTGTGTTTTCTTTATCGGGTTTATCTCCGATATATTTCTGGTATGTCTGATCATTGTAGTTTCTGTTTGATATAGACTTACTATTCTTCTTCTTATTCATATCTACCTTAGTCATGTGTGATTTGAGTACATATTGTTAATATAGATGATTTAGATGTTGAGGTAATTGCTGGGTACTTGACAACGTTCTACCGTCGTTACTGCGACATAGGCTGGACGTGGCCCATGTACTAGTGCTCGATATCCGGGTCTGGGTTACGACACATTTTTATGGTGGCCCATGCAGCAGTCTTCTCAGCTAAATGCGAAGTCGTGGTAGTACCTAGGCTTAGCCGTACTACTACGAACCTGCCCTAGGATTAGGATTTGAATCATAACATATTTTATAAGATTTGGTGCTCAATCACATATTAGGATCATTTGATAGATTCCAGGGATGACCTCTGAGAATCTTACCCCAAAATCCTGTTGAGTCTATTTTCACCTGCTTTGCTCATCCTGATTTCGAATACATGTTCGATACCGAGCCCAATTCTTGCATGAAGATGAGTTTTATAAACACTAGAAGGAATCAGAGAGTAGAAGTTGAACTTGTAACCATTCAGATTGAGAAGAAAAATGATTAGCCAATCTTATATATGAAGGTTGGGATTTATTTTAGGTTAGATCCAATGAACCTTGAATTTTGACTAAGATAGTACCCTTGGGATTTGAGGATTTTATAAAATAGGCTTGAGAAATAAACAAAGGTAACAAATTCAGAGAAATAAGGATTATATAGTCAGACCAGGAATGATTCATAAATATGGATTATAATTTTGAAGGTTATAGGATAGTATTGTATGGATTTTTGATAAGAAAAATATTAAGGAGAATTTTATAAAGTTTCTACAGTAGTAGGAGCCATCGAAGAAAATGTTGGATTATCTTCCTTGCTTGGGTGGTCATGAAGGTGGCACGAGATGTGATTATTATATAAGGGATAGAATTTCTGAAATTTTAAGTTATTACCAAAAAAGAAATAGTAGAAGGATTAGAGAGGATTTACAGGAGTGATGACTAAGAATTGAATGTGGGATACTTAGGCTATGACTTATTTAGAAAAGCCAAAGAGCCATATAACTTGGATCAGTTATTAACAAATGAAATTTTAAGAATGGTTACCTATATAGGAATTATTATTCCTATAAAATTGTCAACAAATTTATTTTTGACTAAGAACAAAATTGAAGGTGTTTAAATAGGACCAAAGATGATTTCGAAACTAGACTTCTATAACCTCATTTTTTGAAAGTTTCAATAACATGGAATTAACATATTGGATGATAAGAGTAATGAAAATTTTGATATTAGAAGATCCTAACAAATTTAGACGTGAAAGTCTAGGCGAATTTATATGGATAAAGGACCATAGTAATGGAGATTAGACAACAAGACTATCAGTAATTGGTGGATAGTGACTTGGAAGTCACGAGGGAGATCTTGTAAGGAAGAGCTTGATTATTAGACAAAGGAGAACCCCAAAGAGGTTGAGAAATTTATTTTTAGTGAATATAGACAAGTGCAAAAAAAGGGAAAGAAACAACTTCGTTAAGACCAGATGAGCAAGAACAAATTTATATCATTATTTCTTCGACTTATCAGCAGTTCTACGTCTTAACTAACTCTGTCCTATTTACATCAATCAAACTATCTTATATCCAAATCTTTTAGTCATACTTTGAAATCTTTTGGATTCTTGTATCACATTATTTGGAAGAGGCCGAGGAAGTATTGCAATTATCTAGCCCGGAAAGGATGAGATTTGTTATCAAGTAGTAATCCTAGTAGGAATATAGAATGTTGGACATTGAGATAGAATTTGCAAGATAAGGATATGACTGAGATTGGAAACAAAATCAAGAGACCGGTAATATCAACTTAAATATGATTACACTTACATGATTATTTCGAATATGAATTATTTTAGAAACAACGTAAAAGAAAATTCGAGAAGGAAGGACAGTGAAATATACGTTAGTGGTGAGAAATGTAATATTTTATAGTTATATTTTTTGAACTAGTGAGGATATTGAGGTCGACTTGATTTGGAGAGCTTAGATATTCTTAAGTTACTGATTCTTGGGATGTTTCACTTTGAATTAAGACTAGGATACTAAGTTTAGGGACCCAAATTATATGGAAAGGAGATTATGATGGCATGCAATAATAATACTAAATTGAACAAAGGATTTGCAGGAGAATGATTAAGAACTGGTAAGACACAAGATTTTCAAGTTATAGGAAAAACTTTTAAGACCTTGTGAGACTTTTAAATTTTAGAAGGAAAAATATTTGAAGGTACAAATTGAAGGATATGTGGAGGTTAATTTCAATAACGAGGAATGAATTATATGTTGCAGTGGCATTAATACGAGGAGTATAGATTTGGACATTGTCCAAGGATCTTATGAATCCTGATACAAGGATTCAGATTTAAATTAAGGACAAAGTAGAGAAATTTGGACTCTCGAGATGACTAAGTTGAAAAGGATTACAAATCCAGGGAAAAAAGGGAGAATCGGGGAGTTATAACAAAGAATATGCTTAATGGATAGTCATCTTCATGGTTAAAATTTTTGATTTTGGCAATAGTCACATAAGGGTTCGATTTTCCTGATTGAAGATCATGATTTTGTAGGGGTAATCTAAGCTCGTGAGAAAGAGGCATAATTAGGGAATGACGAACAGATAACCTTGGTAGCAGTCGAAGTAGAGTGAGATGATTACCTTGATTTTCTATTCAATCCGATCTTCGAAACTCCTAACCTTGTAGAAGAAATTTGATTTTTCTATCTTTGAATTGTTTCTTAAATTTCAAATATCGCTAAACTTCGAACAACCTTGATCGTGACCAATCGATTTGCTCATCCTCTTAATCGTGCTCGGGTTCTTAATTCTAGACTATAGCGAAACGATTTAAAATTTGACCATGACTTGGATTTTAATCTTTGGGTTGCTCCTGTTCAGACTTTGATTTCGTTCATCATCATGCCTAAATCATTTTTGATCAAGGATCGACCGACTTTATCTTTTATCGTGCCAAAATTCAATTATGATCTTGTCTGAATTTAGATGCTAATAACATTCATGCTTAAACCTTCGATTCAAGTCTCACTAAAGACTAAGTTCCGTAGTAATCATGATTCGATTTAACCGCTATTCTTTACGTTTGGTCGTGTCATGTCCCAATCCGGGAAATTGCTCGTCCTCGTTAGATTTCACTCGAATTATCATCCTCGCTGGGGCATGATGTCGCATGAGCCTAGAGTTGCGCTCGTACAAGGAAAGATAACAGGTTCACGTAACTTTATCTCAAATTGATAGCATAAGAAGTGGAAGGAACAGAGTATACAATAAGAATCTCTTTTATTAATAAATGAACTGAAGATTACAAGGGCTTGAATAACCAAATTGAAAATGCAAATATGTTATAACGATCATGATCTCTCTAGCTCACAAAGGATTACATTATCCTATATATTATGCCTCTTTATAGCCAACAAGTAGTCTTCGGCTGAACATCTCCATGTTGCAAGTCCGAACGCCTATGCGGTAGCTCGCCTCGAAACGCTAAGAACTCGATGCCTCGGCGCATCCAAGCTAAGCCCCGCCCTGAGCCGAACATATCCTGAACCTACGAGCAAACTAGTGGGAGATTAGTATTTCCGTCCTCGCTGTAATGATCAAGACCCACTCGACTAATCCAACAATAAGTAAATTTAGTGAATCATGCATCTTTATCTGGTGATCTTTCTATTATTGCCTTAGGATAAGTTTCACGGCAAAGTAAGCAATAAAGCCTGTTATCAAGGAAGCTGAATCATATAGGTGTCCAATATCGTATCCCTGCAACAGATACAGTTAGACGTAATATAAATATAATTATAGTGATCGTGCATGTCTTCCTCTCATTTCGCCTAGCCTGCAATTGTTAGAAATTCATATAGCAAACAATAAATCACACAGCCAACCAACATTATTTAGACATGTGCGTAAGGGTGGCAGGCGCTACGCCTACACCCATTTCTAGTCTCAGCCTACCGGTCCTATCTATATAAAGGTCACGACGTTCCGTGCCGTAATGGACTGGTAACTTAAAGTGTAAGCTGGCGATCTCTTTGGCATGGGTTGCTAGACCAATACCCAAAGGATCCCAAACACACTAGTATTGTGGCTTATCACATCAATAGGAGGGCGTAACCCATCTGAATGAAGTACACTACCAATACCCCTTAATTCCCTCCACGGTCAAACGCTCCCCACGCCCTGGCGATCCTACGATCGAGGGAAGCACGCCCATGCACAGGCCATCCATCCAAGTCCATTGACCATGCAATACGCGCCTAAGTTTCATACAACCAAACAAGTTTGCCTATCTCTATTCCAATGGCACGATGCCCCGACTGAATCAATGTTCATTAACGATCGCCCCGAAGGCCATAAACATTTTGAAGGCACTAAGCCATATCTGACAATTCCGTCACAACATTCATGCCACAACAGTTCTCTTCGTAACGAAGCCATCTATTATGAGTCCCGTGCACAGACGCATACTTGACACCTGTATCCTCTTTCCTTCGAGTCGTGCATTGGATGCACGACTTCGATACCACATTTCCATGCTTTATGTCTTAGTGTTCAATGTTCTTTCGAGTTGTGCACTTGGTGCACATCGCAATATTGTCTTTCAATATTCTAGCATCAATGTCCTATCGCGACTCAAACACTTGATGCACGTCACCTCAATTGTTCAATGTTCAATGTTCTATCTTAATGTTCGACGCACACTAAGATCTTTACTCGGTTTGAGCCAATACTCGTTAACTCAATAATAGCATACGCATACAAGGATACATTTTATTAGGCATAAAGAAATAAGGGAGAAGAGTCATGAACCCGCCCACCTTAAGTCGATATGCCTTTTCATTTTGCAAAGATGATGTGGCTCGATTCCATAACGTTGTTACACGGCCAACTGTTTTGACTTAGCCACTCGAACACTTCGGGCTCCATTGAACTACTCGACCGATTCGGCCTACCGTGCCCATGCCACAATCCGTTGCTAGGTGACGATTTGGTTTTGCGGACACCTTTACGAATAAGACAAAATTTTGACCTCTTATAATTCAACGTAAAAGCGTAGTCTGCATATGAAGTCAAAAACAAGGTTCATCCTCGAACCGAAACCAACACTCAATCCAAGTGTTTCTCTGGATCATTTCACGATCTCGTGCTACTATCTTCTGAATCATACAACTTAGTTTGGATCATACACATATTTTAGGCGTCCCACCAATATAGGCATTTCAGCCAAGCTTAGTTGTAGGATAACGGGATAAAGCTAATAGGTAACTTCTCATCCAAGACTACTTAATATCTCATACTCGATCAGACTTGGTCTCTAGTTGTTTGTTCTCGCAAGTCTATCACATATGCATATTCGATGCATATGTGATTATCCGACAAAAGTCACGACACACGATGCGATTCGCAAATCGCGTATCACACTTTATAGGTTTCGTAAGGGCCATCAATTCTATATGTTGCATTAAGTCGTTGCGCATTCGATCGCAATAATTCCTAAGGTCCCGTTTCAATGGCATGAACTAAGTTCAATATGCCGAAGTCTCGTCATGACCATATGGCTTCATAACTCGCAACTCCCTACGTTCTCAAAGCTATCCACATATCGCGTCTGGGGCTATCCCCGCTAGGTAACTTGTCCAGACATTATGCTTACGTTCTTCCAACACAAGAGGTCAACTTGGGGCTATGATGCTCAAAGGCAACAATTTTTCCAATCCAAGGTCTCTTACCATACGTTCATCTCTAATTCTCGATCGAGTTTTTCAATCCAATTCTGACTTATTTGTCTCGCTAATCTAGAGCGTGCGTCCAACGCACATAGCCTTATCATTACCGAATTCGATCTATTACTCAATCGTAGGGTTGTTCACTTATTCTCGCTTTCGTACGTGACATGATTCTCGTAATCGCCTATCTGTATCGATATGCTAAGTACGTTCATCAACATTTATCCGAGACTAGCAAACCATTCGAATACTTATTCGATCGTTGATCAAGTCTTCTAGGGTGTCAAGTCTTCTAGTGTCTCCGACATTTACTTTGATTTGGCGGTCAAGTCTTCTAGGGTCAGCTCCCCCAAAGCTACGCTGGATAATTGAAGATCATCAATGAGGGACAGTTACTACGAACCATGCTATATCCTATCTCGGAGCCAAATTATTTCCCGATAATTCTTATGGGACTTTACCCAATTCGACATAATTTATCGATCCATAATTTATTCGCCCACCCGCGCAACTGATGCACCCTTACTACTCGAATCACTCATGCACTACCGTTAACAATATCGTTAACCGAGCAATACTCATTTGCCTCGGGTACAAGTCTACCTACTTACGAAAAAAATTTGACACACTCTATTCTCATCGTAATAATCCTCGAATTTACCTTCACATCAAACCACAAGTCAAAATCCAATTTGCCACGTCATGTAAGTTCGACCATCCCCACTGGACATGAATCACCATACCAGCGCTCACACAAAATGATCATCCTAGTCTAGCGTGACGTAGGTACGAGGCTGGAGTTATACTCGTACAAGATAAGAATGTCAACGTTGTGGTTATCGTCGAAACAATCAAGATACTTTTGTTTAAATCCAAGTAATATATCGATCCATTCTCAAATTCTCTTGACATATTTCAACATCCTCAAGCATGTTTACATAACAATCACCTTTGTATAACTCATTTTGCATTTTAGGCACGTATTATCTTCCTTTTGCGTGAATTCCATTCTTTGTATTCACAACAGCTTACAACCCGGTAGCTAATGGATTGGCCGAGGCATTCAACAAAACCACTGTCAAACTCCTCAAAAAGGTCTTTTCCTCCAACAAATGCGACTGGAATGAGAAGTTAGGCGAATGTCTATGGGCCTACCGTACGACTTTTCGAACACCTACAAGCAGTACACCATTCTCCTTGGTCTATAGGAGCGAGGCTGTCTTCCCCTTGGAGATTCAAATCCCGTCCTTACGGGTAGCCATCACTAATCAGTTAACCATCAAATACAATCAGCGCAGGCGGTTACAAGAGCTAGAAATGTTGGATGAAAAACGCTTGCTCTCACAGCAAAGGATTAAGCTTTACCAAGCTCGTATCTCTGGGGCCTTCAATGAAAAGTTTTGCGAAAGATCATACCAGATGGGCGACCTCGTCTTGGCAGTACAGAGACAGATGGTGATGACGCACAAGGCGGATGGGAAGTTCGAGCCCAAGTGGGAAGGACAGTTTGTCATAGAAACAGTATAATCCAACAGTGCTTATTGGCTAGCTAAGCCTAACGGGGACGTGCTAATGATGCCCATCAGTGGCAAGTTTCTAAAGATGTATTACGCCTGAAGACAGAACCAGCATAGGCATCCACATCCCCAGAAAAGGGTGCCCATGGGTTCTGGTAAGGGGATCTCTCGCTCTTCCTCCTATATATTCTCTCAAGTAGATGAAGCACTTTACGTCCACATTACCTCTGGATTGCTCCTGTACGCCTGGAAGACGCGACTACCATGTTCACATTACCTCTGGTAGTCGTTCTCCTCGCATCAGCTCTATAATTTTTCCAGCGATCAAGTAAACAGTTCACGTCTATATTACCTCTAAATTATTGTTCTATACCCCGACAAAGATCAAGCGTACTACATCCATATTACCTCTGGTCAAGCAAATCTATTATGAAGACTCCCTCTTTATTCTGAAGACAAAAATTACGATACACAGAAGCCAAAAAGAGAGCTAAAATTACGATACAAGCTCTCAATAGCACAGGCGAGGCAGAGACAGAGCCAATCACTTCCTGGTCAAAAGAAAGCCACCGTCCGAAGCTGCTACTGGCCCGAGCCGGAGATAAAGACCAGCACAGGACTCCCCTATCTCCCCAGCAGGCCGGAGAGAGCAACCACAACAGCAGGTCTTACCATTCCTCGGTCAGTATGGCAACCAATACGAAGTCAGAAAGCTAGGGTTCGAGACACCATTGACGCCCACAACATCCAGGATGCGGGACGTCTTGAGATCCAGTAGTAGTTCTACTATAGCTTCTTTGGATAAAAAGGTTTGCCACCAAAGGCCGCCTCAAGCAAACTCCAGGATCATCAGGACCCGAACATCGGGCAAGCAACGCCATTGTTAAAGCAGCTGAGTCTTCTCTTGAAGGGGGTTGGTCCTTTATGTAGGCTGTTCGTATGGTCCAAGCACGAGCTAGATATCGGTCAGAAGGAAGCTTCCAAGTTAAGATAAAGCTCCACTCCATGACAGATGACAATACTGCGAGTGACTAAAGGAACGTGAGTCTGAACCTCCTCTACTAAAGAGACTCGCGATCCCTGTAAAGACGCAAGAGGCTCCAATATCAAGAATCCATCAGAAGCCCATGCTCTGAAATGATGACTTAGGACAATTAATGCTAAAAGCTAGGCGTGACACTAGCCATCACCCAACTCGTACAGTCCTGACACGTGTTTAGGCTTCTGTTCAAAGTATTCCGAGCTTGACTCAAGTTCAAGACACTTTGAAGGGGGTCTTGTAGAAGCATGAAAAATCTCAGCTGAAGATATCCCTTCGCTAAAGCGCAGAAGATGCAAAAGACTGAGCCTCAGTACTAAAAAGACAAAACAGAAGATGTGGAGAAGTCCCTTTATTGTCATGTCTACCAAATTCGGGTACACATACATCAGGACTATACATAAAGGACTAATTCTGTTCTTTTACAAAGGATCTAGTACAGATTCGACAGAAGTCTAGAGGGATCTACAAGGGATGCAGTCTTCATCAAAGCATAGCCTTCCTTCTTCTTGATACACACGCTGGAAGATTGACCTCCGTCGAAGGATGTTCTGATTTTCTTGTGGGCACAGCCTCTCAGAAACATATCAGTAACTCAGTACTTTGAAGAAGCCAGAGCCTTCAAGCCAGAGGCGCAGCTACCTGCCTGTGCCAAACTATGAAACAAGATGGTGGTAGGCCCCCTTCCCCTTTTTTATTTCAGAAGCCAGTGTCTTTTATTCCAGAGGCGCAGCTACCTGCCTGTGCTAATCTCAGATGCGCAAGGGTGTCATACCATTCCCTTCACAGCCAACGCCTTCACTGTTCAGTGGCATAGCTACTTCCCTGCGTCTATATGAGATATAGGATGGTGATATGCTCACACCATCTCCATTCCTACGGCGCAGTTATTTGCTCCGGATCAGAAGCTTAAGTCACTTCTCTACAAGAGACTTGGAAACTCTTATCGCAACCAATGTAAGTCAACATGTCACTCCAAAAGCACAATAATCTCGCCAACCTGAAGCACAAGCCAACTTGTCTTCTATATCACAGTGACTCTGGTAGCTCAAAATATAGCTTCATAAGTTAGTCTATATGTACAGAAGTCTCGTCGTCATTCGAAGCCAAGTCCACTCATCGCCTGAAAGCACAGAGGTTCCGTCGTCTCCAGAAGCACAATAGCACTTAGTCCTCACCAGAGGCGCAGGAAGCATGGGTGCACCCTAATTTGTTTGTTTAAACCGCCTCCTGCAGAGAAGATTGGGATGAAATCATGATTGATATTATATCATATTGATCTAAATCTTAGATGAGGATCAGTTAAACTCCAAATCTATGATAAAGTTCCAAGATTTACTCAACTATATCTAAGGAAGCAAATGGCACGCACCACATGTCACCTCCTTCTGTTATGTTTATAACCACCAGAGATCTCGTTTGAGGGAAATCTCGATGTCCGCCATATGTCAGCATCGCAGAAGCCCGTACTGTACAATGACGGCAAATTCTTTCATATCTCAGGAACCCTAATGCACATCGCATATGTGCTCGGTTCTCCATAAATAGAAGGAGTTCTTCTTCCACCAGCGATGAATAAAAAGAGAGAGGGAACATTGACAATCGACAATCTTCAAAGGAGCAGCGATCTCTATCTACGAAGAGTCAACCACCCTCATCCACCTATTAACCAAAGAACCAACCAACCAACCATCTTTAAGGGATCTTCTAATCCTGATAGCCTCTTGATCGGTGACCTCAGAATCCTATCAAAGGCGCCAAAGAGCCATAGGAAGGTTGATTCATCGTCAGATCGTCAACGGAGTAAAGGAGCCACTGCAGCATTCAATCTCCACCGTCACACTTTTCCAGACACTTCTTCTCCATGTACTTAAAATATCATGTTCAGGACTTCCTTCTTTTTACACAGATACCTTATATGTTAAATAAAGCAAAAAGTTCGTTCAACCTTTTGTTACGTCAAACAACACAATCTAAGAGTTTATCTACTTCTTTGTCAACGACGTCCATGATATTAGGATAAAAGCGTCATTGTTGCTGCTTAACGGTCTTAGCGTTAGGTAAGATGTTAAGCTTGTGCATTACGACTTACAGGTCTAAACCTGACATGTCTTCATAGTTCCAAGCGAAGACGTCGATATATTTTTTGACAAGTTGGACCAAGAATTCTTGATGTTCTCCTGTGTGAGCCCTTAGCCCAATTTTTCTATTTATTTTTTTTGTTATTATATTTAGCTGAATTGTTAAATTAATGAATAGACATTTGAATAATCAATGTATATGTGTAATATATATATATTATTTGTTTCTTAGTAAATAAAAAGACAACAAGGGGGTTTTCGTTATTATCCCAACTATGAGGGGCCTAAGTGAAATTGTGTTAATTCAAAATCCCCTTTCGAGCACAGAGATTCAAATCCTGTATTCATACTTTTCCCAAACGGCCAAAGCCTGGAAAGGGGTTTAGATATTATCGAATTTCTTTCTCCTTATCCCAGCAGGATTCATTTTAGTATATATATGTATGTTGAATTAATGCCTCCGTTTTCCTCAAAACCCTAAATTCAAAATCTCTCCTGCACCCTTGAATTCATGGGGTCTGCGTATCCAGGAAGTGTTTGGCAAGTGGGAGCAGTCAAAAATAGGTAACCTTCGTTTCCTTCAATCTAGTAAATTTTACCATGTGCAAGTAGAGATATAGGTGTTTGTAGTAATTCCTAAATGAAACTAGATGATGATGGGAAGGTGCTCTCACTACCAAAATATGTGGCTTTAGCGACGGCCAGATCCGTCGCCCATCCGTCGCTAATTCGTATTAGCGACGGATCACTGACGGATAATAGTCAAAAAAATCCGTCAGCAATCAGCTCGTCGCTAATATAGATCCGTCGCTAAGTAGTCGTCAAGCGACGGAATAGCAACGACTTTCCGTTGTCACTATTTGTTGTATTAGCAACGACTTTCGACGGTCTATCGTCGAATTCAAGTATTAAATATTGAATTGTATAGACGCTTAGTGACGGATAGCCCGTCGGTAAACCGTCATAACAGTGTATCAGAGGGTATCGTTCCGTCACTATTCCGTCGAACGCCGTCGCTAACAAAGGACGTGTAACACCCAGTTTTCCAGATGAGGGTAATTTTGAAATTTTATAATTATAATTATTAATCATTGATATTTATTTCACATTATGATTTTTGGTGATTTTTAATAATTTTTAAACTATTTAAAAACTGCCTTAAGTCATGGCTTGTGATTTTGAGGTCTTGCTAGTGTAACCTGAGAGACTGCATGACCTAGAGCCTAACCATGTCATTAGGATGATTTGATTATCATTTTTTGCCTAGGGATAATTTGGTCATTTTGACTTATTTGAATTAATTGATGATTTATTGAATTGGTGAATTCTAGTTTGACTTTGACTTGTTGAGACCTAGTGAACTAGCCTAGAGGCTAACCCTAGCCATGGTGACCCTAGTTTAACTTAGGTTAACCTACTTTTAGTCATTAGAGATTAGTTTTAGAATGAGAGGATTAGTTTAAGTGGAACTATTTCATGGTTTGTGATTTTAATGAAAGGACTAGTGATTTAAGGACTTAATGACTTGTGACTTGGCCCATGGCCCATTATTTAACACCCTAACCCTAACCAAACCCTAAATGACTAGCCACATAGGGATCCCTACCCTATATAAATACTTATTCATTAGGGCTTGCCTCCTTCTTTTATTCATTTCAACATTGGAAAAGAAAGGTATTTGTCCCCCTTCCAAAAATCCCCATAAATCTATTTTTATTCCTTTTTAATCCTAGTTTCTTGCATTAGAGCCTAATTTTCTCCTATTTTCTGATTGTGGAATTTAATCCCAGCTTTGGAACAATTTTGGAGCTTTTGCCATCAAGAGGAAGAATCCCCCATTTGAAGCTTTTCTATGCTTTTTGCACATATAGGTAAAACCCTTTAAATTAATTTAAATTTTGGTTTTATTTGCATTTAGGGCTAGATCTAGGAGTCCCATAGGTGTTCCTGAAATTTGGGTGAATTTCGTGTCCGTTTGGTGTCCGTATCGGACACGTGTCATAGTGTATGTTAGGTGTTCGACGAAATGCCTCAAAGGAAATTTTTATGTTGTTTTTGAAAACTATTTGAATGGAAATATTGTTTTATATGTGTTTATTAATTTCGTGTCCTACTGAGCACATATCTGTGGGAGATTCGTGTCCAAATCGGACACGCATCGCCGTACGGCACTGTGCACTGGCCCCGTGCGGCTGTCCTGCTGCTCGGGTGCCATTGCGGACACGACACGGACTCTCGTGAGCTAAAATTTTGTGGACACGTGTGGGCATTGTCTGCCATCACAAACACAAAATTTTACGAGCTTTCGTTCACTGTGCACGAAGTAATCGCGTTCGCACGGGTCATGCACTGCACTACACGAACACGTTTTTCCTCACTGATACATGCGTCGTGTCGACTCTGGACACGTTGTGGACACCTCGTGTTGGCATGAGTGTGTAGCCCAACATGTGGGCTACACATGGATATGACCACGAGGCCCCATGTGGCTCGTGTCGTGTCCACGAGCCACTCGACTCACTACACGACGCTGTGCGTAGCAATGTGCATCAGTCGAGTTTTTTTGACTGATACGGGCTTCCCATTTAGAAACGGCGACATGTGGGATCGTGTCAGGGTCCTAGGTGTGTAGCCTAACCCTAGGCGAACCTACACACGTGTGCATGAGACCTATGGACACTTGTGTCGTGTCCTACACTCGTGTGCACCTGTGCACGACACTGTCACTGCACACACTTACCCGAATTGGGTTTTTGACACTTGGACACGTTGTGTCGTGTCGTGGTGGGTACCTAGGGACCCCTATGACACGCATACATGTGGGGCTAGGTTTACCAACCATTAGATATAGGTTTTAGTTTAGTTTTGGATTGAATTTGGGTTTCCCTCCCCCCCAAATTACCTTCACTGCACAGTAACTCACTATATCCTGTATTTTCCAGATTTTGTAAATGAATTTCAAATTAATTTTCATGTATATATACATGCGTATTTATGTATATATATACTGTATATGTAAGTATATATGTATATGTGTGTGTATGTATATATATGGGTAAGCTTCCTTTAGTTTCATTTAAGAAGTTTGAATGTATATGTATGATTAGATATTAGGATTTGGTTTCCTAGTTATTTAGGTTTTCAAATATTATTTGAATGAGATGATGGGATTATAGATGTTTGATGCAAATTGGTATTTTCATTTGGTTTTTAGGTGGGATTCGAATTTATGTTGAATCATACCGTTTCAAGTTTTTCTATTTTCAGTTCTTGACAAATTTTGTACTGAGTTTTGAAACACACTGTTTTTCCCAGTTTTCCTCTTTTCTTCAGTCCTTGGGATACTACTTATGGCAGTTGATAGCTCACATTTGGGTGTATTGGTGTGTGCACAAGGGGGAATTTTGTGGAACAGTAAGAAGAAGAAGGCAGCAGTGGGCATAGCAGTTGTATTGTATTGCCTTGGCTTGCCTGGCTTTTCATTTATAGCAGTTGCATTATATTGCCTTGGCTTGCCTGGCTTTTCATTTGTAGCATTGCATTGCAGTGGCATAGCAGCAGCTTTGGCTGGCTTGGCTTGCATTGCAGAGCCTTAGCAGCAGTTGCAGCAGCTTGCAAATACAGCAACAGTCAGTGCTTTGCAGCAGCATGTGCAGTAGGCAGGCTGGCCAGGGGGAAATTGGCTGAGATTTCTGAGAATATTAGGGAGGGTGAGATCCTAGTCTTGGGTTATAGTATGTATAGCTATATAGATTAGGCTTGTATAGGGTTATATATATGAGGAGTAGGTTAGGGAGCCATTGACAGTAAAAGAGTTTATGAGTGTGCCCTTTGTGTGTGTGAGGATGTGTTTATAGAGAGAGAGAGAGGCTTTTGTGTCTTGATAGAGAGTGTTGTGTGTTTTTATGAATAGATAGAGTGATAGGTATATAGGTTAGTGTATATTAGAGTTTTGGCCATCTCTTGTGAAAAGATTGGTGTTTAAGTGGTTGAGAGAGAGGTTAGATAGAGTGTGTTGAGAGTGAAGAGTATGGGTGTTTAGAGGGAGAGTTTCATTTAGGGGTATATATTATGGTGTCCAATTCTCATATAAGTTAGCCAATCCATATGCTTGATTAGCCTTGTATATTTATTTAGTCCTTGTATACATAGATGATACTTAGGATATGGTAAGTACCCTATATAGCTTGTGTAGTGTAAATTACTTTGGGATATATATATGTATATGATATGGGTAATGTGTTATATCCTTAATTGTGTGATATGGTATAGGTAGAGTTGATTAGATAGTTAACCTATGACCAAGATTGACCTAATTACCTTGTTGACTAGTCTATGTTTGACCAAAACGTTAGTTAGTCTAACTTTAACCTAGATTAGACTAACCTTGACTAGTTTGACCTTGTATGACTTAGTTTAACTTCTTGTGACCTAATGTGACTTGATTTGACTTAGTTTGATTGTAGAGTTGACCAAGTTTGACTTGGACCTAGTTTGACCTAGACAGTTGACCAGGTTTGACTTAGAGTTGACTTTGACCTAGATTGGCCTAGAAATTATGTAGATTGCATCATAAACATCATTTACCTTGTTTTAAACACATTATAGCCTGTACTGCTCTATTTAGGATATTGTGACTCCGGTGCAGACATCTGACATTACACTACTCTTTTCAGAGTATTAGGCGAGTACATTCTCTGATAGTTCTCTCATTTATTTGTCAATTACTGTACTTCAGTTCTAGTTAGTTGTATGCGATTCTCTATTACAACACGTATGGATATTCTGGATTCATGTATACGACACACATTTATTATCTGGCCTCTATTACTAGAATCATTCTGGAATCATTTACTTGTATCATTATATTCTGGCTGGACTCATCTTTAATCATTGTGTCGGATTTCTGGATTCACTTGCTGGGAGGGGAAATACTAGAGTAAGACATGTAGACATACCCCATTTCTGGAATCACCCTTTGTTGGAATCAAACTGGAATGATAGCCATCTCACACTCGGCCAGGTGTGTGATGTGCCGGATTACCCATAACCGTTTACATATCGATCTCGGTATTTTAAAATACACTGCTAGAGTATAGGCTGGACTCACCCTGGAATCATTGATCACTATGACTGGAATCGTCCCTTACTGGATTCATCTTGTATTAGATTCATCTTGTACTGGACTTACATTGGAGTTACACTTGTCTACATTGCTGTCTGGACTTTATATCATATTACCCTGGTTCAGCTAGTTCTATTTTTACAGTCTTCATTGCTATGATTCTTCTCTTGTTTAGTTATTTACTTTCCTTGCACTTTATCTGTCTTTCTTACCATCACCTAAATATAAACTGCCATATTCATCAATACAACTGTCTATAACTGCTTTATAGTTCTCTGTCATTTACTTGGGTTTTCTAGATGAGATGTACTTGTTCCTGTCATGACTGGACCTGTTGTAAATTTTACAGATGATTGCCCTGAGGATACATGCCCTACATGTTACAGACCAGGAGATGGCTTAATTACCTATGGCCCCGACACTCAGGAGTGATCGGGAGTTTAGCTAGTTGTCTTGTTTTAGTTTTCATATTTTAGAACTAGAGTTGTATATATAAGTAGAGATATGATGTTTTGAGATTGTTGGAGATTATGTTATTTTAGTAGTTAGTTTTATTGTTGTATTTAGTCTTAGTTTTTATCTTCTGTGATATCATATCGTGCTTAGACTGTGATTGAGATTACATTATATCTATACTTGTCCTCCGTTCGGAGTTGATATTTTGATAAGTATATTATATAATTGCTTGATTGGTTAGTTAGCTAGTGACCTAGAACAGCGTTCTACCGCCGATACTGCAGCGTAGGCTGGGCGTTGTTACGGGCTCGTATCCTCAGAGTGGGTGTGGGTCGTGACACATTTTTTAGTGGTGGCCCATGCAGGTCGAGAGTCGCATTAGTGCGATATCGTGGTAGTACGGCAACTTAGTTGTACTGCTGCGAGCCTGCGACATGATTGAGAGATAGGCTTTACCGTTGAGACACTCAATCACAGTTAAGAAAAATTCTGCTTCAATTCATTCCATCTATACATCTTGCTGATTTGTCTTCCTTGAAAATTTACTGTCCCCCTTGATTTATCGCTTCTATCTCAGTATTGATTCCCTGTTTGATCTGTCTCCAGGATGGTCGAGACTATATCCCATCGCTTCGGACCGAGGGATACTGTTGAGAGGTCTGCCACCTCTCGTCTTGAGCAGCCAGCCCCCGATATCGTGGCACCAGTTCAGCCAACAGGGGTAGGTGTTTCAGCTGCCTTTGGAGGAGCCCCTCCACCAGTGCACAGACAGAGCCCGGTCATCCCAGAGATGCCTTTCCAGCAGCCGCTGCCTATAGGATACGTGGATGCGGTACAGATGTTTGCCTACTTCCAGCAGTTTATGGGCCGGCAGCAGGCCCGACAGGACAGGGACCTGGAGTTAGCCCTTACGGCAGTCGCAGCTCGACCAGTGGTCCGGCAGCCGAGGATACCGGGGATAGAGCAGTTCCAGAAGATGAGCCCCAGAGACTTCCTGGGGACAGAGGGGATTTTATATACTGACGAGTGGATCGAGCATATAGAGGACATCTTTCGCCTGGCCTGGATACCGGCAGATCTCCAGATAGAGGCAGCAGCTAGCCGGATGCGAGATCTTGCTCGTACCTGGTATCAGTCAGACCCCAGGATGGGGTAGCTGGACAGACCTGGGAGGAGTTCATGGGCTTCTTCAAGAAGAAGTTCATTCCATATTCAGCGCTCAGAGCCTTGGAGTCGCAGTTCGAGAGCTTAGTTCAGGGGAGCCTGTCAGTAGAGGAGTACGCTGGGGAGTTCGACCGCCTCAGCAGATTCATAGAGGGCTTGAGCGAGGCGGCGAAGGCCCAGAGGTTCCGGAAGGGTCTGGTCAAGGAAGTCAAGTCCTTGACCAAGGGCAATAGGGATGCCACTTTCGAGAAGATTTTGACGGGAGCTTTATTGGCTGAGGATGACCTTGAGCTTAGGCTCAAGAGGGAACGAGACCCTGTTGGGGACAGCAGCAGCGGAGGCCAGGCCAAGAGACCTCATGTGCAGATTCAGCAGACGCAGGCACCAGTGGGAGTTCAGCAGGTGCAGCATCAGTATCGGGGACAGGACCCGAAAGCGATCAGTTGTTCCTACTGCAAGAAGCCGGGACACATCTGGGAGCAGTACAGGAAGAGGTTGAACGTTTGCTATTTCTGTGGGTCAGCTGCCCACCAGAAGATAGATTGTCCCATTGCACCTCCTTTTGAGGGGGCTAGGCTACCTGTAGCTCAGCACCAGAGGGGTGGAGCTTTTGCGATGGCAGCCGAGGAGACTGACGTTGCAGGTGATGGATTAGCAGGTTTGACCTTCTTATTCTTCCTCCCCACTTTCATGTGTAATTTTCCTTTGTACCTGCCAGGATATTGCTTGTGATTGCTAGATAGTGTAGCTACCCTGTTCGAGACTGTAGAATCATGACCAATAGGATTGTGTTGCTTCGACTTTGATTGATTGGGGGTTTAACCTAGGAAGGGTGCGATCATCTTAATTTCGAGGACAAAATTTTTCTAAGGGGGGTAGGATTGTAACACCCAGTTTTCCAGATGAGAGTAATTTTGAAATTTTGTAATTATAATTATTAATTATTGATATTTATTTCACATTATGATTTTTGGTGATTTTTAATAATTTTTAAACTATTTAAAAACTGCCTTAAGTCATGGCTTGTGATTTTGAGATCTTGCTAGTGTAACCTGAGAGACTGCATGACCTAGAGCCTAACCATTTAATTAGGATGATTTAATTATCATTTTTTGCCTAGGGGTAATTTGGTTATTTTGACTTATTTGAATTAATTGATGATTTATTGAATTGGTGAATTCTAGTTTGACTTTGACTTGTTGAGACCTAGTGAACTAGCCTAGAGGCTAACCCTAGCCATGGTGACCCTAGTCTAACTTAGGATAACCTACTTTTAGTCATTAGAGATTAGTTTTAGAATGAGAGGATTAGTTTAAGTGGAACTATTTCATGGTTTGTGATTTTAATGAAAGGACTAGTGATTTAAGGACTTAATGACTTGTGACTTGGCCCATGGCCCATTATTTGACACCCTAACCCTAACCAAACACTAAATGACCAGCCACATAGGGATCCCCACCCTATATAAATACTTATTCATTAGGGCTTGCCTTCTTCTTTTATTTATTTCAACATTGGAAAAGAAAGGTATTTGTCCCCCTTCCAAAAATCTCCATAAATCCATTTTAATTCCTTTTTAATCCTAGTTTCTTGCATTAGAGCCTAATTTCCTCCTATTTTCTGATTGTGGAATTTAATCCCAACTTTGGAACAATTTTGGAGCTTTTGCCATCAAGAGGAAGAATCCCCCATTTGAAGCTTTTCTAAGCTTTTTGCACATATAGGTAAATCCCTTTAAATTGATTTAAATTTCGGTTTTCTTTGCATTTAGGGATAGATCTAGGAGTCCCCTAGGTGTCCCTAAAATTTGGGTGAATTTCGTGTCCGTTTGGTGTCCGTATTGGACACGTGTCATAGTGTATGTTAGGTGTTCGACAAAATGCCTCAAAGGAAATTTTTATGTTGTTTTTGAAAACTATTTGAATGGAAATATTGTTTTATATGTGTTTATTAATTTCGTGTCCTACTGAGCACGTTTCTGTGGGAGATTCGTGTCTAAATCGGACACGCATCGCCGCACGACACTGCGCACTAGCCCTGTGCGGCTGTCCTACTGTTCGGGTGCCATTGCGGACACGACACAGACTCTCGTGAGCTAAAATTTTGTGGACACGTGTGGGCATTGTCTGCCATCACCCACATAAAATTTTACGAGCTTTCGTTCACTGTGCGCGAAGTAATCGTGTTCGCACGGGTCATGCACTGCACTGCACGAACACATTTTTCCTCACTGACACACGCATCGTGTCGACTCTGGACACGTTGTGGACACCTCAGGTTGACACGAGTGTGTAGCCCAACACGTGGGCTACACGTGGACATGACCACGAGGCCCCACGTGGCTCGTGTCGTGTCCACTAGCCACTCGACTCACTGCACGACGCTGCACGTAGCAGTGGGCATCAGTCGAGTTTTCTCGACTGATACGTTCTTCCCATTTAGACACGGCGACACGTGGGATCGTGTCAGGGTCCTAGGTGTGTAGCCTAACGCTAGGCGAACCTACACACGTGTGCACGAGACCTATGGACACTTGTGTCGTGTCCTACACTCGTGTGCACCTGTGGACGACACTGTCACTGCACACACTTACCCGAATTGGGTTTTTGACACTTGGACACGTTGTGTCGTGTCGTGGTGGGTACCTAGGGACCCCTACGACATGCATACATGTGGGGCTAGGTTTACCAACCATTAGATATAGGTTTTAGTTTAGTTTTGGGTTGAATTTGGGTTCCCCCCCCCCAAATTACCTTCACTGCACAGTAACTCACTGTATCCTGTATTTTCCAGATTTTGTAAATAAATTTCAAATTGATTTCCATGTATATATACATGCGTATTTATGTATATATATACTATATATGTAAGTATATATGTATATGCGTGTGTATGTATATATATGGGTAAGCTTCCTTTAGTTTCATTTAAGAAGTTTGAATGTATATGTATGATTAGATATTAGGATTTGGTTTCCTAGTTATTTAGGTTTTCAAATATTATTTGACTGAGATGATGGGATTATAGATGTTTGATTCAAATTGGTATTTTCATTTGGTTTCTAGGTGGGATTCAAATTTATGTTGAATCACACCGTTTCAACTTTTTCCATTTTCAGTTCTTAACAAATTTTGTACTGAGTTTTGAAACACACTATTTTTCCTAATTTTCCTCTTTTCTTTAGTCCTTTGGATACTACTTATGGCAGTTGATAGATCACATTTGGGTGTATTGGTGTGTACACAAGGGGGGAATTTTGTGGAACAGTAAGAAGAAGAAGGCAGTAGTGGGCATAGCAGTTACATTGCATTGCCATGGCTTGCCTGGCTTTTCATTTGTAGCAGTTGCATTGCATTGCCTTGGCTTTTCATTTGCAGCATTGCATTGCAGTGGCATAGCAGCAGCTTTGGCTGGCTTGGCTTGCATTGCAGAGCCTTAGCAGCAGTTGCAGCAGCTTGCAAATGCAGCAACAGGTAGTTCTTTGCAGCAGCATGTGCAGTAGGCAGGCAGGCCAGGGGGAAATTGGCTGAGATTTCTGAGAATATTAGGGAGGGTGAGATCCTAGTCTTGGGTTATAGTATGTATACCTATATAGATTAGGCTTGTATAGTGTTATATATATGAGGAGTAGGTTAGGGAGCCATTGACAGTAAAAGAGTTTATGAGTGTGCCCTTTGTGTGTGTGAGGATGTGTTTAGAGAGAGAGAGAGAGGCTTTTGTGTCTTGATAGAGAGTGTTGTGTGTTGTTATGAATAGATAGAGTGATAGGTATATAGGTTAGTGTATGTTAGAGTTTTGGCCATCTCTTGTAAAAAGATTGGTGTTTAAGTGGTTGAGAGAGAGGTTAGATAGAGTGTGTTGTGAATGAAGAGTATGGGTGTTTAGAGGGAGAGTTTCATTTAGGGGTATATATTATGGTGTCCAATTCTCATATAAGTTAGCCAATCCATATGCTTGATTAGCCTTGTATATATATTTAGTCCGTGTATACATAGATGATACTTAGGATATGGCAAGTACCCTATATAGCTTGTGTAGTGTAAATTAGTTTGGGATATATATATGTATATGATATGGGTAATGTGTTATATCCTTAATTGTGTGATATGGTATAGGTAGAGTTGATTAGATAGTTAACCTATGACTAAGATTGACCTAATTACCTTGTTGACTTGTCTATGTTTGACCAAAACCTTAGTTAGTCTAACTTTAACCTAGATTAGACTACGGTGACTAGTTTGACCTTGTTTGACCTTGTATGACTTAGTTTAACTTCTTGTGACCTAATGTGACTTGATTTGACTTAGTTTGACTGTAGAGTTGACCAAGTTTGACTTGGACCTAGTTTGACCTAGACAGTTGACCAGGTTTGACTTTGAGTTGACTTTGACCTAGATTGGCCTAGAAATCATGTAGATTGTATCATAAACATCATTTACCTTGTTTTAAACACATTATAACCTGTACTGCTCTATTTACGATATTGTGACTCCGATGCAGACATTTGATATTACACTACTCTTTTCAGAGTATCAGGCGAGTACATTCTCTGATAGTTCTCTCATTTATTTGTCAATTACTGTACTTCAGTTCTAGTTAGTTGTATGCGACTCTCTATTACAACACGTATGGATATTCTGGATTCATGTATACGACTCACATTTATTATCTGGGCTCTATTACTGGAATCATTCTGGAATTATTTACTAGTATCATTATATTCTGGCTGGACTCATCTTGAATCATTGTGTCGGATTTCTGGACTCACTTGCTGGGAGGGGAAATGCTAGAGTAAGACATGTAGACATACCCTATTTCTGGAATCATCCTTTGCTGGAATCAAACTGGAATGATAGCCATCTCACACCCTGCCAAGTGTGTGATGTGCCGGATTACCCATAGCCGTTTACATGTCGATCTCGGTATTTTAAAACACACTGCTAGAGTATAGGCTGGACTCACCCTGGAATCATTGATCACTATGACTGGAATCGTCCCTTGCTGGATTCATCTTGTATTAGATTCATCTTGTACTGGACTTACATTGGAGTTACACTTGTCTACATTGATGTCTGGACTTTATATCATATTACCCTGGTTCAGCTAGTTCTATTTTTACAGTCTTCATTGCTATGATTCTTCTCTTGTTTAGTTATTTACTTTCCTTGCACTTTATCTGTCTTTCTTACCATCACCTAAATATAAACTGCCATATTCATTAATACAACTGTCTATAACTGCTTTATAGTTCTCTGTCATTTACTTGGGTTTTCTAGATGAGATGTGCTCGTTCCTATCTGACTGGACCTGTTATAAATTTCACAGATGATTTCCCTGAGGACACATGCCGTACATGTTACAGACCAGGAGATGGCTTAGCTACCTATGGCCCCGACACTCAGGAGTGATCGGGAGTTTAGCTAGTTGTCTTGTTTTAGTTTTCATGTTTTAGAACTGGAGTTGTATATATAAGTAGAGATATGATGTTTTGAGATTGTTGGAGATTATGTTATTTTAGTAGTTAGTTTTATTGTTGTATTTAGTCTTAGTTTTTATCTTCTGTGATATCATATCGTGCTTAGACTGTGATTGAGATTACATTATATCTATACTTGTCCTCCGTTTGGAGTTGATATTTTGACAAGTACATTATATAATTGCGTGATTGGTTGGTTAGATAGTGACCTAGAACAGCGTTCTACCGCCGATACTGCGGCGTAGGCTGGACGTTGTTACGTGTTCGTACCCTCACAGTGGGTGCGGGTCGTGACAGGACGGATTAGCAACGGATCCCTGACGTATAATCCGTCGACCTTGTTCTGGAAATGCTTGACATTTCTAGAATCCTGGCGGCAGATTTGTCGTCGCGACTCCGTCGTGCATCCGTCGACATGGCGACGGATTAGTGGCGGATAATCCGTCGCCATGGTTCTAGAAATGTCAAGCATTTCCAGAACCATGGCGATGGATATTCCGACGCGAATCCATCGAACATGCTATTTCCAAAACCATGGCAACGGATGTTCCGACGCGAATCCGTCGACCATGGCGACGGATCCCTGACAGAATATCCGTCGCTAACATTCTGTACATCTTCATACCACCAGAACCTTGCCGACGGATATTCCGTCGGCAAGTCGTCGCCATGCAAGATATTTCGTCGGCTAGCCGTCGACGATCCGTCGCTAACTGGAAATATTTCCAGTTCTCCAGTTAGCGACGGATATTCTTTCGACATGTAGTCAGAAACTGATGTTATCCGTCGCTAACCCGTCACTAGTTCGTCGCTAACTGAGATATTTTTAAAAAACAAATGGCAGGGCTTTCCCTATTCACACAACATCCGAACATCGGACCAATATATAATCACAATATACAAACGCTGAGACCAATATATAATCCATTATAAATCACATACGAATTTAATGCACACCAATTATCCAAGAATCACATAGACCAATATATAATCACAAATATGCAAAACCCAAACCAATATAAAATAGACACCAATTATCCTGAAATTATAAACTAATATCCGTCGTTATAATCCAAAATTTCTATAAATATTCCAAATTTAAAACCTATTCATATACAATACTTCAAGGAGCAGGAGGAGTTCGATTGTCCGGTGGTGGTAATCCCTCCTGCGACCGACGATAATACTGCTCCACTAGGTACGACGGCAATCCGTCGAAGACACTGCCCGAAAGTCGACGTAGCTGCTCTGGCGACATGAGATCAAGGAGTGTCGTCACAGTCGGAGGCGGTACCAGAGGGGCAGCAAGGTTGAAAGAAAGATGACCGACGGAAGAAGGACCGGCACCAGCAGTCGACGGACCAGCACCAGCAGTCGACGGACCGGTACCAGTAGAAGACGGACCGGCAGCAGCAGCAGACGGACCGGCAGCAGCAGATGAAGGCAGAAAGTACGTGGTAATTTGCTCCCGCAAGGACGACACCGCCTCGTGCAGCTGCGTAAGCTGCGACCTCACATCATCGTCTGCCGGGGCCGCGGGAGGAGGCGGTGTTGGTGGAAATCTCTGAGTCGCCATGTGCAACGGCCCTAGGAAGCCGACTCCGTACAGGTGCCCTTTCTTAAAGCCGTCGACGGTATCTACGAACAAGTCGTTACGAGCGGCCAAAGAAGAGGGCATCCGGGCGGGCATCATTTCACCGACATCCTCGGTATCAGTTAACTGAGCCCGACTAAGGGCCTCACTATACGCAGCCTATCAAATGAATGTGTTTATATTATAAGATTTACCTAAGTTGTTATCTAATTCCTATGTTTCACTAAGTTAAGTGTGAATCCTAAGTTTACCTAAGTTATAGTCCGAATACTTTTAATTCTAACATAAATCTCATAAACATAAGTACTTACATCAGTCTCCTTGGCCCTCTCGTCGACGAAGCTCCCGTCCTTCCGCCTCTTGTGCGTATGCTGGAACTCGTCGTATATGGTGACCGATTCTGACGCCCTTCCCTCCTTCACCTCCCGTTGGGTCTACATACGAAATTTCTATAGAATTTAATTAACTCCGTATATTAATAATGCCTAATTCGATAGTGAAATGAATTTGCGGTATCTTACCAGATCTGCAAGCGCCGTTACGTGGGGCCTTGATCCCCCCGTATGAATCCCCGCGGCCCGTCGGTTCGCCTTCGCCTTCTCCGATTTCTCCTTGTACGTAGGAGTATTCATCATATCTAAGAGGTCCTCATAATAGTCCTGCCGGATCCAATTCGGCCTCGTCTGCCCCATTTTCAGGTTATGAATCATATCCCGTATCTTCTTCGAGGCAGCACTTTTGTAGGTCCTGCGGATCGCGTCCTCGCGATGGGGGGGCCACCAGAACGTCGTCTAACATATAAATTTAATTATCACGTAATTTAAAAAATGGTTGATTAAAGAATAACTAATAATTAACCAGAAGATATAGATATATACCCTCAACTCGTCGAGCCAGACGTACTTCAAGTTTGGGGGTACCGACAAAAACTTGAGGTAGGGACCATGGAAGTTAGCCCTGATAATTTTGCCAAGAGCCCTGGCAACATTAAACGAAAAAAACCTACAAAGAAGCAAAGACTGATTATTAACTTGAATAAATGAAAAAAAATTTAATAGATTATCTTAAATTTACTTACGAGGTCCCCGCAGGCCATAGCTCTCGTCAGAACTCGCCTCTCGGCCTCTCTGGTACCGTCGGAGGATCCACGGGTCCGCACATGTACTCCCCAGTAACTGGATGGAACTGAGTATGGGGTACTCCGGGGCCCACTGTGCAGTAACTGGTGGATCCACTGGTGGATCTGCTGGAGGGTCCGATAGCAGAACGGATCCGTTAGCAGATCCGGACTCATGCTTCGATGAAGTTGTCGATCGACGACGGGATGCATCTGTGCCCGAGGTACTCTCCGGGTCGGGCTCGCTGGATGGGGTCACATCCCGGGAAGATTGAATACGACCACGACCACCAGCACCAGCACGACCATGACCACGACCACGACCACCACCACGACCACCACCAGCAACACGACCACGGCCAGCCATCATGACCTGTAAATAGAACACATAAACATAGATAATAATATAAAAGTGTATATGAATATAAAATTCTAAACTTAAATATACATACCACCAGCAGGGAGACGAGTGCCGCCACGACGAAAGAGACTAGGAGTACCATCTACAAAAAGAAAATCATACAATAAGTAAATGATCGAACGAAAAAACATGAATTCATGTAATTGCTTTTATGAGGTCAAACTTAATTCACGTAATTGAAAGTGTTTTTAATATACAACAATATTTAACCTAATCATCGTCATCGTCTTCGTTCTCATCCTCGGCCTCGTCTTCATCATCATCCTCATCCTCATCCTCATCATTATCCTCATCGTCGATTTCATCTGTATCCTCATCCCCATCAAATTCGTCTTCTTCTTCTTCTTTGTCGTCTTCTTCTTCTTCTTCTGCCTCAATATTTGGGACAAGATGCCTCTTTCTCCCCTGGTTGACAGCTAAGTCTTGTGTAACAACCTCTTCCTCCCCTCTATTTTCCTCAACAATATCTTCAACATCAATTGTATCCGACTGTTGTCCCAAGTATTAGGACTTTTCGATCTGGTCCTTTTGGTATGTTGGGTCTCTAATGTTGAATGTATTTCTAGATTTAATCTTGTATACTGTCCACCAGTCAAATCGATCTCTACGATGCATTGGATAGCTTGTATAATAGACTTGAACAGCCTGACTTGCTATCGTAAATGTATCGGACCCTCTATACCTCCTGCGATGATTCATATCGACAAATCCAAATTGTTTATCGATTCTCCAACCGATATTTGGTGTCGTATTGAACCACTCACATTTGAACATCACAATATGCATATCATATGGGCCAGTATATTATAAATCTACAATATCCCGAAGCACTCCATAATAGTCAAAGTCCGGCTCGTCGTCAAAGATGGTACCTCTTATGCAAACACAGGAATCCTTGGTACTGATGCCGTCATTGATAAATTCGACATTTATAGCATTCTGAGTTACCTTAAACCTGAAGCCATTAACGACATATCCTGGCCAAGTCTTTGTTTACTTTTTCGATCCCAATGCCAGATAACGAACACTCTCATTAGTGAGTGTTGCTTCAGGTAATAAAACCTGTAAACAAATATTTATAATTTAAATGTTTTAGATTATATATTTATAATCTCAGTTACTTACGTATTTTATAAGAATATATAAAATCAACCTCAGTTGTAATCTCAGTTACTTACGTATTTGCGAAACCATGACGGAAATGTACAATCAACCTATATTTGAAGTCCCTCATCGGTAATATCGGGTGTCCTCATTTTGACTTCATCTCTAAATACACTGTTAGAGAGAATAAGAATGTATAAGTGTAGTCACTTACTTCATCAAATTAGAGATTATAACGAGTGCAAGTGTACTGACTTACTTCTCCAAATCTCACACTTCTTGTATGTCACACTTTAACAAGACATATCGGTGAGCAGCATCATACTCGTCGTCAGTCAAGCACCATTTTTTACTAGCCCCAACAGGCTTGCCCCTTACATTGAATATACCTCCACCCTCAACGTCCTCGTCATTCCTTTGAGGTCTATTTCGATTTGTCTTAACATGAGTATCGAAATAAATGGAGCAGAAGTTTGACACCTCTTCGATAAGATATGCTTCGCATATCGAAGCCTCTATATGAGCCTTGTTGCAAATTTTCTTCTTTAGATGGTGTAGGTATCTAGAGAGACAAATTATCTTGAGAATTAAGAATGAATTTTAAAACCCACTAAAATTAAACTTAAATTATATCGATTTTTATGTACCTTTCAAATGGGTACATTTATCGATAATGAACAGATACACCGACACGGGCTTCGTATGCTAGATGAATCGATAGATGCTCCATGCTGTCGAAGAAGCCAGGAGGAAATATTTTCTCCAACTTATAAATTGTTAAGATAATCTTCTTCTCAAGTTCAACCATGTGTTGCACAGTCAACTTAGTTGAACAAATATCCCTAAAGAATATAGATAGTTCGGCCAACGGAACCCATACAGCAGAAGGCAACAACTCTTTCAAAGCAATGGGCAGTAATCTTTCCATAAACACGTGACAGTCGTGACTCTTCATTCCCGTTAGCTTGCGTTCATTGAGATCACGCACTAGACAAATTCGACACATAGCCGTCGGGAAATCTTAAAGTAGATACCCACTTGCATATTATTAATCTATCTTCCTTGCTCAACGTGTATTGTGCTATCGGCTTAGTTAATTGTCCACCAGCTCCCCTATGTATCAAGTTCAGATAAGGACGCTTGCATATCTCGACAATGTCTTGTCTTGCTTTTGGATTGTCCTTCGTCTTTTCTTTAATATCCATGACGGTATTGAAGACATTATCGAACACATTCTTTTCGATATGTATAACATCAAGATTGTGCCTTATAAGATTATCTTTCCAATAAGACAAGTCCCAGAAGATACACAGTTTGGTCCAGTTATGGCTTTGTCCGAATCCATCGACACGATTGTTCGATGGATCTTCCATTACAGTAGGCAAGTCCTTTACATTTTCCCAAATATCGTATCACGACAATCTGGCAGGCGGATGAGAAAATTCTTGTTTTCCAGCTCTCAACGCGTCCTTGTTCTTTCTCCAAGGATGACTCGCGGGCAGAAATTGACGATGACAATCAAAGAAAGAAGTTTTTCCTCCAGGATTAAGGCGGAACACCTTACTATTTTCCATGCATATCGGACAAGACATGGTGCCGTGAGTACTCCATCCCAACAGCATACCGTATGCGGGAAAATCATTGATTGTCCACATCAGTGAAGCTCTCAACTGAAAGTTCTGTTTCCTGAAAATATCATAGGTCGCGACGCTGATCACCTACAGCTGTTTCAGCTCATCCATCAACGGCTGTAAATATATATCGATATTCTTCTTCGAATTTTTGGGACCCGATATGATAGCTGTCAGGAACATATAATGAGTCTTTATACATATCCATGGTGGCAGATTGTAAGGGGTCAGAATGACCGGCCAGCAGGAGTATTGAGATCCCGACTGCCCGAAAGGGACAAAGCCATCAGAACATAGCCCCAAACGTACATTTCTAGGCTCTGCAGCAAAATCTGGATGACGCAAATCGAAATATTTCCACGCATCTCCATCCGAAGGATGTGACAATTCTCCATCGTCCTTTGTACGTTCTTCATTGTGCCATGTCATGTATTCTGCTGTATTCTGAGACATATACATCCTCTGCAAGCGCTTCGTGATCGACAAGTAATGCATATACTTGTAAGGACGTCATTTTCTAGTTGACTTTTTTTCTTCCTGACTGGCTTGTAACGATCCACATTACAGAAGCTACAACTTTCTATATCTTCGTTCTCCTTGTACAACATGCATCCGTTGCGACAACAATCTATCTTCTCGTACCCGAGTCCCAGTTGTCGGACCATCATCTTCGACTTGTAAAAGTTTTTTGGAAGCTCTTTTGATTCCTTCGGTAACACCTCCTTGATTAGTTGTATAATCCGATCATAGCAAGTTTGTGGCAAGTTAAAATCGGACTTTATGTTCAACAACCGCATCGTCACTGACAGTACGGAATGAAGCTCACAACTAGGATATAAAGAAGTTTTTGAATCCTGAAACATATCATAGAACTCCTTCGCCTCAGGATTAGGATCCTCTAGATCAAAATTAGGCCCTGCTGTATCGTACACCATATCTTGTACAAGGTTCTGCAGGTCTCCGTAATCAACAGAGCATTCATCGTCTTTGACGACAAAATCTGTTTCAGCATTATCATCAAAAGCATAAGTAGCAGCATTCGCAACCTGTCTTTCCGTATATACTTCACCTTGCGATGACCATAGGCCGTAATCACGTACGAATCCCTTATGGGTCAAATGATCTCTTACACTCACCACTTCTTCGTAACGTCTATTGCGAGAATTACGACATGGACACTTGATTTTGTTACCGTCCATATACTGAGCTTTGCTCATGGCATACTTAAGAAACACTTCCATGCCTGCTTGAAAATTGTCACTCACACATATTTTGCTCTCGTGTTGTCGTTTGTACATCCATGTACGATCAACAAAATAACGATCCATCACAGAATGGATGTGAAAATCTGTATCGTAAGACAAACTAAACAAAATTAGTATATAATCATGTAATTGGTGGATCCGCTGGTATATTGGCCGGATGTACTTAGTATGGACCTCATCAGATTAATATCAGTCTATAGGTTTGGTATAGGCCGTATCAAATTGGTATTGGCCTTAGCGAATTGGTAGATACATATCCGATATGTATCGGCCGTATATCTAGGATTCGTATTGGCCTTATCGATTCGGTATCGGCCATATCCAATAGGTATCGGCCGTATCGGATATGTATCGGCCGTATCAGATTAGCATGGTGGAAGGTTTAGTAACAACTGTACTTGGATTTCTCTCTTCTCGAGCTAGAATACCATTGCAAGAGAGTCACAAAAGAGTAAAAAAATCTCTTATATATTGATGTTTACGAGAATGATTGGCCAATTACAGTAACACACATGCTGTATTTTCTATCAGGGAAGGAGAGATTGAAAGCAATAACATATAGAGTTGTATTTCGGAAGAAGAACTCGTACAAACTCTTTGTTCACAAAACAAGCTATAGAGAATACAAAAGAAGTATCAAGTTCATAACCTACTTCGCAAGAGAAGTATCTTAATATTCTCAGTTATCTCAGGCTGATCTGACATAAAACAGTAAGATACTTCTCTTGCGAAGTAGATTATGAACTCGATACTTGTTTTATATTCTCTATAGCTTGCTTTGTGAACAAAGAGTTTATAGGAGTTCGTCTTCTTCCGAAATACAACTCTGTATGTCATGATAGAAAATACGGCATGTATGTTACTGTAATTGGCTAATCACTCTCGTAAACATCAATATGTAGGAGATTTTTTACTCTCTCATGACTCTCTTGCAATGGTATTATAGCTCAAGAAGAGAAAAATTTAAGTACAGTTGTTACTAAACCTTCCACCATGCTAATCTGATACGGCCGATACATATCCGATACGGCCGATACCTATCGGATATGGCCGATACCGAATCGATAAGGCCAATACGAATCCTAGCTATACGGCCGATACATATCGGATAGGACGATACCAATTCGCTAAGGTCAATACCATCCGATACGACCTATACCAAATCGATATACCGATACTAATCTGATACGATCGATACTAAGTGCATACGGATACCGATACCGATAGTTCGATACCGATACCGATAGTTCGATACCGATACCGATAGTTCGATACTGATACCGATAGTCCGATACCGATAGTGCGATACCGATAGTTCGATACCGATACCGATAGTCCGCTAGCGATACCGATAGTTCGATACCGATAGTCTGATAGTTCGATACCGATAGTCCGATACCGATAGGTTCAAATTATCAAGTATTCAACCATTCTAGTGTATGTGTATAACAGTCAATGCCATGCATACCACTGAAGGTACATGGCATGTAACTAGTATAGCATTTGTATTTAACAGCCCTAATCAAACCTGGCTCATCCCAACATTGTATCAACTCAGCCCCGATAGTCCGATACCGATAGTACGATAGTCCGCTACCGATATTTCGATACCGATACCGAGTTCTGGATACCGATACCGATAGTCCGATACCGATAGTTCGATACCGGAAAAAATTCGACGCTAAATAGTCATAGCTAAATATTCGACGGTAATCCGTTACCAATACAACACTAGGTGTAACAGATACATAAAACTCATATGGCACATCTACACCAGCTAGTATAGGACACATAGCCTATAACCAAAACACATAGTTATGTGACAATCCATACATCTATGTCACAAAGGGAACACCTAAAACCAATGTACATCCTACAAAAGCACATAAATATAATCTGCATATAAATATATATAAATGATAGCTATATATAAATAGACATATATATATATATATATATATATATATATATATATATATATATATATATATATATATATATATATAGAGGGAAAGAGGGAACAAATATGGGTGAAAGAGTGAAGGGGGCAGCCCCCGCCACCCACAACCCGTCGCTGGCAGCCCCCGCCACCCACAATCCCCCCGCCGCCCCTCGCAGCCCCCGCCACCCACAATCCCCTCGCCGCCCCTCGCAGCCGCCGCCACCTATAATCCCCCCGCCGCCCCTCGCAGCTCCACCACCCCTCGCAGCCCACCCACACTCCCTGCCCCGACCAGCTGCCTCCCACGCCACCCACAACCCCCGCAGCCCCGGCCACCCATAACCCCCCGCCCCCCCTTCCGCCCCGTGTGCGCCACCCACAACACCTCGCCACCCACCCACCCCCCGTCGCCCCCCACAACCCGCCTCCCCCGCCGTCCCCCAGCCCCCGACGCCCCCGCTGCCCCCCGACCTCCGCGAGAGAGAGAGAGAAAGAGAGATAGAGAGAGAGGAGAGGTCGCCGATCACCGAGAGCCGTGGGAGAGAGAGAGAGTAAAATTTGGGGGAATAAAAAATTCCCACCGTTGTTTCAATTTAAGTCTGGGGCGTATATTTAGCGACGGACTAGCAACGGATATTATCCGTCGCTACGCCGACGCTATATTGGAAAACTACCGATGGCCACTCCATCGCTACGTAGTCGGCAATTTGTCCCGCCACTTCTCCCAACATTTTTCGCCAAATAGTCGACAGCATAGCGACGGATATGAATCCGTCGCCATATCGCCGACGACGTGGCGACGGACTGGCGACCTTTTCTTAACCTCAAAATAAAAATAAAATAATATCGGTTTATCGTCGATACTCTGTCGGTGATTTGTCGCAAATCCGTCGCTAATTACGATGGAAACACTACTAAAATACCCCACTTTACCGACGGACATTTAGCGACGG
Source organism: Iris pallida (assembly GCA_029216955.1). Lineage (NCBI taxonomy): Eukaryota > Viridiplantae > Streptophyta > Magnoliopsida > Asparagales > Iridaceae > Iris > Iris pallida. Next base: position 35,767,670 of record JANAVB010042618.1, read on the forward strand.
ACGGATTCCGTCGCTAATAGCGACCAATTTCCGACATCTTAGCGACGGATTAGCGACAGACAACACAACATAATTTTTTTCAATTTTAAATGTAAAAATTTGTCGGGTTTCCGTCGCTAAGTCGACGAACATTAGCGACGGATTATTTTTCGTCGCTTATCCGTCGCAAATGTTGGCGGCAAAATCTTTATAACATTGGCGAGAACTTTGGCGACTACCTAGCGACGGATATAGCCGTCGGAAAATACCTTTTAATTGGCGACGGTTTAGCGACTACTTTATTCCGTCTCTATTCCGTCGCTAGATTCTGTGCCCTAACTTAAATTGAACCGACGGGGGGGAATTTTTCATTCCCCCCAAAACTCTCTCTCTCTCTCTCGCGGCTCTCCCTCTCTCGCGCGCGGCTCTCTCTCTCTCTCTCGCGGCTCTCTCTCTCTCTCTACCAGGTCTCTCTCTCTCTCTCTCTCTCTCTCTCTCTAATTTTCTCTAATTTTGTGTTTTGGGGCCGGAGGGGGGGGGAGTGGGGGGGGGGGGGGTCGGCTTCGCGGGGGGTGGAGAGGGCGCGGGGGGGGGGGGGGGTGGTGAATGGGGTCAGGGGGTCGGGGGGGTGTGGGGAATGGGGGCAGGGGGTGGGGGGGGTGGGGAATGAGGGTCGGGGGGTCGGGGGGGTGGGGAATGGGGGCAGGGGGGTCGGGGGGTGGGGGGTGGAGAGGGCAGAGGGGTCGGGGGGGGGGTGTTGAATGGGAGCAGGGGGGTCGGAGGGTAGGGGGTGGAGAGGGCAGGGGGGTCGGGGGGGAGGGGGGGTGTTGAATTTCCTTCCTGTCACACCAACTGGAACCAAACCTGAGATATTCTCACTGTCATTGATTTCAAATTCCTGAACACATGTACACAACACAAAATCTGATATTTCATCCTAACCTACTACACTCTCCTGCCACCTTTGTACACAACACAAGCATGTTGGACTTGAATGTATAACATATCCAAGTAGTTAATGCATCATGATACTTTATGTCCTAACCATTGATGAACATATGCAAGTTAAATAATGATGAAATGCATGGTTATATGAATATATATAATGTAGGAATACACGTTGGTAATGTAGAATATTGACATGTATGTATAATGTATCTAATTGATTTTTAACCCATGTCTATACATATATATGTGTAGGCAAGCATGAGATTATGAAATATAGGCCATGTATATATATGCTAGTATATAGGAATGCATGTAGGTAGGCAATGATATAAAATATAATGTAGTGTACAATGCATGTGATAGTGTAAGTTAATGAGTGGTATATATATGCAAGTTATAAATGCAATGTTGGATAATATGAGAATGTAATGTCAACATGTATATATATGTAATATGTGTTCTCTATGGCTTGTGATGGTGTGTGTGATTGCTAGACTAGGCTTGGTTAGGCCTACTGAGACTTATTAGACCTACTGCTACTTTGTATTGCTTTCACAATGTCACGTACCCTGCACTAAACATCCGATACTTCGATCCGATACCGCCGATACTACCGATATCGCCGATACCAATACTACCGATATCACCGATACTACCGATACCGCCGATACTACCGATACCGCCGATACTACCGATATCGCGCGCCGATACTACCGATACTACCGATATCGCCGATACTACCGATACCGCCGATACTACCGATTCCGATACCGATACTTTGAACCTTGATTTAAATACATGTTAGTATAGTGTCTTCACATATATGTTAAGAGTATATTCATGATTAGCAAGGTAACTAGATACAAGTTATGATACAATATAAATGCAAGTATACATGTTAGCTAGATAGCTTAGACTTATATTGCAATCTCCTATTCACACGAGTATTGATATCGCCGATACCAATACTCGTAGGAATAGTCCGATACCGATATACATTGTAGAGCTCTGTTTTGCTATTCTGGACATGTTGTGACCTGTGCTGTTCTAAATAGGAGCCAGACACACTCCTGAGACGGGGGAGTATGTATAGTGATGTGGATTCTTACTAACTTATCATGTGAACCCATTTATGGGCCCTTCATTAAACCTTCTCATGTGCAACTTTCAGTCCATTCACAGTTCCCTATATTGTACTCTACATCACCTAGTTCACTTATATCTAACATCCTAACCCTAATCCAAATTTATGAGTATCGGTATCGGGCTATTCTTATGTTTAGTTTGTCTTACGATACAGATTTTCACATCCAAATTGAGGATGAGTCGTTATTTTGTTGATCGTACATGGATGTACAAACGGCAACACGAGAGTAGAATTGGTGTGAGTGACGATTTTCAGGCAGGCGTGGAAGTATTTATTAATTATGCAATGAGCAAAGCTCAGTACATGGACGGTAACAAAATTAAGTGTCCATGTGTTAAATGTCACAATAGACGTTACGAAGAAGTGGTGACTGTGAGAGATCATTTGACCCGTAAGGGTTTCGTACGTAATTACGGCCTGTGGTCATCGCAAGGTGAACTATATTCGGAAAGACAGGCTGCGGAAGCTGCTACTTATGCTTTTGATGATAATGCTGCAACGGATGTCATCGAAGACCACGGATGCTCTGTTGATTATGGAGATCTGCAGAACCTTGCACGAGATATGGTGTATGATGCGGCAGGGCCTAATTTTGATCCGGAGGATCCTAATCCCGAGGCGAAGGAGTTCTATGACATGTTTCAGGACGCAGATACTTCTCTATATCCTGGTTGTGAGACTCATTCCGCACTGTCAGTGACGATGCGGTTGTTGAACATAAAGTCTGATTTTAACTTGCCACAAGCTTGCTATAATCGGATCACAGAAGTAATCAAGGAGGTGTTACCGAAGGAATCAAAAGAGCTACCAAAAAACTTCTACAAGTCAAAGATGATGGTGCGACAACTGGGACTGGGGTACGAGAAGATAGATTGTTGTCGCAACGGATGCATGTTGTACTACAAAGAGAATTGCGTATCAGAAAGTTGCAGCTTCTGTAATGCGGATCGTTACAAGCCAGTACAGGGAAAAGGAAAGTCGACTAGAAAACGACGTCCTTACAAGTATATGCATTACTTGTCGATCACGAAGCGCTTGCAGAGGATGTATATGTCTCTAAATACAGCAGAACACATGACGTGGCACAGCGAAGAACGCATAAAGGACGAAGGAGAATTGTCACATCCTTCGGATGGAGAGGCGTAGAAACATTTTGATTTGTGTCATCCAGATTTTGCTGCAGAGCCTAGAAATGTACGCCTGGCGCTATGTGCTGATGGCTTCGCCCCTTTCGGACAGTCGGGATCTCAGTACTCATGCTGGCCGGTCATTCTTACCCCTTACAATCTGCCACCATGGATGTGTATGAAGACTCCTTATATGTTTTTGACAGCTATCATACCCGGTCCTAAAAATCCGACGAATAACATCGATATATATTTACAGCCGTTGGTGGATGAGCTGAAACAGCTGTGGGAGATCGGCGTCACGACCTATGATATTTCCAGGAAACAGAACTTTCAGATGAGAGCTTCACTCATGTGGACAATCAATGATTTTCCAGCATACGGTATGCTGTCGGGATGGAGTACGCACGGCAACATGTCTTGTCCGATATGCATGGAAAATAGTAAGGCGTTCCGCCTTAGGCATGGAGGAAAAACTTCTTTCTTTGACTGTCACCGTCAATTTCTGCCCGCGACCCATCCTTGGAGAAAGAATAAGGACGCATTCAGATATGGAAAACAAGAATTTTCTCAACCTCCTGCCAGATTTTCGGGATACGATATGTGGGAAGCTGTAAAGGAATTGCCCACCGCAATGGAAGATCCATCGAACCATCGTGTCGAGGGGTTCGGACAAAGCCATAACTGGACCAAACGGAGTATCTTCTGGGACTTGCCTTATTGGAAAGATAATCTTATAAGGCATAATCATGATGTCATGCATATCGAAAAGAACGTGTTCGATAATGTCTTCAATACCGTAATGGATATTAAAGGAAAGACGAAGGACAATCCAAAAGCAAGACAAGACATAGCCGAGATATGCAAGCGTCCTCATCTGAACTTGATACAAAGGGGTGCTGGTGGACAATTAAGTAAGCCTATAGCGCCATACACATTGAGCAAGGAAGATAGATTAATAATCTGCAAGTGGATATCTAATTTAAGATTTCCCGACGGCTATGTTTCGAATTTGTCTAGATGCGTTGATCTCAATGAACGCAAGCTAACGGGAATGAAGAGTCACGACTGCCACGTGTTTATGGAAAGATTACTGCCCATTGCTTTGAGAGAGTTGTTGCCTTCTGCTGTATGGGTTCCGTTGGCCGAGCTGTCTACATTCTTCAGGGATATCTGTTCAACTAAGCTGACGGTGCAACATATGGTACAACTTGAGGAGAAGATTGTCTTAACAATCTGCAAGTTAGAGAAAATATTTCCACCGGGCTTTTTCGACAGCATGGAGCATCTACCGATTCATCTAGCATACGAAGCCCGTGTCGGTGCATCTGTTCATTATCGATGGATGTACCCCTTTGAAAGGTAAATAAAAACCGATATAATTTAAGTGAAATTTAAGTGGATTTTACAATTCATTGTTAATTCTCAAGATAATTTGTCTCTTTAGGTACCTACACCATCTAAAGAAGAAAGTTGGCAACAAGGCTCATATAGAGGCTTCGATATGCGAATCATATCTTATCGAGGAGGTGTCAAATTTCTGCTCCATTTATTTCGATACTCATGTCGAGACAAATCGAAATAGACCTCAAAGGAATGAAGAAGACATTGAGGATGGAGGTATATTCAATTTAAGGGGCAAGCCTATTGGGGCTAGTAAGAAACGGTGGTTGACCGACGATGAGTATGATACCGCTCACCGATATGTCTTGTTAAATTGTGACATACAAGAAGTGAGAGATTTGGAGAAGTAAGTGACTACGCCTCGTTATAATCTCTAATTTGGTGAATTAAGTGACTACACTTATTTTTATTCTCTCTAACAGTGTATTTAGAGGTGAAGTCAAAATGAGGACACCATATATTACAGATGAGGGACTTCAAAGAGAGGTTGATTGTACCTTTCCGTCCTGGTTTCGTAAATACGTAAGTAACTGAGATAATATGTTATGCGGCTACCATTAAAATATATGCAGCTAAAATATTTAAATTATCAATACATGTTTACAGGTTTTATTGCCTGAAACAACACTCATAAATGAGAGCATTCGTTATTTGGCATTGGGACCGAAGAAGCATGCAAAGACTTTGTCAGGCTATGTCGTTAATGGCTTCAAGTTTAAGTCAACTCAGCATGCTATAAATGCCGAATTTCTCAATGACGGCTTCGATACCAAGAATTCTGGTGTTTGCATAAGAGGCACCATCTATGACGACGAGCCGGACTTTGACTATTATGGAGTGCTTCGGGAGATTGTAGATTTACAATATAGTGGCCCATATGATATGCATATTGTGATGTTCAAATGTGAGTGGTTCGATACGAGACCAAATATCGGTTGGAGAATCGATAAACAATTTGGATTCGTCGATATAAATCATCGCAGGAGGTATAGAGGGTCCGACACGTTTGCAATAGCAAGTCAGGCTGTTCAAGTCTACTATACAAGCTACCCAAGGCGTCGTAGAGATCGATTTGACTGGTGGACAGTATGCAAGATTAAATCTAGAAATACATTTAACGTTGGAGACCCAGCATACCAAGAGGACCAGATCGAGAAGCCCCAATACATGGGACAACAGTCGGATACCATGGACGTGGAAGATGTCGATATACCTCATGCTGAGGAAAATAGAGGGGAGGAAGAGGTTGATATACAAGACTTAGCTGTCAACCAGGGGAGAAAGAGGCGTCTTGTCCCAAGTATTGAGCCTGAAGAAGAAGAAGAAGAAGAAGAAGAAGAAGAAGAAGAAGAAGAAGAAGAAGAGGATGAGGATGAGGATGAGGATGATGATACAGATGAAGTCGACGATGAGGATGATGATATAGATGAAGTCGACGATGAGAATGAGGATGAGAACGATGACGATGCCGATGAGGACGAGGACGATAACGATGATTAGATTAAATATCGGTATATATTAGAAGCACTTACAACTAACTTAGTGAATTCAGTTTAGACGGACACATTCTTATTTCAGTTTATGTTTTTGTCGTTCGATCATCTACTTATTGTATGATTTTCTTTTTACAGATGGCACTCTTAGTTCTCATTGTCTTGACGGTACTCGCCGCCCTGCTGCTGGTATATATATTTTAGTTCAGTTTTATATTCATTTATACTTCTATATTGTTAATTATATTTATGTGTTCTATTTACAGGTCATGGTCACTACCACTCGTGCTGCTGGTAGCCGTGGTGGTGCTGGTGGTGGCGGTACTGGCCGTGGTGGGCGTGGTGGTAGCGGTGGCCGTGGACGTGATGGTAGCGGCCGTGGACGTGATGGTAGCGGTCGTGGTGGTAGCGGTCGTGGTCGCCTTCCACATACCCCGGATATAGAGTCCTCCGATCCCGACCTGGAGAGCCCGGCCACAGACTCTTCCCGCCGTCGATCTATCTCTGCGACCCATCCTTCATCTTCATCGAGGCCTGAGACTCCATCCGCTAGCGGATCCGTTCCGCCCCCGGATGCACCAGCGGGTACACCATCAGTTACTGCAGGGTGGGCTCCGGAGTACCCCCGGATTCAGCTTCATCCTGCTACCGGTGAGTACATCTGCGGACCCGCGGATCCTCCGACGCCTCCAGAGAGGCCGATAGGCGAGAACCGACGAGAGCTATGGCCCGCGGGTGATACGTAAGTAAATTTAAGTTAATTTATTAAATTTGTTTCATTTATTCAAGTTAATAATCCAGTCTTTGCTTCTTTGTAGGTTTTTCCCGTATGATGCTGCCCGGATACTCGGGCAAATTATCCGGGAAAACTACCATGGCCCCTACCTCAATTTTTCTGAGGTGCCTCAGAACATGCAGTACGTCTGGCTCGAGGAGATGAAGGTATATATATATCTTTTGGTTAATTATTAATTATTCTTTAATCCACTAATTTTTTAATTACGTGATAATTTAATTTGTATGTCAGACGACGTTCTGGTGGCCCCCCCATCGCGATGAGTTGATTCGCAAGGCCTACAAAGCCGCCGCCGGAAAGAAGATACGGGATGCGGTGTACGACGTTCGTACGGCGCATTCGAGGAAGAAGTGGCTCCGGAAGGAGTACTACGAGAAGATGTTGGATAAGATGAATACTGCTCAGTACAGGGAGAAATCAGAGAAAGCGAAGGCGAGCAGACAGGCCGCTGGTCTGCATACGGGAGGTTCAAAGCCCCACGCAGCGACGCGTGCAGATTTGGTGAGATACCGCAAATTCATTTCACTATTAAATTCGGTACTATTAATATACGTAGTTAATTAAATTCGACGTATATTTCGTATGCAGGCAAAACGGGCGGTAAAGGAGGGGAGAGAGCCGGAGTCGGTCACCGCCTACGATGTATTCCTGCATACACACAAGAGGCGGGCAGACGGGAGCTTCGTCGACGCGAGGGCCCAGGCGACTGATGTAAGTAATTACGTTTATGAGATTTATATTAGAAATATAATTATTGTTAACTTAATTAGGTGAACGTAGGATTCAAATTATAACTTAGGGAAACATAGGATTTAGATTATAATTTAGGAAAACTTATAGTATAAACACATTTATTGGATAGGCTGCATATCGTGAGGCCCTTAGTCAGATTGAGCCCCCTGCCGAGGTTGTCGGCGAAACGACGCCCACCCAGACGCCCTCTTCTATGGCCGCTCGCTACGACGACGTGTTCGTAGAGTCTGTCGGCGGCTTTAATAAAGGGCGCGTCTACGGCATAGGTTCCCTGGCGGCGTCGTTGCAGGGCGCGACTCCGAGATATCCACCGCCCCCGCCTCCTCCCGCGCCCCCGTCGGACGATATGAGGAAGCAGCTTGCGACTCTCACCTCCGATATGTCGGAAATACGGAGTCTAATGTCGGATGTGCTGGAGCGCCTTCCGCGTCCTTCTGCTCCCGGTCCAGATCCGTCTGCTCCCGGTACGTCTACTGCGGTTGTCGGTCCTTCCGACCCTGGACGTTATTCATTTGACCGTAATGCCGAGGTCCGCCTGGTACCGGATACTGCGCTCATTGGGCTCATGGACATGATGTCGGCAGAGCAGCTCCGCACGCTTCCAGAGCATGTGTTGTCCCAGGTGCCGGCGTACATGGTGGAAGAGTACATCCGCAGAGCCGAGGCGGCACCGAGACGACCACGCGATCCATCTCCGGGAAAATGATATTTGTACTGTTTTTTGATATTATGAATTTGGATATTTGGATATTATGAATTTGGATATTTGGATATTTGTTATTGGATATTTGATATTGGATATCATGAATTTGGATATTTGTTGATCATGTAATGTTTGGATGGATATTTGGATATTTGTTGAACGTACATGGATGTTTGGATATTGGATATTATGAATGTGTAATATTTACGAAAAGGAAATAGAATGTTTCTGTAATTTTTTTTAATTGATGTTACATTTAGCGACGGACTAGCGACTAACTAGCGACGGATTATATAAATATTTGCAGTTACCGACGGAAGAGCGACGGAATATCCGTCGCTAACTGGGTGATATAAAATATTTTGCAGTTACCGACGGAAGAGCGACGGAATATCCGTCGCTAACTGGGTGATATAAAATATTTTGCAGTTACCGACGGAAGAGCGACTACCTAGCGACGGCGAATCCGTCGACATGGTTCTGGAAATATGGTAGGTTTCCAGAGACTTAGCGACGGATAGTTGGTCGCTAATCCGTCGCTAATCGGTCGAGGATGACGACGGACTAGCGACGGATGAGCGACCAATTATCCGTCGACATGGTTCTGGAAATATGGAAGCTTTCCAGAACCAGGCCGACGACCTACCCGTCGCTAATACATCGCTATAACGTCGAGGTTAACGACGGAATGGCGACGGAATAGCGACTGATTTTGCGTATCAGGAACCTCTCTGATACGCTTTTACCGACCTATTGACGACGAATTAGCGACGGATATTTTAATATTATATGGCATGTAAACCGATGGGAACATGTCGCTAATCCGTCGCTAAGTAGGTGAAAGACAACCGTCGCTAACCAGTCGCTAGTCCGTCGGATAATTATTTGTCCGACGGCTTAGCGACGGACATTTTTTAGCGACGACGTTTTTCCCGACGACCATTTTCATCAAATATCTGTCGCCACTACGTCGGTAAAAAATGTTACCGACGGATAAGCGACGGATCTGGCCGTCGCTAAAGTTGGTTTTTTTGGTAGTGAAAGAATCCGTCGCTAATTGACTGTATTTTGGTAGTGTCTGTTACCAGTAAGACAAGCCCATCATTGTCTATGGGCAAGGCATGAGAAGATAGGCTATGTATCAGAACAATAATAGGATAGGTAAGTCAGAATACCCAGTATTAGGGTCGAAGGGAGGTTGAGTCATGTTTAGGACTATACAATAAATGTCGGGGCTGTGGTTTCATATCAAATCAGGGTGATCCATTGTGCACCTATCCAGGCATCGATGTGAAACCTCCATTATATCCTATGGATACTAACTGGTGAATCTCCTCGTATCAGATTTTTCTTAGTCTAATCGAGAGGGAAGGATTCCTATAACAGTAATCGAGGTAAGAGAAGGGGGCATATACATATATAGGAGCAGTGTAGCCTACATAGAGAAGGAAACGTAGAGCATCATAGCAGGGGATGCCTAGGAACATGAGATGTGTGTCAGAGGCTGATGTTAGTGCCTATAGGATCAAAACAGGGACCTGGTACTAAGAAAAACTAGTAAAGTTGAGTACTTGTGCGTATGTGTAGTATAGGAAGGGTCATGCCAATACTCTATGAGTACTAATTTGTAGTTTACCCTTTAATTATTCACTGATATGAAAAATTTTTGAACCAGCTAATCTAAGCTGATCCTGTGGACCATGACTTGGGCTACGTTGCAACCCAGGTAGTACCTGTGTGACCTGGAGGGGAAAGAGAACCACTGGGATAGTCATGCTGGTACCAACACCTAGGAGAGGTATTAGCCTCAGGAAGGTCTACATAGTAGCAAACTGCATCTATATATTTTTAACAGGTGTAGCAAGTTTTATCTCTCGTAATATCTGTACTTTAGGTATGAACGTTGGGGGTATCCAGTTGTGTGTCAATGTTTAGTGGATCAATATTGGTTTGGGGGTTTGATACATGGGGTATTAATCTTCACTGCCCTGTGAACTCTTGTCACCTACTGAATTATGTTCATTATGTTCCGATTAAGCCTATTAGCATACTGTTCTGCTACCCCATCCTTCAATCAAGTGTACTTGTATCTCCTCGGCTCAATTCAGTCCATTTTGGATATAATTCAGACTATGTACAAATGTCCTGTACATCCCACATTAATGTCTTGCATCTTTGACAGATTGGTTGCACTAGTTTTCCCCTCTACGATTTGATTCAGACCCTAGCCTAAGGACCTACCATAATATCGTGTACCTAAGGGTAACTGAGTTTACTTGTACGTCGTGTATCTAGGGGTAGAGCCCAGAAGATGAGTTAATATAGTAGTATTTTGTACCAAGTAAAGGGAGTTGAGCCATCAAATCCTAAGATACTACTAGCTAGTAAGTAATAGTGCCTTCTAACTTAAAGGACTACCAGCCTATGTGACCTGGTGACTTGTTAGTAAAGGCAGATGTGAGTCATGTGAAGGCAAAGACTGTAGACAGTACTTGCTGGTGACAAGTGAGTGTGGAGTGATGCATTAGTCACTTGGTCGAGACGGGGAAACTAAGGGGCAGGTAAGTATACAACCCAAGCTGGAATTTAGGATTTAAGGTGAAGGGTTCCTACTGAGCAATAGTACAGGTCTAAGCAATTCAATATTACCTGGAAAGGATCCTTGTTACCCAATAGGTACTGACCTGGAAGACTTTTGGTATCCAGATATTAGAGTACCTAGGAGCAGGGCAATTGGCCACTATCCTATATGAGACGGAGACAGAGAGACGGGGATAGTATGTCCCTGTGACAGTAAGGGTCAGTGAATAACATGAAGTCGAGTGTGTGAGTCTTTATAGGTGTACAGACCTGGAGCTTAATAGAAGATGCCTCAGTTAGATAGGTTTACCAGGTCAGTAAATAGTAGTACCCTGCATTAGAGTTCAGGCCTACATTATTTATGTATTCAGTCCCATATTTTGAGCATCAGTCCATTTCTTGAACTCAGTCATTGGTTCAGATATGTGGTGGGGGGAAACCTGTTCTTGAGTTCAGTCTCCTACTGGTTGATATCAGTTTTCCTTAATATATGTGTTCAGTCCTTGTGGGACTTATATTAGTATCTTACCAGCTCAGTCTTTGGTTAACTGTCCAGCCCACTTAGCCATAACTAATAGAGTTTCAGTCGAGAGATTAACTTTAAGAGGAATATTTGGCATGACAGTGTGATAGTAGGGTATGTATATGTGTGAGGATGGGTCAAATGTCCTGTGAAGTAAGGGTTGTAAGGAGAGGATAAGGTATTAGCCTATGTCTAGGAGTAGTCATATACCAGCCTCATATAGGCAATGAATTTTATCCTCTATATAGAGCCACCTATATGTAATAACCATATGTTAGGATATAGGCCCAATAGGAACTAGTAGACTTCAAATTATAAATATATAGGAAGGAAGAGGGCTGATAAACCAAGCCAATAAGGCCATTTAGAAATACTAGAGTATTTAACATTATTTTAAAGGAATGTTTGATTGTAATTTAAATTTTATGCATTGACTAGAATTAACTCTAAGAACAGGTTCATTGGACTGTGACTCAGTGCTCGACCCGTACCAATAGCTCAGGACCACAGGCAAGTATACCTTGCCTTTCGTTACAGCTTTATCTACATGCTTATCTTCTTTCATTATTCAGTTGATTGCTGACATGTGCTTCGCCATTGCTCACAGTTAGCCTTGTAGCTTTATTGGACATGTTTTTCACTTGTACTGGTTTGAGTTGTATCGTAGGACGATTACGTTATAAATTGAACTACTATTTTCCTTATTTTTTGTTTACAACCTGCAAGCCCACACACGGGGCGAGCGTTGTCCGTTGCACCTGCGAGTCCACACACGGGGCGAGGGTGACTTGTCTTAAAACTGACCTGCGAGTCCACATTCGGGACGAGGGTTGGTATTACATCGATTCTCTTGTTTATTTGTTTTCCAGCAGTTCATTTATACGTAGTTGTTCATACATTCATGTCTCGCGATTGTTTAGCTTTTTCTGCTTATATCATGGATTTCTTTCATGCATGTTAAACTGTTAGAAAGGCTTGTATATTATGTATCTTGCTAGTCCTCTGAGGACCTGATGATCTCTTCAGGTTTAGCCGAGTATTAGCTAGTTGCACGCGAGCAGGCCACGGTATCACTGCAGACGACGGTACTTTGATGATTAGTATTTTGACTCAGTTATTTCTATTCATGTATTATTTTATTTCGTCTACTGGTAGTGGATTTGTTTCCATCGGACGTGACCTGGATTCATGATGAGCTTGATATTTAATTTGATATATTATCATTCTGTATTCAGTTGATTGTGTCATATTTTCGTAGATGAGATCTAGACTGCCTTGTTAGATTCTGTGACTTGTTTATGTACTAGACATCATTCTACCGTCGATACTGCGACGTAGGCTGGACTTGGACACGTCTCGTATCCGAAAAACGGGTGCGGGTCGTGACAAGTTTTTTTGGTGGCCCATGCAGGTCTACGTTAATCACTACGGTTACATCACCGTACCGTCGTGAGCCTGCACATTGGATTAGAAACTTAGGATCTCATCCACTTGTCTTGAAAATAGTATTAATCTCTGTCCTTGATTTCTATTTGAATCTTTGACTTGCATCCTGCTTGAAATCTTTGTGCCGTCAAATATTTTCTTTTATTACAGTACATGGATTCTCAAGACAGGAATAACGCTTTCCTGAACACTCCACCAACTGCAGGAGGGTTCTTCACGTACATGACTCCGCCATACAGGGCGGCCAACTTACACACCAGGGCGACCCGGCTCAACCGTAATACTCGAGTTTATGCAGAGACGACATTCCTCCACCAGCACAAGTTCCGTATCCAGCACCTACCATGCACCCTGTACCGACGATGTATTTAGCTCTTGTGATACATCCAGCACCCGCAACGTACCCAGCACCTACCTTGTACCCAGCACATGTTCTGCCTCCGCTGGACAATATCGCTCTCCTCGAAATCTTTCAGCAGCTCATCACTTCCCAGACGCGGCAAGCCGATGCCTTCCGCGATACATTGTAAGAGGCCCTTCAGACTAGGTATGCACCCCCGCTGTGCCCCGGCACTTCCAAGAATTTCATGGACCTTAGGCCCAGGGAATTCAAGGGAAAGGAAGGGATACTCTATGCAGACGACTGGTTGGAGAATGTGGACGGCAACCTCCGGATGGCCCGAATCTCCGAAGACAAGAAGGTCGAGAATGCTAGCATGCAACTCTACGACATCGCCTACACGTGGTATAGAGACGAGCCCCGATTCACCGTACCAGATGTGACCTGGAAGGAGTTCAAGGAGCTGTTTAAGAAAAAGTTCTATCCCGAAGTAGCCCGCGAAGAGTTGGAGAACGAGTTGGAGAGCCTAGAATAGGGCAACCTCTCCATCGACGAGTACTCTGCCGAGTTCTCCTACCTCAGTCGCTTTGCAGATGCCTTGACCCCTGCAGCCAAGGCCAAGAAGCTAAGGAAGGGGCTATCCCATGAGATCCGCAGAGCCATTGCCACCATCCAAGCCACCACATACGAGAAGATATTGAAGGTCGCACAAGACGTGGAGAAAGAACAGAAATGCAAGCAAAAGAGAGACAGAGACGCACAAGGATGAAGCAGCAGCCAATCGAGAGTAGCGAAGCGACCCAATGTCCCCGAGAAGACCGCAGCACAACAGTATCAACAGCAGCCACAAGTAGCCCCATATCAAGTATAAGACGTTCCTACCTGCCAATATTACATGAAGAAGGGCCACATCCAAGAACAGTGCCATAAATTGTTAGGGTTGTGTTGGACTGGTGGTTCCAACCAACACATAGCTCGATTTTGTCCGAAGAGAAACGCGACTGCCCCACCACCACCAACCGTCCGAGGAGGACAAGCTTATACCACGATCATGGAGAAACCGGTGAAACCACAAAGAGGAGTTGACGGAAGTTCATGATAGATTATAGTAATAGGTACCATTGAGAGTCCTATATTAGATTTTGTGAGAACTTAAAAATATTTTATTAGCAGCAAGTTTGACTATTTATTACGATATATCATAGTTTTATTTGAATTTTGAGAACGAAATTATTTTAAGGTGGGTAGGTTTGTGAGCCCTTAGCCCAATTTTCCTATTTTTTTGTTATTATATTTAGCTGAATTGTTAAATTAATGAATAGACATTTGAATAATCAATGTATATGTGTAATAAATACATATTATTTGTTTCTTAGTAAATAAAAAGTCAGCAAGGGGGTTTTCGTTATTATCCCAACTATGAGGGGCCTAAGTGAAATTGTGTTAATTCAAAATCTACTTTCGAGCACAGAGATTCAAATCCTGTATTCATACTTTCCCAAACGGCCAAATCCTGGAAAGGGGTTTAGATATTATCGAATTTCTTTCTCCTTATCCCAGCAGGATTCATTTTAATCTATATATATGTATGTCGAATTAATGCCTCCGTTTTCTTCAAAACCCTAAATTCAAAATCACTCATGCACCCTCGAATTCGTAGGGTCTGCGTATCCAGGAAGTGTTTGGCAAGTAGGAGCAGTCGAAAACAGGTAACCTTCGCTTCCTTCAATCTAGTAAATTTTACCATGTGCAAGAAGAGATATAGGTGTTTGTAGTAATTCCTAAATGAAACTAGATGATGATGGGAAGGTGCTCTTACCAGTAGGACAACCCCATCATTGTCTATGGGCAAGGCATGAGAAGATAGGCTATATATCAGAACAATTACAGCATAGGTAAGTCAGAATACCCAGTGTTAGGGTCGAAGGGAGGTTGAGTCATGTTTAGGACTATACAATAAATATTGGGGCTGTAGTTTCATATCAAATCAGGGTGATGCATTGTGTACCTATCCTGGCATCTATGTGAAACCTCCATTGTATCCCATGGATACTAACTAGTGAATCTCCTCGTATCAAATTTATCTTAGTATAATCGAGAGGGAAGGATTCCTATAACAGTATTCGAGGTAGGAGAAGGGGGCATATACATATATAGGTGCAGTGTCGCCTACATAGAGAAGGAAATGTAGAGCATCATATCAGGTGATGCCTAGGAAAATGAGATGTGTGTCAGAGGCTGATGTGAGTGCCTATAGAATCAAAACAGGGACATGGTACTAAGGAAAACTAGTAAAGTTGAGTACTGTGCGTATGTGTAGTATAGGGAGAGTCATGCCAATACTCTATGAGTACTAGTTTGTAGTTTACCCTTTAATTATTCACTGATATGAAAAATTGTTGAACCAGGTAATCTAAGCTGATCCTGTGGACCATGACTTGGGCTAGGTTGCAACCCAGGTAGTACCTGTGTGACCTGGAGGGGGAAGAGAACCACTGGGATAGTCATGCTGGTACCAACACCTAGGAGAGGTATTAGCCTCATGAAGGTCTACACAGTAGCAAACTGCATCTATATATTGTTAACAGGTGTAGCAAGTTTTATCTCTCGTAATATCCGTACTTTTGGTATGAACATTGGGGGTATCCAGTTGTGTGTCAAGGTTTAGTGGATCAATATTGGTTTGGGGTTTGATATATGGGGTATTAACCTTCACTGCCCTGTGAACTCCTGTCACCTACTGAATTATGTTCATTATGTTCAGATTAAGCCTATTAGCATACTGTTCTGCTACCCCATCCTTCAATCAAGTGTACTTGTATCTCCTCGGCTCAATTCAGTCTATTTTGGATATGATTCAGACTATGTACAAATGTCCTGTACATCCCACATTAATTTCTTACATCTTTGACAGATTGGTTGCACTAGTTTTCCCCTCTACGATTTGATTCAGACCCTAGCCTAAGGACCTACCATAATATCGTGTACCTAAGGGTAACTGAGTTTACTTGTAGGTCGTGTATCTAGGGGTAGAGCTCAGAAGATGAGTTAACATAGTAGTATTTTATACCAAGTAAAGGGAGTTGAGCCATCAAATCCTAAGATACCACTAGCTAGTAAGTATCAGTGCCTTCTAACTTAAAGGACTACTAGCCTATGTGACCTGATAACTTGTTAGTAAAGGCAGATGTGAGTCCTGTAAAGACAAAGACTGTAGATAGTACTTGCTGGTGACAAGGGAGTATGGAGTGATGCATTAGTCACTTGGTCGAGACTGGGAAACTAAGGGGCAGGTAAGTATACAACCCAAGCTGGAAGTTAGGATTTAAGGAGAAGGGTTCCTACTGAGCAATAGTACAGGTCTAAGCAATTCAATATTACCTGGGAAGGATCCTTGTTACCCAACAGGTACTAACCTGGGAGACTTTTGGTATCCAGATATTGGAGTACCTAGGAGCAGGGCAATTGGCCACTGTCCTGTATGAGACAGAGACAGAGAGACAGGGATAGTATGTCCCTGTGATAGTAAGGGTCAGGGAATAACATGAAGTCGAGTGTGTGAGTCTTTATAGGTGTACAGACCTGGAGCTTAATAGAAGATGTCTCAGTTAGATAGGTTCACCAGGTCAGTAAACAGTAGTACCCTAGATTAGAGTTCATGCCCACATTATTTATGTATTCAGTCCCATATTTTGAGCATCAGTCCATTTCTTGAACTCAGTCATTGGTTCATATATGAGGTGGGGGGAAACCTGTTCATGAGTTCAGTCTCCTACTGGTTGATATCAGTTGTCCTTAATATATGTGTTCAGTCCTTGTGGGACTTGTATTAGTATCTTACCAGCTCAGTCTTTGGTTAACTGTCCAGCCCACTTAGCCATTACCAATAGAGTTTCAGTCGAGAGATTAACTTTAAGAGGAATGTTTGGCTTGACAGTGTGATAGTAGGGTATGTATATGTGTGAGGATGGGTCAAATGTCCTGTAAAGTAAGGGTTGTAAGGAGAGGATAAGGTATTAGCCTATGTCTAGGAGTAGTCATATACCAGCCTCATATAGGCAATGAATTTTATCCTCTATATAGAGCCACCTATATGTAATAACCATATGTTAGGATATAGGCCCAATAGGAACTAGTAGACTTCAAATTATAAATATGTAGGAAGGAAGAGGGCTGATAAACCAAGCAAATAAGGCCATTTAGAAATACTAGAGTATTTAACATTGCTTTAAAGGAATGTTTGATTGTAATTTAAATTTCATGCATTGATTAGAATTAACTCTAAGAACAGGTTCATTAGACTGTGACTCAGTGCTCGACCCGTACCAATAGCTCAGGACCACAAGCAAGTATACCTTGTCTTTTGTTACAGCTTTATCTACATGCTTATCTGCTTTTATTATTCAGTTGATTGCTGACATGTGCTTCGCCATTGCTCACAGTTAGCCTTGTAGCTTTATTGGACATGTTTTTCACTTGTACTGGTTTGAGTTGTATCGTAGGACGATTACGTTATAAATTGAACTGCTATTTTCCTTATTTTTTGTTTACAACCTGCGAGTCCACACACGGGGCGAGGGTTGTCCGTTGCACCTGCGAGTCCACACACGGGGCGATGGTGACTTGTCTTAAAACTGACCTGCGAGTCCACATTCGGGACGAGGGTTGGTATTACATCGATTCTCTTATTTACTTATTTTCCAGCAGTTCATTTATACATAGTTGTTCATACATTCATGTCTCGCGATTGTTTAGCTTTTCCTGCTTATATCCTGGATTTCTTTCATGCATGTTAAACTGTTAGAAAGGCTTGTATATTATGTATCTTGCTAGTCCTCTGAGGACCTGATGATCTCTTCAGGTTTAGCCGAGTATTGAGCTAGGTGCACGTGAGCAGGTTTGAGCTATCATTGGACCACGGTGTCACTGCAGATGAGGGTACTTTGATGATTAGTAGTTTGACTCAGTTATTTCCATTCATGTACTATTTTATTTCGTCTACTGGTAGTGGATTTGTTTCCATCGGATGTGACCTAGATTCATGTTGAGCTTGATATTTAATTTGATATATTATCATTATGTATTCAGTTGATTGTGTCATATTTTCGTGGATGAGATCTAGACTGCCTTGTTAGATTCTGTGACTTGTTTATGTACTAGACATCGTTCTACCGCCGATACTGTGGCATATGCTGGACTTGGACACGTCTCGTATCCGAAAAGCGGGTACGGGTCGTGACAAGTTTTTTTGGTGGCCCATGCAGGTCTACGTTAATCACAACGGTTATGTCACCGTACCGTCGTGAGCCTGCACATTGGATTAGAAACTTAGGATCTCATCCACGTGTCTTGAAAATAGTATTGATCTCTGTCCTTGATTTCTATTTGAATCTTTGACTTGCATCATGCTTGAAATCTTTGTACCGTCAAATGTTTTCTTTTATTACAGTAAATAGATTCTCAAGACAGGTATAACGCTTTCCTGAACACCCTACCAACTGCAGGAGGGTTCTTCTCGTACATGACTCTGCCGATGCAGGACGGCCAGCTTACACACCAAGGCGACCATGCTCAACCGCAATACTCGAGTTTATACAGAGACGACATTCCGCCACCAGCATATGTTCTGCATCTAGCACCTACCATGCACCCTGCATCGACGATGTATTCAGCTCCTGTGATGCATCCAGCACCCGCGACATACCCAGCACCTGCCATGTACCCAACACATGTTCTGCCTCCGCTGGACAATATCACTCTCCTCGGAATCTTCCAGCAGCTCATCACTTCCCAGACGCGGCAAGCCGATGCCTTTCGCTATACATTGAGAGAGGCCCTTTAGACTAGGGATGTACCCCCGCTGCGCCCCGGCACTTCCAAGAATTTCATGGACCTTAGGCCCAGAGAATTCAAGGGAACGGAAGGGATACTCTACGCAGACGACTGGTTGGAGAATGTGGACCGCAACCTTCGGATGGCCCGAATCTTCGAAGACAAGAAGGTCGAGAATGCTAGCATGCAACTCTACGACATCGCCCGCACATGGTATAGAGACGAGCCCCGATTTACCGTATTAGATGTGACCTGGAAGGAGTTCAAGGAGCTGTTCAAGACAAAGTTCTATCCCGAAGCAGCCCACAAAGAGTTGGAGAACGAGTTGGAGAGCCTCGAACAGGGCAACCTTTCCATCGACGAGTACTCCGCCGAGTTCTCCCGCCTCAGTCGCTTTGTAGATGCCTTGACCCCTGTAGCCAAGGCCAAGAAGTTCAGGAAGGGGCTATCCCATGAGATCCGCATAGCCATTACCACCAGCCAAGCCACCACATACGAGAAGATATTGAAGGTCGCACAGGACGTGGAGAAAGAACAGAAACGCAAGCAAAAGAGAGACAGAGATGCACAGGAAGGAAGCAGCAGCCAATCGAGAGTAGCGAAGCGACCTAATGTCCCCGAAAAGACCGCAGCACAACAGTATCAATAGCAGCCATAAGCAGCCCTATATCAAGTTCAAGACGTTCCTACCTGCCAGTATTGCATGAAGAAGGGCCACATCCAAGAACAGTGCCGCAAATGGTCAGGGTTGTGTTGGACTTGTGGTTCCAACCAACACATAGCTCGATTTTGTTCGAAGAGAAACGCGACTGCCCCACCACCACCAACCGTCCGAGGAGGACATGCTTATACCACGATCATAGAGAACCCGGTGAAACCACAAAGAGGAGTTGACGGAAGTTCATGATAGATTATAGTAATAGGTACCATTGAGAGTCCTATATTAGATTTTGTGAAAACTTGAAAATATTTTAGTAGCAGCAAGTTTTGACTATTTATTACGATATATCATAGTTTTATTTGAATTTTGAGGACGAAATTATTTTAAGGTGGGTAGGTTTGTGAGGCCTTAGCCTAATTTTCCTTTTTTTTGTTATTACATTTAGCTGAATTATTAAATTAATGAATAGACATTTGAATAATCAATGTATATGTGTAAATATACATATTATTTGTTTCTTAGTAAATAAAAAGGCAGCAAGGGGGTTTTCAATATTATCCCAACTATGAGGGGCCTAAGTGAAATTGTGTTAATTCAAAATCCACTTTCGAGCACAGAGATTCAAATCCTGTATTCATACTTTCCCAAACGGCCAAATCCAGGAAAGGGGTTTAGATATTATCGAATTTCTTTCTCCTTATCCCAGCAGGATTCATTTTAGTCTATATATATGTATGTTGAATTAATGCCTCCGTTTTCCTCAAAACCCTAAATTCAAAATCTCTCCTGCACCCTCGAATTCGTGGGGTCTACGTATCCAGGAAGTGTTTGGCAAGTGGGAGCAGTCGAAAATAGGTAACCTTTGCTTCCTTCAATCTAGTAAATTTTACCATGTGCAAGAAGAGATATAGGTGTTTGTAGTAATTCCTAAATGAAACTAGATGATGATGGGAAGGTGCTCTTACCAGTAGGACAACCCCATCGTTGTCTATGGGCAAGGCATGAGAAGATAGGCTATATATCAATACAATTACAGCATAGGTAAGTCAGAATACCCAGTGTTAGGGTCGAAGGGAGGTTGAGTCATGTTTAGGACTATACAATAAATGTTGGGGCTGTGGTTTTATATCAAATCAGGGTGATCCATTGTGCACCTATCCAGGCATCTATGTGAAACCTCCATTGTATCCCATGGAAACTAACTGGTGAATCTCCTCGTATCAAATTTATCTTAGTATAATCGAGAGGAAAGGATTCCTATAACAGTAATAGAGGTAGGAGAAGGGGGCATATACATATATAGGTGCAGTGTCGCCTACATAGAGAAGGAAACGTAGAGCATCATAGCAGGGGATGCCTAGGAACATGAGATGTGTGTCAGAGGCTGATGTGAGGGCCTATAGGATCAAAACAGGGACCTGGTAGTAAGGAAAACTAGTAAAGTTGAGTACTGTGCGTATGTGTAGTATAGGGAGAGTCATGCCAATACTCTATGAGTACTAATTTGTAGTTTACCCTTTAATTATTTACTGATATGAAAAATTGTTGAACCAGGTAATCTAAGCTGATCCTGTGGACCATGACTTGGGCTAGGTTGCAACCCAAGTTGTACCTGTGTGACCTGGAGGGGAAAGAGAACCACTGGGATAGTCATGCTGGTACCAACACCTAGAAGAGGTATTAGCCTCAGGAAGGTCTACACAGTAGCAAACTGCATCTATATATTGTTAACAGGTGTAGCAAGTTTTATCTCTCGTAATATCTGTACTTTAGGTATGAACATTGGGGGTATCCAGTTGAGTGTCAAGGTTTAGTGGATCAATATTGGTTTGGAGGTTTGATACATGGGGTATTAACCTTCACTGTCCTGTGAACTCGTGTCACCTACTGAATTATGTTCATTATGTTCAGATTAAGCCTATTAGCATACTGTTCTGCTACCCCATCCTTCAATCAAGTGCACTTGTATCTCCTTGGCTCAATTCAGTCCATTTTGGATATGATTCAGACTTTATACAAATGTCCTGTACATCCAATATTAATATCTTGCATCTTTGACAGATTGGTTGCACTAGTTTTCCCCTCTACGATTTGATTCAGACCCTAGCCTAAGGACCTACCATAATATCGTGTACCTAAGGGTAACTGAGTTTACTTGTAGGTCGTATATCTAGGGTTAGAGCCCAGAAGATGAGTTAACATAGTAGTATTTTGTACCAAGTAAAGGGAGTTGAGCCATCAAATCCTAAGATACCACTAGCTAGTAAGTATCAGTACCTTCTAACTTAAAGGACTACCAGCCTATGTGACCCGTTGACTTGTTAGTAAAGACAGATGTGAGTCATGTGAAGACAAAGACTGAAGATAGTACTTGCTGGTGACAAGGGAGTATAGAGTGATGCATTAGTCACTTGGTCGAGACTGGGAAACTAAGGGGCTGGTAAGTATACAACCCAAGCTGGAATTTAGGATTTAAGGAGAAGGGTTCCTACTGAGCAATAGTACAGGTCTAAGCAATTCAATATTACCTGGGAAGGATCCTTGTTACCCAACAGGTACTGACCTGGGAGACTTTTGGTGTCCAGATATTGGAGTACCTAGGAGCAGGGCAATTGGCCACTGTCCTGTATGAGACAGAGACAGAGAGACAGGAATAGTATGTCCCTGTGATAGTAAGGGTCAGTGAATAACATGAAGTCGAGTGTGTGAGTCTTTATAGGTTTACAGACCTGGAGCTTAATAGAAGATGTCTCAGTTAGATAGTTCACCAGGTCAGTAAACAGTAGTACCCTGCATTAGAGTTCAGGCCCACTTTTTTTATGTATTCAGTCCCATATTTTGAGCATTAGTCCATTTCTTGAACTCAGTCATTGGTTCAGATATGAGGTGGGGGGAAACCTGTTCTTGAGTTCAGTCTCCTACTGGTTGATATCAGTTGTCCTTAATATATGTGTTCAGTCCTTGTGGGACTTGTATTAGTATCTTACCAGCTCAGTCTTTGGTTAACTGTCCCGCCCACTTAGCCATAACCAATAGAGTTTCAGTCGAGAGATTAACTTTAAGAGGAATGTTTGGCTTGACAGTGTGATAGTAGGGTATGTATATGTGTGAGGATGGTTCAAATGTCCTGTGAAGTAAGGGTTGCAAGGAGAGGATAAGGTATTAGCCTATGTCTAGGAGTAGTCATATACCAGCCTCATATAGGCAATGAATTTTATCCTCTATATAGAGCCACCTATATGTAATAACCATATGTTAGGTTATAGGCCCAATAGGAACTAGTAGACTTCAAATTATAAACATGTAGGAAGGATGAGGGATGATAAACTAAGATAATAAGGCCATTTAGAAATACTAGAGTATTTAACATTGTTTTAAAGGAATGTTTGATTATAATTTAAATTTCATGCATTGATTAGAATTAACTCTAAAAACGGGTTCATTGGACTGTGACTCAGTGCTCGACCCGTACCAACAGCTCAGGACCACAGGCAAGTATACCTTGCCTTTCATTACAGCTTTATCTACATGCTTATCTGCTTTCATTATTCAGTTGATTGCTGACATGTGCTTCGCCATTGCTCACAGTTAGCCTTGTAGCTTTATTGGACATATTTTTCACTTGTACTGGTTTGAGTTGTATCGTAGTACGATCACGTTATAAATTGAACTGCTATTTTTCTTATTTTTTGTTTACAACCCGCGAGTCCACACACGGGGTATTGTCCGTTGCACCTGCGAGTCCACACATGGGGCGAGGGTGACTTGTCTTGAAACTGACCTGCGAGTCTACATTCGAAGCGAGGGTTGGTATTACATTGATTCTCTTGTTTACTTGTTTTCCTGCAGTTCATTTATACGTAGTTGTTCATACATTCATGTCCCGCGATTGTTTAGCTTTTCATGCTTATATCGTAGATTTCTTTCATGCATGTTAAACTGTTAGAAAGGCTTATATTATGTATCTTGCTAGTCCTCTGAGGACCTGATGATCTCTTCAGGTTTAGCCGAGTATTGAGCTCGATGCACGCGAGTAGGTTTGAGCTATCATTGGTCCACGGTGTCACTGCAGACGAGGGTACTTTGATGATTACTAGTTTGACTCAGTTATTTCTATTCATGTACTATTTTATTTCATCTACTGGTAGTAGATTTGTGTCCACCGGATGTGACCTGGATTCATGATGAGCTTGATATTTTATTTTATATATTATCATTCTGTATTCAGTTGATTGTGTCATATTTCTGTGTATGAGATCTAGACTGCCTTATTAGATTCTGTGACTTGTTTATGTATTTGACAGTGTTCTACCATCGACACTGCGGTGTAGGCTGGACTTGGACACGTCTCGTATCTGAAAAGCGGGTACGGGTCGTGACAAGTTTTTTTGGTGGCCAATGCAGGTCTACGTTAATCACTACGGTTACGTCACTGTACCGTCGTGAGCCTGCACACTGGATTAGAAACTTAGGATCTCATCCACGTGTCTTAAAAACAGTATTGATCTTTGTCCTTGATTTCTATTTGAATCTTTGACTTGCATCCTGCTTGAAATCTTTGTGCCGTCTAATGTTTTCTTTTATTGCAGTAAATGGATTCTCAAGACAGGCATAACGCTTTCCTGAACACACCACCGACTGCAGAAGGATTCTTTACGTACATGACTCCGCCGACGTAGGGCGGCCAGCTTACACACCAGGGCGACCCAGCTCAACCGCAATACTCGAGATTCTGCAGAGACGACATTCTGCCACCAGCACAAGTTCTGCATCCAGCACCTACCATGCACCCTGCACCGACGATGTATTCAGCTCCTGTGATGCATCCAGCACCCGCGATGTACCCAGCACCTGCTATGTACCCAGCACATGTTCTGCCTCCGCCACCTCCGCTGGACAATATCGCTCTCCTCGAAATCTTCCAGCAGCTTATCACTTCCCAGACGCGGCAAGCCAATACCTTCTGCGATACATTGAGAGAGGCCCTTCAGACTAGGGATGCACCCCCGCTGCGCCCCGGTACTTCCAAGAATTTCATGGACCTTAGGCCCATGGAATTCAAGGGAACGGAAGGGATACTCTACGCAAACGACTGGTTGGAGAATGTGGACCGCAACCTCCGGATGGCCCGAATCTCCGAAGACAAGAAGGTCGAGAATGCTAGCATGCAACTCTATGACATCGCCCGCACGTGGTATAGAGACGAGCCCCGATTCACCGCACCAGATGTGACCTGGGAGGATTTCAAGGAGCTGTCCAAGACAAAGTTCTATCCCGAAGCAGCCCGCAAAGAGTTGGAGAACGAGTTCGAGAGCCTCGAACAGGGCAACCTCTCCATCGACGAGTACTCCGCCGAGTTCTCCCGTCTCAGTCGCTTTGCAGATGCCTTGACCCCTGCAGCCAAGGCCAAGAAGTTTAGGAAGGGGCTATCCTATGAGATCCGCATAGCCATTGCCACCAGCCAAGCCACCACATACGAGAAGATATTGAAGGTCGTGCAGGACGTGGAGAGAGAACAGAAACGCAAGCAAAAGAGAGACAGATACGCACAGAGACGAAGCAGCAGCCAATCGAGAGTAGCAAAGCGACCCAATGTCCTCGAGAAGACCGCAGCACAACAGTATCAACAACAGCCCCATATCAAGTACAAGACGTTCCTACCTGCCAGTATTGCATGAAGAAGGGCCACATCCAAGAACAGTGTCGCAAATGGTTAGGGTTGTGTTGGACTTGTGGTTCCAACCAACACATAGCTCAATTTTGTCCGAAGAGAAACACGACTGCCCCACCACCACCAACCGTCCGATGAGGACAAGCTTATACCACGATCATGGAGAACCCGGTGACACCACAAAGAGGAGCTGACGGAAGTTCATGATAGATTATAGTAATAGGTACCATTGAGAGTCCTATATTATATTTTGTGAGAACTTGAAAATATTTTAGTAGCAGTAAGTTTTGACTATTTATTACGATATATCATAGTTTTATTTGAATTTCGAGGACGAAATTATTTTAAGGTGGGTAGGTTTGTGAGCCCTTAGCCCAATTTTCCTTTTTTTGTTATTATATTTAGCTGAATTGTTAAATTAATGAATAGACATTTGAATAATCAATGTATATGTGTAATATATACTTATTATTTGTTTTTTTGTAAATAAAAAGGCAGCAAGGGGGTTTTCGTTATTATCCCAACTATGAGGGGCCTAAGTGAAATTGTGTTAATTCAAAATCCACTTTCGAGCACAGAGATTCAAATCCTGTATTCATACTTTCCCAAATAGCCAAATCCAGGAAAGGGATTTAGATATTATCGAATTTTGTTCTCTTTATCCCTGCAGGATTCATTTTAGTCTATATATATGTATGTCGAATTAATGCCTCCGTTTTCCTCAAAACCCTAAATTCAAAATCTCTTCTGTACCCTCGAATTTGTGGGGTCTGCGTATCCAGAAAGTGTTTGGCAAGTGGGAGCAGTCGAAAACACGTAACCTTCGCTTCCTTCAATCTAGTGAATTTTACCATGTGCAAGTAGAGATATAGGTGTTTGTAGTAATTCCTAAATGAAACTAGATGATGATGGAAAGGTGCTCTGTTACTAGTAGGACAACCCATCATTGTCTATGGACAAGGCATGAGAAGATAGGCTATGTATCAGAACAATTACAAGATAGGTAAGTCAGAATACCCAGTGTTAGGGTCGAAGAGAGGTTGAGTCATGTTTTGGACTATACAATAAATGTTGGGGCTGTGGTTTCATATCAAATCAGGGTGATCCATTATGCACCTATCCAGGCATCTATGTGAAACCTCCAATGTATCCCATGGATACTAACTGGTGAATCTCCTCGTATCAGATTTATCTTAGTGTAATCGAGAGGGAAGGATTCCTATAACAGTAATCGATGTAGGAGAAGGGGGCATATACATATGTAGGAGCAGTGTAGCCTACATAGAGAAGGAAATGTAGAGCAGCATAGCAAGAGATGCCTAGGAACATGAGATGTGTGTCTGAGGCTGATGTGAGTGCCTATAGGATCAAAATAGGGACCTGGTACTAAGGAAAACTAGTAAAGTTGAGTACTGTACGTATGTGTAGTATAGAGAGAGTCATGCCAATACTCTATGAGCACTAATTTTTAGTTTACCCTTTAATTATTCACTGATATGAAAACTTGTTACACCAGGTAATCTAAGCTGATCCTGTGGACCTAGACTTGGGCTAGGTTGCAACCCAGGTAGTACCTGTGTGACCTGGAGGGAGAAGAGAACCACTGGGATAGTCATGCTGGTACCAACACCTAGGAGAGGTATTAGCCTCATGAAGGTCTACACAGTAGCAAACTACATCTATATATTGTTAACAGGTGTAGCAAGTTTTATCTCTCGTAATATCTGCACTTTAGGTATGAACATTGGGGGTATCCAGTTGTGTGTCAAGGTTTAGTGGATCAATATTGGTTTGGGGGTTTGATACATGGGGTATTAACCTTCACTACCCTGTGAACTCTTGTCACCTACTGAATTATGTTCATTATGTTCAGATTAAGCCTATTAGCATACTGTTCTGCTACCCCATCCTTCAATCAAGTGTACTTGTATCTCCTTGGCTCAACTCAGTCCATTTTGGATATGATTCATACTATGTACAAATGTTCTGTATATCCCACATTAATGTCCTGCATCTTGGACATATTGGTTGTACTAGTTTTCTCCTCTACGATTTGATTCAGACCCTAGCCTAAGGACCTACCATAATATCGTGTAGCTAAGGGTAATTGTGTTTACTTGTAGGTCGTGTATCTAGGGGTAGAGCCCAGAAGATGAGTTAACATAGTAGTATTTTGTACCAAGTAATGGGAGTTGAGCCATCAAATCCTAAGATACATCTAGCTAGTAAGTATCAGTGCCTTCTAACTTAAAGGACAACCAGCCTGTGTGACCTGGTGACTTGTTAGTAAAGGCAGAAGTGAGTCATGTGAAGACAAAAACTGTAGACAGTACTTGCTGGTGACAAGTGAGTGTGGAGTGATGCATTAGTCACTTGGTCGAGACTGGGAAACTAAGGGACAGGTAAGTATACAACCCAAGCTGGAATTTAGGATTTAAGGAGAAGGGTTCCTACTGAGCAATAGTACAGGTCTAAGCAATTCAATATTACCTGGGAAGGATCCTTGTTACCTAATAGGTACTGACCTAGAAGACTTTTGGTATCCAGATATTAGAGTACCTAGGAGCAGGGCAATTGGCCACTATTATGTATGAGACAGAGACAGTGAGACGGGGATAGTATGTCCCTGTGACAGTAAGGGTCAGTGAATAACATGAAGTCGAGTGTGTGAGTCTTTATAGGTGTACAGGCCTGGAGCTTAATTGAAGATGTCTCGGTTAGATAGGTTCACCAGGTCAGTAAACAGTAGTACCCTGCATTAGAGTTTAGGCCCACATTATTTATGTATTCAGTCCCATATTTTGAGCATCAGTCCCTTTCTTGAACTCAGTCATTGGTTCAGATATGAGGTAGGGTGAAACCTGTTCTTGACTTCAGTCTCCTACTGGTTGATATCAGTTGTCCTTAATATATGTGTTCAGTCCTTGTGGGACTTGTACTAGTATCATACCAGCTCAGTCTTTGGTTAACTGTCCAGCCCACTTAGCCATAACCAATAGAGTTTCAGTCGAGAGATTAACTTTAAGAGGAATGTTTGGCTTGACAGTGTGATAGTTGGGTGTGTATATATGTGAGGATGGGTCAAATGTCCTGTGAAGTAAGGGTTGTAAGAAGAGGATAAGGTATTAGCCTATGCCTAGGAGTAGTCATATACCAGCCTTAGATAGGCAATGAATTTTATCCTCTATATAGAGCCACCTATATGTAATAAACATATGTTAGGATATAGGCCCAATAGGAACTAATAGACTTCAAATTATAAACATGTATGAAGGAAGAGGGCTGATAAACCAAGCCAATAAGGCCATTTAGAAATACTAGAGTATTTAACATTGTTTTAAAGGAATGTTTGATTGTAATTTAAATTTCATGCATTGATTAGAATTAACTCTAAAAACAGGTTCATTGGACTGTGACTCAGTGCTCGACCCGTACCAACAGCTCAGGACCACAGGCAAGTATACCTTGCCTTTCGTTGCAGCTTTATCTACATGCTTATCTGCTTTTATTATTCAGTTGATTGTTGACATGTACTTCGCCATTGCTCACAGTTAGCCTTATAGCTTTATTGGACATATTTTCACTTGTACTGGTTTGAGTTATATCGTAGGATGATTACGTTATAAATTGAACTGCTATTTTTCTTATTTTTTGTTTACAACCTGCGAGTCCACATACGGGGCGAGGGTTGTCCGTTGCACCTGCGAGTCCACACACGGAACGAGGGTGACTTGTCTTGAAACTCACCTGCGAGTCCACATTCGGGGCAAGGGTTGGTATTACATTGATTATCTTGTTTACTTTTTTTCTAGCAGTTCATTTATACGTAGTTGTTCATACATTCATGTTTCGCGATTGTTTAGCTTTTTCTACTTATATTCTGGATTTCTTTCATGCATGTTAAACTGTTAGAAAGGCTTGTATATTATGTATCTTGCTAGTCCTCTGAGGACCTGATGATCTCTTCAGGTTTAGCCGAGTATTGAGCTAGGTGCACACGAGCAGGTTTGGGCTATCATTGGACCACGGTGTCACTGCAGACGAGGGTACTTTGATGATTAGTAGTTTGACTCAGTTATTTCCATTCATGTACTATTTTATTCCGTCTACTGGTAGTGGATTTGTGTCCACCGGACTTGACCTAGATTCATGATGAGCTTGATATTTCATTTTATATATTATTATTCTGTATTCAGTTGATCGTGTCATATTTCTATGGATGAGAACTAGACTGCCTTGTTAGATTCTGTGCCTTATTTATGTACTAGACAGCATTCTACCGCCAACACTGCGACATAGGCTGGACTTGGACACGTCTCGTATCCGAAAAGCGGGTGAGGGTCGTGACATCCTGTCAAGCTTTTGCTGATGAAGATGGTTTGGGTAAGGATTCATCCCCTAAGTCGACATGTTCGACTTCATCTTCAATAGGAGGCTCTCCTAGTTCAGAGTGAGATATTTATTGCTCTCCTAGGCGTTGAGCCTGGAGTTCCTCTTTGAAGAACTCCATAGTTCCTCCTTGAAGAACTCCATATCTTCTTCTTTTGGAGGATGTGTGGATGTCATATTGACTGACAACACTTTTCTGAAGATCGAGCAGATGCCAGTATCAAAGTCCCAAGTTGAAGCTTCAGATGAGTGAGAGTGCACGGCCTCTCCAGTTTCTAAACTCTTTGGGGTTGTCAGAGGTGTGATGTAGCCTAAACCCCGTCGAGTGCGATGGTAGTAGCCTTGAGGCTTTTCTTTTGGAACTGGAAGTCGTAGGGAAAGACGTCATCCTTTTCCATAGTTCAAGCCTTTGCCGCTTAAGTCGTAGCCCATCTTCTGGATGAGATACTTTGCTTGATTGGTATACCAAAATGTTTGCAATCATCTTGTGTGTGGTTCATGTTCGACTGGCGGGAGGTCTTGATGATGCTCGATTTTGTCGAAGATGATAGATTTCTCGTCCTGGTTTCGGGGTAAAACTATATAATAGACCCCTTGGTATGGGAAAACTTGATTTACATGATTAAAAGTCGTTAATTTTGTTTACAAAGACTGTAAGGCATTATCTAAAGTATATATGGCATTCCATTATGGAAGATCAGAGTAGTTCAAAGACAGTCTTTTATTGATAAAATACAGGATCTTGTCCCGAAGAATTACATCTTTAAGAGATGGGGCATCAACATTTGTAGATATGTATTCTCCTAACTCCTCATCGATGAACATTGGAGTAGCTTTGGAAGATTCTAGGGCTTTAAGCCGAATTTTGGCCACTAGAGGAGTTGTCGCCTTGGCAGGCAGTGTTTCTGGAGAGCTCCTCAGAAGTCTGACCCGTATTGACTCATGAACCTGTACTAGGAGAGATGCTGGGGCCTTCCCCTGTAGCTTGACTACGAGTGGAGCCGATGATTGGGGAGGTTTCCCTTTGAGTCATACTTTCGGAGGTGCTTCAGTTGGTATTTCAGAGACAGGTACTTTCCCGTGCAGCTTAACCACGAGAGGAGCCAGCACTTGGGAAAGTTTTCCTTTGAGTCATACCTTCAAAGGAGCTTTAGTGGCTATTTCAATCTGGAAAGCAGGTGCCTTCTCGCGTAACTTGTCTACGAGACGAGCCGACACTTGGGGAGGTTTCTCCTCGAGCTGCACCTTCAGAGGGGCCTCAGTCGCCATCTCAGCTTCTGCTTCGGCCTCAATTTTGGCCTTTGCTTCATCATCGATGTCGTTAGCCTCAACCTCTAAGTGGATTAGCTTGTATAGATCAGCATCAGTAAAGAATTTCTCGATCCCTCTGAAGGGATCGACATCAGCGAACTTCATCCTGTCTATGCCGTTGGTAGACACATACTTCATACATTGGTAGAGGGTGGACAGTACCACCATGTACTCATATATCCATGGTCATCCCAATAGGATATTATAATTGATGTCCGCGTCAACGATGTAACAGTTCATATTTGTCTGGAGATCATCGATATGACATTTCAGTCAGATCTTTCCCAGAGGCTCGCTCTTGCTAGTCAGGCGATGCATCGGTATCCCAGTGTCTGGAGCAGAGTCTGAGAGATATTGCTAAGAGAGGACCCAGGATCGATATGGATCCGATCCACCTTGTTGGCACCAATATATCATGTGTAATACAGTAGTATGTTATGCCGACTATTCTTGATCAACATGTTTTGTTGAGTGAATGTGATGTTGGGGATGATTTTTTCCACACTATGGTAATGCGAACATGTCGTTGGATTTTATTTAGGCTGTTTGACTTGACTGATGAAGGACTCGGCATCCTTCAGTGCCTTTTATAGAGCCTCCCAAGTATCTTTGGATAAACAGAGAAGCTCAAACAGTGATAGCCGAGCCGAAGTACTGGCGAGCTGCGCAGTATATCAAAGTTGTGTTGGCCCATTTTCTGATGGTCACACCCGATTTTGATAATCAACAATGACTTAAGTCAATGCACAAAATATACGAACTGCTACTAATCATTTCATGTCAAGTGAAATCAATATCAAAAAGCGTACTACTACATCAGCAATCATGCAAATCATCATTCCGAAGCTTCTTCTCATTGGAATCAGTCCAAGTCATTTTTATAATTTATTATGTATTTTATCTTTATTGAGTCTAGGATATAAATTGTAAGATCGACTGGATACTACTGCCTTAGGTGAATCACAGTCCACTCTCCTATACAGCCTACCCATCCAAAGTCCACTTACCAAACATACCATTCACTTTTATGCAACAGAATTTGGCAAATATTTTATATCTGAACTGAGACAGAACTCAGGCCGAGTTCGGTCCGAGTTTAGTCCGTTTGAATTCAAATATTTGTTGCCTCCAAATCTGCATGCAACATTCGTTTGCAAAATCTTTGCATCCGAACTCTGCCCGAATTCTGTTCCAGTTCGGTCCCAAAAAACACCTATAAATAGAAAAGAATTTCTCATTTCAAATCACTCATCAATTCATCTTCTCTTCTCACTTCAATAAGTGTTTTCATTTGATCCAAAGCTTTCATATTCCACCTACACATCTCTTAGCCAAAAGCCAGTAATATCTAATTGATCTAGAGTCTTTTGGTTCTCAAGAGTTGTAAAGAGGTCGTTCAAAGTTCAAAAACTATCTCTATTTTCGAAGTCGGTCGTGCGCTCGTCGCCAAGCACGGTGTTGTGAAGTCGGTCGTACACTTGTCACCAAGCACGGTATTGTAAGAGACTGTAAGCTCTCAATTAGCTTGTGCCATAGTGGATTAACATCGAGCAAGAGTACTCGAGACTGGATTAGTCCTCTCAGATGGATACCAGTATACATCGCTGTGTCACTGAGTTTGATCTTTTTATCTCTTGCTACATTTATTTGCTGTCTCCTTATTCACTGCCATAGTTATAAGTTTTTAAATTTTTAATTGGTGATTATTTTTCTGCTGCAATCGTACTCACTCTATTCACCCCCTCTAGAGGTGATCAACGATCCTATAAGTTGTGGTGTTTAGTCAACCCGAAGTACTGTCTTTTCGTAAAGGCCTATCGAAACAAGTCTCTTTTTGCTTCTGTTTATCGGTTGTTGGAGGTTGGGATGAACCTTCCCCTTGGGTAGCCGTGGTAGTGGAAGGAGGCGTCACTTTGGCCGGAGCCTGTGTTTGCTGAACGTTTTGCTGTGAATGCGTCTGTACATGAAGGGCTTCCTCGGGGGAGGAAGTAACCATTCGGCAAGACTTGGTTTTCTTGGCTTTGGTTTTGGAGGTAAGACGTATCGCCAGTTGAGTCAATTCCGGAGCTAGATCTGGATGAACCCACATGATCTCTCCCCAGGATGTCGTGAGTGGTACCAGTCCACTCACATTGTCACGAGTTGGTGGAAGGTTGATTACTTCCATTGTTGCCTTGGGGATGGAGATGACGCCATCTTGAGCTTCAGTCGACAGCAGAGGGATGAACTGGAGAGACACCATGTTTGTCTAGATTATCTTTTCCTCGTAGTCAAGCGAGAGGACATTCGCATTGATCATGCATTGTACATAGTTCTTCAAGATGTAGCAGTTTCGGTTGGGTGCCCGAAGAACCGATTGTAGTGACAGTACCCTGGGTCGTTTACCCTGTCCACCTCATCAAAGCACTTTGGATCAGGCAACTTGATCTTGTCACCTTGGTTCAGTGTCTCTAAGAGTTGTAAGGTGTCATTGTCATTGAAGGAGTAGACGTCCTTCTGCCTTGGTACGGCCGGTGGCTTTTGAGCAGTGTCCAGTGCACCATTTGGTGCATTCACTGTCAATGCCTGCTTCCCTTTGGCTCACACCCATTGTTATTGTTGTTGACGGTGTGCTTCCCCTTATTTTCAAAGAAAAGGAATCTAAAACCTAGAAGCCATGCATCACGAGCTTTTATCTCAGCGGCTTCGGCCCCAATAATGAACGTGGTCCTGTCCGCCTATTGGTTGGAGTCAACCCAAAGTTTGATAGCCGGTGTGATATTCTTCAAGTAGGAGTCCCTTAGTACAGACTCAGAGATACCAGAAGGTAACCTCAGACATGCTTGCCAGAAGTCCTCGTTGAAGGCTCGAATTGTCTCCTTCTCCTTCTAGGTTATCTCCATGAGGGAAGACATGGTCATGACCTTTCTACCGTCATAAAATCAGGAAAGGAAGAGACATTTCAGATCCTCGAGGCAAGAAATGGAATTATCGGAAAGGCTACAGTACAAGTCCTATACTACCCCCTTTCAGTGCCCCAATAAATAGGCTAGTGAGTCGGGCATCCTCTTTCGGTAGGTGCCCTATCATGGAGTAAAAGTACGTCAGGTATTAACGGGGGGACTCCTTTCCATCAAATGGTATCAGTGACTGTGGTTTGTACTTGGGTGGGTAAACCATATTGTTCTATTCGGAAGAATAGGGTTGCCGGATCCCGAGCTTCTAGCGTTCCTCTTGTTTGTTTCTTTCCTCGAAACGACCGCACAAGTCCCTCACCATCTCGAACAATTCTTCCATAGAGGCAGGAGCAGGTGATTGAGGTAAGGTATGATATTCAGCTTCTGAGAGGGCTGATACTCGAGACAGAGTGTGATGGACCGTCCCTGAAGATACTCCTTGAGGGGGTTCATTCGATTCTCCATTAGCCCCTGGATCGGGACTGGCAGACCCTATCGACAGCTGGGCTGTCAGGGTACTCCGGATCTCGTATACAACCTGAGTTAAGGACTGCATGGTGGTAGAAAGGGTTTAAAGATGCTCTACTAAGTTGTTCATGTGCCGTACGAGATCCGGAGGTGAAGTGTCTATTTCTTCTTTTTTGCCACCCTCTGCCATGTACACAGGCATGATATGGGCCGAAGTGGAGAGATCGGTGGATGCCTCACTGTCAACCTTTCTTTCTTGTGGAAAGGTTGTCATATGTGCTTCTTCTTTTGACCCCTCAAACTAGCTACTTCCAGCGACATCGGTGTCAGCTTCTGGGTAAATGCCCTCCTTTTCGAATTAGGGGTTATTGCGGGTAGCCGGGGCCTGATCACCTCCAGCTTGTACCGTTAATACATCTTTCTTCCTCAACCGAGTATTCTGGAATAACCCAGTTGATAGGACTATCGCCTTACTTTTCTTCGGTCGGCTTTTCGATGGACCAGTAGAGGCCGAGGAGTTGGTGGTGTTTGTTTTTCTCCTGAGTGTACAAGTGTTGGGGACGACATAGCACGAGGCGACCAGGGGTTCTTTCTCGTCGTCAAACGGACCCTCTTTACGAGGCAATGTCGGATAGGTGCAGCTGATTGTAGTTGTTGGAATATAGACTGCCTTGGTGGTACAACCAATATCTTGCAACAATAGCAGTTGATGGTGACCGTAGCACAAGTGTGCCCCGCGAAGGGTACATTGTGCATAGAGATCATCTCTCCTGACCTACATCGGTGAGTAATCACATTACACAGATCATGTAGAGAGAGATTCACATTCGTACCCCGCTCAGGCACGTGGCAGAGCTAAGCGTCGGGGTGGTCATACGAATGTTGTGTCCCCTGATATAGTTCCAGTACATAAAATATGCCCAGATCATTAGTGGAAGAGCAACATATATTACGAGATTTTCTCCACCTACGTAGGTGCGTGGGTTCAGAACTGCAAGATTTGCCCTACCCACGCAAAAGATGCGCCCAAATGGGAAGATGACTTCCAGAGTTGATTCGTTGCTAGTGGCGAAGCACCCGAGTCGACTATGTACAGCTTTTTATCAGCTGCACACATGACTTTTAGCAGACATTATTGGTCCGTTGTTGGCATAGCATGTTGATCGCACATGGCCCGTACTGTCTTGGACTTCTTTATACTAGCCCGCGAAGGCGCATAGTACTCAGAATTTAATTTTTTCTCGCCATGACAGCGAATGATTCTATCAAAGTCAGAAGTCTTCTCTTGCACATCAGAGCCCAAGAACGGAACAGCGGCTGCACCCTTGTTCTTTTGGTACATCTTCTTCGACTAGGAAGAAGAAGGTTGGGAGGAGCAGTTAGTACTGCACTTACTTGCTAGACGCGTTGCACCAGTAGCAACGTTTTGCTTGCTGAGAACATCAACATGAAGCATTGGCTATGCTGGCACAGATCCTTCTGTGGTGGTGCTCGATGCATCACCCTTTCATACCCAGACTTGGCGGGTCTTCTTCGGCTTTAGCAGCCACTCCGAAGGACTCAGGCTACCTTCAAAGAGAAACTTCTCATACGCTTGCTGATCGAAGCATACCACCAGTGTCTTGTAGAAGGAGCCGAGCTTATTGTTGTCAGATTACGACACGACCTTCTCGTTGGAAGAAAAAGTTGGCTCCCAGCAGAGTCACTAGCTTGTTTGCTATTAAAAATTTTGGGATGAACTTTATATATGATCACAAACAGAACATAGTACAATAAAGGTTCTCGTTGGAATCCTAGAAGTACAATTTTATTTTTATCAAGGAATCATGGCGATGGGGAGGCAATTCTTTACTCTGTTGACGATCTGATGATAATCTAGAGCTCTCTGAAAGTGTGAGGTGCTCTGGAAGGTAATGAGTCGAAGCTGTTAAATAGCTTAGAGGATTTGATCAAAGTTGAAGCCGATTGAATGAATAAATGATCCTTCTATTTATAGGCAACAGAATGATATGTCTAGGCGCGCATATGTGATGTGCGCATGGAAATTTTACACGTAGGGACTCCACGTATCTGACTTTGTTGGGCACGTAGAGATGCACCAGGAAGCTGGAATTGAATCTGTTTGAACTGCACCGTTAGGCTGCAAAGGAGCTGACACGTGACAGTTGTTGAGATTTGGTTGTTGTTGAGATCTTGGGCAGTTGGCACCCATTCGTAGGCAAAATTGAGTCAATGACACGTGATGCGTATCTATTGCTCAAAGATCTTGGATCAATTGCAGGTTGATACGCTTGGATGTGCCTAGGATATGGCATATGGAGAGACTTGTTCATCTGACTTTTAGTGTACATGAACAAGTCTGGGCACACGACTTTTAAGGCACATACAGAGTTTGAGCGCATGGCTGCTGAGGTGCATACGAGTGATCAGTCGACCACGTTGCAGAATACGGTCATAACCGATATGAGTGATGATTGCGTCTCTTCGTCTACTATAAAAGCTGACTGCTCAGACTTCGAGATGTGTGCTGCTACCATTTTAGTCATTTTAGCATTAAATGCTTTCATGGGTGGAGAGCTTTAGATGGACGCATCAGTCGTGGAGCGGATGGGGTTGACGAGCGCATAAGCTGCATGGCGCACCTTCTTTAGTCAGCTATATTGAGTCTTTTGAGGTAATGACTTTGACTTAGCCTATTTTGAGATGGCAGGTTCATCACTATTAATGCGAGTTCATTGCACTGACTTTGGAGAAGTTGCCACTTGGCACATGGGTTTGATTTGCCTTGGCCAAGAAATAAAAGTATAGAGAGTTTGCTCGTTCATTTCTTCCAAACTTCTCATTTAAGATAAACTCGACTGATCCTCCTCCTTGGCATGACGGGTTGTGGATCTCCGCATTCAAAAAAGCTTTGATTTTGACGACAAACTCTTTCAAAAGACTAGATGCATTTGGAGAGCTGTGGACACAACAGCTTGTGTTCGAGCCCAATGTCTACAGTGTTCTTCTACGAGATAGCGTTGGGTGCCTGTTGCATCCGGCCATCGGGTTTGGATTGATTGCCATCATGCATTCTTCTCAATAAAAACTTCATTAGACGAAGCACTCGCATATTGTCGAGGAAGTGATTCGCTCTGATAAGGAGGGATGATGCGCCTATACTGAGACGCCAGAGTAATACGTCTAGCTGCAGAGTTTAGGCATCTTTGTAATAGTCTTTTTATTGTAATCATTTTATCCATGTAATAGATTTTCATATGAAATAAAAAAAAATCTACTTTTCATGTGTTTTTTACCTTCGCTGTCTTTGAATGATGTGCTGACATTTGTCTAGTGTCTTTGGCGCATGTTGTTTGTGGCGCATAGACACATTGGTCTTCGAATGCGCCTAAAATTATATGCTTCTACAAGACCCTCTTCAAAATTTTCAAATTTGTTTGCCAAGTTTTGAACCGTATATGACTCTTCAGTCCACAACTCAAACTCCGACCCACCTTTTGTCTTCCCTTTCAAAATATTGCTAGTATAATTACAACCAAGTCTACCATCATCTGCCTTAGAAATCTTTTTCATGATAGTATTAGAAGCATATTCAGCATACAATTCATGCAAAGAAGAAATAACAAGTTTGATATTTTTATCAGATTCTGTATTTAGGTAAATTCTGGGAAAGTAAAACTCAATCAGCTTCATTTTGTACCTAGGATCCAGAATTGCGGCAGTAGATAGCAGTAGATTACAATCACCCCAATACTTATCAAACTTAATCGTCATTTTATCCACAATTTCTTTCATATAAAATGTTCCTTCAAATTCCAATGTCTTATCATTCAAATTTTGTTTAATTTTCCAAAGTTCTGGGAGAAAAAAGTTTGAAGTTGGATAAGAAGTTTTAGAAAAGATATTAGAGGCTTCACTAAAATCTTCCAAAATCTTACATACAGATTCAACTTTCTCCCAATCCATCGTGGATGGCAGCTAAGTGTATGAAGGATCCCTCTCCTAATACATTGAAAAAACTTTTTTAAAATTCTAAAGCACAATCCAGTATTGCAATAGTTGAGTTCCAACGAATAAGGACATCAAGAACTAAACGTTTAGAGACAGGAAGTTGCAGTGTTTAACTATATCAACAAACATATGAAGTCGTTA
The DNA here is from genome assembly GCA_029216955.1 of Iris pallida. Lineage (NCBI taxonomy): Eukaryota > Viridiplantae > Streptophyta > Magnoliopsida > Asparagales > Iridaceae > Iris > Iris pallida. The sequence continues at coordinate 35,806,329 of JANAVB010042618.1, forward strand.
AGGTGACATTTTAAGATACTTCACACTTTCACGGATAATTTGAATTACTTCTTTTCTCTCATTCAATCCATCTTGCACCATTAGATTTAAAACATGTGCACAACATCGAACATGAAAAACCTTCCCTTTGAAGTAAAATCTACCTTTTATTGAAAAAATTTCCTTTAAATTTCTCACAGCTACATCATTTGAAGAGGCATTATCAAGTGTTATTGAAGATAGTTTATTCTCAATTCCCCATTCCAAAAGACAAGCAAAAATAGCATCAGAAATGGCAAGCTCGGTGTGTGGTGGTAGCAAACTACAAAAATTTAAAACTAATTGTCTGATTTTATGTCCATAATTGGATGTCAAACTAACTCTACTTAGACCCCCTAGCACTTCCTTTAACTTTTTCTTTTCTAATGCATGCAACTTCATGCAATCATTTTTCACAGTCACACGTGATATCGTTTCAAACCCTGGATTCAACATTTGGCAAAACAACACAAAAAATTCATCCTCATCCATCTTAAACGGGTATTCATGAACAGTGATCATTGTAGCCAGTAACTTCCTACCTTTATTCTTATCATACTTATGGAGAGCCAACTGCCCAACTAAACCAGCATCAAAAGATTTCTCAAGTAAAAAAATCTTTACCCAACAAATTTTGTTTCTTTTGTTTGGCGAGACGAATACGACATTTATTTAAATGTATTTTAAATGTGGTTGTGCACCCATCAGCAGATCTAGTTAACTTTGTATGACAATGTTTGCACTTAGCAAACAACTTCACAATACCATCCTTACCTTGTTTTTCAATTTTGGAGAACTCAAGCCAGACAGAGGAAGTTTTTTTCTCGATTTTTTTCAGTTCCATCAGCTTTTGGATTTTCCTCTTCACCACCCGTGTCATTGACAATATGAATGTCATCATCACCGGTGGGATCCTCTTGATGTTGTTGGACATTTACAACAACATCCAAACCTTCAAAAAAATCATTATTAACTTATATTTATAGGAAAAATTCAGTAAACTTCAGATAAGTTCAACACAATGTAAAACAATAAATACTTCATAGACTGGAAAAAAAACTATGAAAATACGATTACTACAAACTAAAGAAGAAGAAGGAGGGGAATAATTTCATATTTCATTATTTCGAAGGGGAAAACATCCCAAATAAAATAATAAAATAATAAAACTATTAGCTTTAGCCTGAATATGGTTCCATTTTGATCCATCCATTTGGAGAGAGTTGTTTACTTGTTTTATGCTCAAACAAACAGGTTGTGTTTTTTTATAAGATTTATATAGCAACCTTCAGGAAAACTGACAAGGTCATCTTAAGAACATGTAAACAATATTCAAAAATAAATCTATAATACACATGAGTAATGAATCTAGATTGAACTCACTTCGATTTGCTTAGGGATAAGCCATGACTGGCAAAACAACAAAGAGACGGAGGACTAGAAGAAGGGCAAAGAACTGAAGACGAGAAATGATTTGGTTATGATCGATTTTTTTTGACAAAACAAGGGTTTCTGTCGGTGGATTTCTAAAGGGTTGTTGGTGCCATAATTTTGCTAGAATTTATGACCAATGGAGAAGATCAAGGAGAAGATAGAGAGTCGAATTAACATTGTTGGAAACTCCCAATAAATTTTGCATGATTGTTGAGAAAGAGGAACTAAGGTATCGTCAGCTTGGTTGGTGGCTGGAGCTTGCTAGAATGCTATTTGGTATTTGCCTATTTGGTGCGGTCCATATGGAAATGAATGAGAATTGGGAAAGAAAGAACAACATAGCTGGTCATGTGTGATCATAAATAATAGCCAAAAAAGCAAATAAATTTACTATATAACCCTTGGAGTAGAGGACAAATTCGGTTATATCATCATTGTCATGTGAATATGAGTAATATGACTCCACCCATATAGTGGATAAAATATGAATAAATGGACTATCCACTATTGGCCCACGGACATATCGGGCCGGACATGGATATGTCCGAGTCCAGGTCCGACTATTAAATGGACCAAAAATATTGTCCAAACTATGTTCGTTAATTCAATCGGACGTCTGCGGTCGGACCATTTACCGAGCCAGACTCGTACGGACAACATATTCTTTTGCCCATTTTATAACCCTATAAAAGAGTAATTCACCTTGTCCCTAAAGAATTTGGAAAATAAGAAAAGATAATCCTCCAAAAATCATGGAATATTAGTTTTAGCGGTCTATGAGAAAGGATAAACAATAGCACAAATAGTAGATACATATATATAATCATACAATCGTTCTAAGCTGTGATTGAGCATTCTTATATCGTAGGCTCCCAATGGTACACTAAGCCTAAGCACCATTAGACAGACATGCATGGGCCACCACAAAAAATATGTCACGACCCGCTTCTAGATTTTTGGATACGAGTCAGACGCATCTAACCTACGTTGGGGACACAACTTAGTAAGCTATACAAAGCTCAATCATAGAACTAGTAAACGAAAACAATCCAGCACACACTCAAACGATCACAGATCACTATATCTTTTTAGTACATCATACATGTCAATCTCTAAAGACAAATTCGGTAACTAAATCCAGAAAAAAAATACATCTGTCTCATGAAAACTATCTAATACATAAAACATCGGTATCTGGTCTTTTAACATCTTCTAGGAGTCGTAATGCATCATAGCGCCAACTTTTTGCCCTTGTCTAATATATCAACTATCCAGTCAGAAAAGGAGCAAAGTTTAAACTAAAACAACTACAACAGTAAAATAGATACAACACATCCACAAGTAAAGATGTAATGAACATGACTAACCTAATTCACTTGAGATGCATAATCTATTGGAACATGAAACAAGAAGATAATGACATGTGATTTGAAATATAAACAAAATATGTGATCGGCTGGATAAAGATCACGAATAAGAACAAGTATATGGTACGACTTAATCACACGTGCACAAGTGCGTGATTAAGCTATCAAAATAAATTCCTAAGTTTGACTTTGATCTCATATCAGTAGTATTTTCCCTCCCCAAGATACCAGTATAAGATCAAGAACATAATACGTACCAGGACCAGAAGCACATGATCAATTGTGTAAACAATGTGTCCAACATGAACACGAGTCCACATGAAGTAAATGAGTCAAAGCCATATAATGTACTTGTCTTGTTCTGGAAGATCAAATGTGTCTATATGTCCACCTAAAATAAGGTAAGAATAGATTAGGATCTAATCAATATCATTATCAAGCTATTTGCTAACAAGCTAATTCACTAATATATTCTAGCTAACTATATATATATATATATATATATATATATATATATATATATATATATATATATATATAGAGAGAGAGAGAGAGAGGAAAATGTACCTAAGGTCGACCTTAGGTAAGTTACCTAAGGTCGACCTCATTTTCCTCACTTTACAACATTTTTTTCTTCAATTTTTTTTATGGGATTCATCTACACCTTATTGATTGGCAACATACCAAATTTCAAGTGATTATAATATTGTTTAGCCCCTATCTATCCCTTGCAAAATCGACGGTCTAAAACTTTGCTGCTACACCGTCGATTTTGCAAGGGATAGATAGGGGGCTAAACAATATTTTTTTTTCTTGAAATTTGGTATGTTGCCAATCAATAAGGTGTAGATGAATCCCATAAAAAAATTGAAGAAAAAAAATGTTGTAAAGTGAGGAAAATGAGGTCGACCTTAGGTAACTTACCTAAGGTCGACCTTAGGTACATTTTCCTCATATATATATATATATATATATATATATATATATATATATATATATATATATATATATATATATATATATATATATATATACTAGCTAGTAAGGAAATAATTTAGTAGAATTATATAATTATATTGATAATTACTAAAGTATATATTTTCTAGCAAAACAATATTAGTTAGGTCATTATCTAGAAAATTTTCTACTTGCAAAATATTTGTAAGTACTAGCACCATAGAAAATTATAAACAATTTTTTGTAAAATATTAGCAAAAAATATTTTATATTTAATAACTACTTTATGACAATATTTGCTATCTAAAATATTTTAAGAGAATAATAATAATAATAATATTGAAAATATTAACAACAATAATAACATTAGCAATAATGACAATAATGATTATTTTTATGTTAATAATAATAACAATAATAGTAATGAGAGCAGTTAATCCCAGCCAAACAGCCAGTCCATCAACTCAGCCCAAGCCCATAGTCCAAACACTCAATTATGTTATCTTTTTCTTTTTTTGATGGGCTTTCTAGCCCAATCCATACTCTATTCTTTCTTTATTTTCACCAAAGCCTGCTCCATTTGCCCAGCCTCGCCTAATACTGGGCCCAACCCAGTGGCTCAAACCTAACTCTAACTTATACTTCTCTCTCTTATTGTCACTTATATACACACACAGTCGCAACGTTACTGTCCTTTTTCTCAACCCTAACGCTCTATTTCTTATTTTCCTTCTTCCACACTGTGCCGCTCAACAAAAAAAACCCTAAAATCACTCTTTCTTTATCAGCAGCAAACCCAAATTTCTCTCTTTATCCTTCACTCTTTCAGCCTCTCCCTTAACCCTAACTCACTTCACTCATTCCACACCTTTACTCATCTTTCGCTCATGCCAGCCTGCAAAAGAGGAAGAGGAAGAAGAGCAACTGCTCACCTCGATGGCTATAACGACGACAATAGCCAAGCTATGGCTTCCAGGAGGAGGTGGCGACCAGTTGGTTGCGGCGGAGGCGGCCTTTTGTATGTCATGATTGTGGACACACACAAAAAAAAGAAGAAAATGTTGTCTTTTTTTTTATTGGCGCAAGGCACCACAAATCGAGTACGCCTGAGAGATCCTGCGCTGAGGATCCCCGAGTACAAAAATAAATTCTGGGGAATGGGACGATGGAGATCGAGCAGCAGTTGCTCCTTTACTCCGTTGACACTCCGATTACAAAAGTGGGAGAAAACCTAAGAAAATTGCTAACTTTCGGCTCACTAGCAAGAATTACAACAATTTGGCTCTTGAAAATGCTCTCCGTTCTGTGTTTTGAAGAGGAAAGAGACCCCCTTTTATAGTCGTTCTTAGGCTGAAATAATGTTATGCGCCCATATGAGGAAACACACTGGTTTCTATGTGGACGTATAGTCCTTCTTTGGACGCATAGGATGTAGACGGATATAGGCTGCGAGATCATGGATTGGTTGTGGTGTTGACGTGGCCGCATGCTTCGGTGCACGACTGCTTGTGGAGACTGACGTGGTCGTTCGCTTCGGTGCACGTTTTGATCATGGCTTTGACCGAGTCAGGCTTGGGCACATAGCCATATTTCAGGCTATGTGCCCTCCTTTCGGAGGAGCTAATCTTGGGCGCCTGAAACTTCACTGGCTGGGCGCATGAAGCTTCACTGACTGGGCGCATGGAGCTTCACTGACTGGGCGCATGGAGCTACACTGACTGGGCGCATGGAGCTACACTGACTGGACGCATGGAGCTACACTAACTTAGGCGCATGGAGCTACACTGGCTTGGGCGCATGGGGCTTCATTTGCTGGAAAATTTTCATGCTTCTACAAGACCCCTTTCAAAGTTTTCGATACTTGAACAAGTTTGAAATACTTTGAAAGAAGCATGGATCATCTTCTCGTGATGCAATGGGCGCATAGCACGGTCTCTCCTTTGGGCACATAGTATTTGGCCAACCTGTTTGAGAGATACAACTGTTGAGATCTTTCTCAAAATCTGAACTAACAGATTCATCGGAGTAGAATTTAAAATGGTCCATTCTTCATGCGTCGCCCATGTCAGCAAGTGACAGTCGCATAGTGTGCAGAAAGATGATCCTTCACGTGGGTGCATAGGCTGTAGTGGGCGTATACAACGCAATTGGTGCATGGGCGCATACAGCAAGTGGGCGCATAGGAAGTGGCCCGTGCCTATAAATAGGCCTTTGGAGGAGAGAGAAAGTTCATTATTCCTTTCTCTTTGAATTTTTCAGAAAAACTCTTCGTCTTCTTTCTTTGAGAACCATGTCTCCCAAAGTCGCCAAGAGATCCGCGAAGGGCAAGGGGGCTGTGCGGAGTGACTCTCCTCCTGCGGCAACGTCTTCGGCAGTCCAGGACCCGATTTTGGGTGAGGGCATGCTTCAAAAACAAAGTCTCGAGCGTTAATTTGCGACGCTCGGACTTTTCTTCTGCCTGGGTGCTTGTGCCTAAGGCAACATGCTTTTGTGAGCATTTACTATACGTACACAGAAGTCATGCGCCAACACTGTGGTGTGCTATGCGCCCACGTGTTGCCATGTTATGCGCCCTTTTAAGCTGTGGCATGTTATGCGCCGACGTTCTGTCTGAGTGTTATGCACCCACATGTCTTGTTTTGGGCGCATATCCCTTTAGGCGCATAGCCTTTTGGGCTAATAGAATCCCTTCAGAACATAGTTTTTCCTGCAGTTTTCTAAGTCTGACTGTCTTTCTGTCCTTTTTCATATTCTGTAGGGATCTGGCTAGCAAATTTCTCTAGGATCGGTATCGAGGATTCTGGGCATGGTGAAGATGCAACACTTGATACCCACATCAGAGAGCTCAGGACTCTTCGTGTTTTGGAAGGGTTTTTCTCAGATGGTAGGAAGAACCTTTATACATCGAAGAGTCGGACGGAAGTTGGGCATTACCATGAAAGTTCTGCTTTCACGTTTCTTTATGTAGGCAAAAGCAACTCTAGTGATGTTGTTTTGAAGGTATGGTCTCTTGAAGAAATAGGCCCACGACGTCCGCAATATAGAGGAGAGGAGATCACCATTTTTAGATGTTTTAGCATGCTATATTTTCCCTTCTCTGTATAGCCTCTCGAAGGTTCAACAGCCTTGTTTGCATGCTCAAAAGTAAAACATGACCTCCTTCGACAAAAGCGTGGTGCTGCCAAGCTAGCCAAGCTATGTGTTGCTGATGAGTAGCGGATTCTTCCTTCTTTTAGACATCAATGTAATCCTCTACTTCTTGCTCAGATGAAGAGATAGAGAACTTTTTGTTTTGCTCATAAGATGTAGTCCTTTCATCTCGGGTTGGGTACAGGCGTCAAGTTGGAAGACTATCGGTATCATAGGTAATATGACGTGACACGTGATAATCAAGAGTGGTTTTTTGGTGGAATGGATTTTTTTGTCAAGTTTGGCTTCTTGTCAGGTATTCCCCCCTGAAGTAGAGAAAACTTTTCAAGCTTCTTCTCCGACGACCTCCACCGAAGACGATGAAATGGCTCAGGAAGTTGTCAGAGCTTTCTACTCGGTGCTGAAGGTGAAGCTTCCTGGAGTCTTGAATCGGAGTGCTGCCTTCGGTCCCGCGAAGGTTGTTGCCGAATTTCAGGTAGTGGCCCTCGAGAGCATAGCCGGCTATGAGGAGCGGGCCAACACTCTGAGGAAAGTTCTGAACGACCTGAAGGGTCAAGTGGCCAGGTTCCGGGATGCCAAATAGCGGAGCCCGACGTCACTATTCTGTACAGAGGACGAAGCTTTGATGACAGCTCTTGCGGAGGAGAAGGCTACCTTTCAGGTTAGAAAGGATGCCCTGGCTCGAGAGATCAGCAAGCTGGCTGACTATATGGCCAGTTCAAAGCTGCAAGTAAGGCCCGTTCTGCCTCGAAGAACAGGCTGGCTACGCAGATCACTGAGAAGCACAATCACATTGCACAGATCAGGAATGATATCGTCCAGCTGGAAGTCGACTTGAGGAGGGCGACATCTGAATAGGAGGATTATTTGTCCCCGGCTGCCATGACTACCACCGCTTCTGCCCGTTTAGGAAAGCAGCTGGCAAAGTTGGAGGGGAGCATCAGAGTCTGATCCTCTTTGAAAATGAAGCCGCTCATCAAGAAGAGGCCCGACATCGAGCTGCTGTGAAATCTGAAGCCGAGATTGTTGCTCTGAGGGACAGCATAAACCGTCTGTGTATCCCGTAGATGTAACATTTTTTTCCTTTTTAGCCGTCACGGCTCTTGTACCCCTTTTTTCTAAAAAATAACAACTCTAGAAGTGAATGTGGTTTTGTTGAAATATTGATGCTAGAGGTAATGTGGACGTAGCAAGGATATTTCTGGTGGGTATTCTGCTGGAGAATTTTTGATGTGGACCTATTATCCGTTTTATATTCGAATGATTCGAATATAGATAATAAGTTGAATGAAGTTGCTAGTAGAGGTAATATGGACGTAATAGCACAGGATGTTCTATATCTGACCAGAGGTAATATGGACGTGGAAAGATATGTAACATTAGGTAAGGGTGGATAGTTCAAAGGTAGTAGGGACATGACTATCTTTGATGAATGCTTGGTTCAGAGGTTATGTGGACGTGGCAAAACATTTGATCATTCCGGTGGGGAAATAATTATCGAAAAACAATTCAGAGGTGATAGGGACGTGATTTGTTTTCGTCAAACCGAGTTTGGACGGAGTCAAAAATGGAAATGATTTCACTGGAGAAATATTTAGAGGACCTATTATCCAGGGTGTATTTAAGACTCTTGAAATACGAATAATAGTTAGATAGTTTTTTTTGGAATCATATAAACATCGCACTGTACATTTACATGACTGAACATATGTGAACAAAAAGAGGTTACACATAGTATTTCTTCAGGAACTTGCCATTGATAGGCATCATGAGTAAGTTACCATCGGGCTTGGTTAGCCGGTACGCACCGTTATAGAATACACCAATTCTATGACGAAAGGACCTTCCCATTTAGACTGGAATTTCTCTTTTATTTTGTGCGTCATGACCATCGGTTTTCTCACTGCTAGGACCAGATCACCGACTTAGAAGATCCTTTCATTTATTTTTTATTGAAGGCTCTGGAAACGCGTGCTTGGTATAGCTCAATGTGCTGCTGAACTAACAAGCATTTTTCGTCGAGCGCTTCGAGCTCCTGGAGTCGCAAACGATAGCTTTCTTCAGTGGTCAGCTCGCTGGCTAAGGCTTCCCGAAGAGAAGGAATCTGGATTTCTAGGGGAAGAACTGCTTCGCTCCCATAAACGAGAGAGAATGGCGTACTGCCTGTTGGAGTTCGGACTGTTGTGCGATAAGCCCATAGACATTCACCGAGCTTCTCGTTCCAATCGTGCTTATTTGAAGACACGAACTTCTTGAGAACTTTTATGATAGTTTTGTGAAAGGCTTCTGCTAGTCCGTTAGCCATTGGATTGTAGGCAGTAGAGGTCACGTTCTGGATTCGATTCTTATCGCAGAACCGATAGAATGCATGGCTTGCGAACTGTGGACCATTATCATGGATGATCCTACGAGGTAGGCCGAAGCGATAGATGATGTGATGTTTGGTAAAACTGATCACGTTTGACGTCTTCACTTCGATGAGCGGTATAGCTTCCGCCTATTTGGAGAAGTAATCGGTTATAGCTAGGATGAACCGATGTCCTTTGGAGGATGGCAGGCTGATTGGTCCTATGACGTCTATGTCCCAGGCTTCAAATGGCCAAGATGCTGTCGTCGTGTGCAGAAACTCCGAAGGTTGATGAATGAAATCGGCGTAGAACTGACAAGCTCTACACTTCTTTGCATATTCAACAACATCTGCTGTCATTGTGGGCCAGTAATAACCCATTCTTTTGAGGCAATCTTGTAATTTGGGGCCTGGTTGATGTGCACCACAAACTCCATTGTGTGCCTCCTGGAGTGCATGCTTGGCTTCTGTGTCTGATAAGTATTGTAGCAGTAGCCCGTCGTAAGAGCGTCGGTACAACATCTTGGTAGCTGTGTTGTAGTAAAATCTGAGGGTTCGCCTTTGGATGGATACTGCTTCCTTCGGGTCCTCAAGGAGGATTCCATAGACAGCGTTGTCTATGAAAGGAAATCTCCAGTCTTTAGCATCGACGTTTGTTTCCGTTGCGTAACTGTGATGAATATGCAAGGCATCTTTCACACAGAATAGTTCTCGACCAGTCACTGTGATCGACTGCTGTATATTGGTAGGAACGGTCAAGGAAGCAGCGAGACCGGCTAGAGCATCTGCTTATATATTCTGTAGTCGAGGCACGTGCTCGATAAAGAATCCAGCAAAAGTAGATGCCAGCTCGATTGTTGCTCTGTGGTAGGGGATGAGCTCTTCATGGCAAACTTCATAATCCCCTCGGACCTGACTAACTATTAGCTTGAAATCGCCGTAAGCCTCTAGATAGTCAACACCCAGTTGCTTCGCCAGTTTTGGACTGATTAATAAAGCATTATATTCGGCCACGTTGTTGGTTCATGGTTCCACGAAAGAATATGCACAGTGTATAACCAGATGATCAGGTGACACAAGCATGACACCTACTCCAGCGACGATATTCCCTTTGGGTCCTGTTCTTGATGCACCGTCAAAGAACATTCGCCAAATGGGGATTTCTTCAGTTGTAGTGTTAGACTCCACCACTTCGTCGGGGATTTCGTCGTAGAGTTTGGACGAATCCGGTACCGGATGAGCTTCTAGGAAATCAGCTAATGCATGGCCTTTTACTGCCTTCTGAGGAATGAAGATCATATCGTATGGAGCCAACAACATTGCCCATATAGCTAAACGGGAATTGAGAGAGCCCGGTTTAGTCATAAGTATTCTGAGCGGGTTGACTTTAAATATAATATGGATAGTCTGCCCAGACACGTAGTTGCGTGTCTTCTGGATGGCAAATACTAGTGCAAGGCATTCCTTCTCCACCGGTGTGTATCTGTGTTCGGCACCACCATTATGCGGCTGAGCTAGTAGATTGCCTGTTCATGGCCTCCTTTATTCTTCTGAGCAAAGAGGGCACCAAGGGAATGATCCATAGCGCGGACATATAGTAAGAAGGGCTTCCCCATTATTGGAGCTATCAATACTGGAGGGCTTATAAGATACGCCTTGATGTCGTCGAATACGTGTTGACATTGTTCAGTCCAGACGAAAGATACGCCTTTCTTCATGAGCTGAGTGAATGGTTGACACCTTCTAGAGAGGTTCGAAATGAATCGTCTGATGTAGGCAAGCCTTCCTCGTAGTCCGCATAGCTCTTTGAGGTTTCTTGGAGGATGCATGTTGAGAATAGCCGTCACTTTCTCCAGGTCCAAATGTATACCCTTTGAAGTGATGACGAAACCAAGAAACTTGCCGCTGGAGACTCCCAGAAAAGACTTGGTTGGATTCATCTTGAGTTGGTGTGCACGTATTAGTTCGAACACCGTTCTCAAGTCTTGGAGGTGGTTGCCATTTAGATGACTTTTGACTGCGATATCGTCTACGTAGCACTCTACAGTTTTGTGTAAATGATTGCAAAAAATTGTGTTCATGGCTCGCTGGTATGCTGCCCCTGCATTCTTCAATCCGAAGGACATCACCGTATAGCAGTATACCTCCAACGGTTTTTGAAAAGATGTGTGCTTCTCGTCGTCGGGGAACATCTTGATCTGGTTGTAGCCTGAGAACCCATCCATGAAGGACATCCCCTCGAAGCCGCAAGTGTTGTCGATCATTACATCAGTGATCGGTAGAAAGAACTCATCTTTCGAGCGTGCAGAGTTCAAATCACGGTAGTCGATACAGACTCGAACTTTACCGTTCTTTTTTATGACTGGAACGATGTTGGCAACCCAGTCTGGGTGTTGTTCCTCGCGAATGAATCCACTGGCAATGAGCTTCTTGACTTCATTCTCGATGGCTTCCATGACGTCTGGGCGGAATCGTCGTTGTTGCTGCTTCACTGGCTTAGCTTTAGACGAAATGTTCAGGCGATACATAGCGACTTTAGGTCCAAGCCTGGCATGTCTTCATGGGTCCATGCGAAGACGTCGATGTATTCTCTTATAACCTGTATAAGAGATTGGCGTTCATCTCCATATAGGCTTTTGCTGATAAAGATTGGTTTGAAGAATGCTTCATCTCCTAGATTGACTTGGATGACTTCGTCTTCGGTAGGTGTTCCCGTTGTTCGAAGCACAGCTCCCACATGGTGTCCACTTTTTGAGCCCATTGTTCGAGTTCGATTGATTGGACATCATCTATAATTTGGTCGGGTGAAACCATGTTGACGGACAGAGTTGCTTTGAACATGTCGCCGATGCTGGAGTCTGAGTTCCAGAGGAAGGAATCAGAAGAATGAGAACAACGATCAGCTTCATCATCTGACCTTTCGGAAGTTGTTAGAGGAGAGACATAGCCCGAACCAACACCGCTTCATTGATAGTAGTTCTCGGGTTTGCCGGGGGGAGCAAAGTGTCGTATTGGCAACCGTCGTCCTCGGCCGTAATTTAGACCTTTGTCGCTTTTGATGTCATATCCCATATTTTTGATGATATTCTTGGCCTGCCAACTATACCAAAAAAGTTGTATTTTCCTAGAGTCAAAGTCAGCTTCTGTGTTGTGCTTGGGAGGTTGAGATTGGTAAAGTACCGAATCTCCATAATAAGCTTCGATGCCCTTGAAAGGATCAACATCGGCAAATTCCGTTTTCACGACACCGTCGCTGTTGACGTACTTGAAGCACTAGTGAAGTATGGAAGGGACGATCATGTTCTCGTGTATCCATAGACGTCCCAACAAGATATTGTAGGTTACATTGGCATCGATCACATAGCAGGAAACCTCCATTCGGAGATCACCGATCTAGCATTTGAGACGGATCTTGTCCAGCAGATGGCTTCGACCAGCATTGAAAGCCATGATAGTTGTGTTGGTTGCGGATAGCTTGTGCAGACGGATTCCCAGGATTTGAAGCAAACTTCTAGGAATGATGCCGAGATAGGATCCTGGATCGATGTGCAGGCGGTCCACCTTGATCGCCCCGATATACCCTGTATTGTACAGGGGTCTATCATGACGATTATTTTTTAGTAGCATGTCCTCCTGTGAGAAGGTGATGTTGGGCACCACTTCCATATTACTATGGCAGTGGGGACAGGAGACAGGATCTTCAACGGGGGCTTTGACTTCAGCGAGGTAAGAGTCGGCATGTAGCAATGCCTCACTTAAGGCCTTTCGTGTTTCTTTGGAGAGTCGTAATAGATCGAACAGAGACAACCTGGCAGGTGTATTGGCTAGCTGAGCCAGTATGTCAAAGTTGTGGGCTGATCCATGCCTTCGGGAGCTGGCGCCTTTAGAGATTTGTCAAACCGCGTCTCCTTCTGCTTGGATTTGTCCGTGGTTTGAGGCTTGGACGGGCCAGCTTGTGGAGGCAGCAGGAGCTTGAGGAGGTATTGCTTCTTCTTGTATGGGATCGTATGTCCGAAGATAAGTCTTTCCCGATCGGGTCTCGCCAGATAGAACCTCGTAGATGGAAGAGGATATCATATAACATGGCTTGAATTTCTTGCCCCTTCTTGCTTTGGGAGGTAGTACCTCTTGCGTCACTTCTGGGATAAGGTCTGGATGGACCCTCATGATCTCACCACGTTCAGTTGTGAGTGGGACCAAGGTCGAGTTGCGAGCTGGTGGTATGTTGACGACTTCCGTCATCGCCTTGGGGATCAGGACCACGTCGTCTGGGACTTCTGTAGGAGGAAAGTCGCCAAACTGAATAGAGATCATGTTAGCAAATACGACCTTGTCTTCAGCTTCGAGGTTGATCACTTGGCTGTCGATAAGCTGTTGTATCTTCTTTTTCAGGACAATGCAGTCCTTGGTGGAGTGATGCACGTACTGATGATAGAGACAGTACTTGGGATCATTGAGTTCGCTTGCCTCTGCAGGACGTCGTGGTGGAGGCAATGTTAGCTTATTACCCTTCGTCAATATGTGGAAGATGGTAATGACATCGTCTTTGTCGAAGGAGAAGGTCTCCTTAGGCTTGTCGAAGGCGCCATGAGAATTGGAAGCTCCTTTGGATGTGTCGACTTTCTGGACTTCTTTCTCTTTACCCCCACGAACAGGGATAGTTTGAGGATGCTTGCCCTTGTCTTCGGATTTGGGTGTCTTCAACCCCAGTAGTTCTAAGTTAGGAACATCGTTTTCAGCAGCATCAGCGGCCCCAATGAAAGTGGGCCATGTGTCATACTTATGTATACCTAGATAAAACTTTACTGTAGGAAGGAAGTTATGTCGACAAGTATCCACAAGTTCTGAGTCTGCTATGCCGAAGGGCATCTTCAGTGCTAGCCGCCTGAAGCGTTCTATGAAGGCGATGACAAACTCAGTCCTCCTTTGCTTGGTCTCGATGAGTGTGGACATACTAACATGCATGCCGCTCTTGTAAAACCTGTTGAGGAACAACCTCTCTAAGTCTTTGAATGAATTGATACACCCGTCAGGCAGACTGCAGAACCATTCGAAGGCTACCCCCTGCAAGGTGCTAATAAACAGCTTTGACAGGAACGGATCATCTCTAGGCAAGTGCAGGGTTTGCGTGTTGAAGTACGTCATGTGCTGATGAGGAGAAGTCAAACCATCGAATGAGTTCAGCGTCAGCGGCTTGTAGTTAGGTGGGCATGTAGCATTCTCCCACTCAGAGGGATATGTTTGAGATATCCCCATCTTCTATAGCTCGTTTTTGTGTGGGATGGTGTCGAGGCGAGCGACTAGGGAATCAATTGCATCTTGTTGATTGAGAAGGTATTGGGAAACGGCTGCTGAACGGTTGTCAGGCGTTGTTGGTGAAGGACCACCCCCGGCATTTACCAGATTTGGAGGAGGTGCAACAGAATGATAATCCTTTTGTAGTGAAGGAGGGTTGTTGCTGTAAGTCGGGCTAGCATGGGCCGAGACGTTTTGTTGAGGTGGAGGAACAGTCCCAGCAGCTTGAACTGCCATGATACTGATAAGCATATCAGTGATCTCGGCGAATGCTGTTACGAGACCCTCTAGCCGTTTGCTAGTCTGATCACTGGCCTCTTCAGGTCTTTCTCCATCCGTTATGTATGTAGATAACATGCGGGGACGAACAGAGGAAACAGTACAACTGGTGCTGATACTGTTTGTCTCTGAGTGGGCAAGTCCTTCGTCTTCAGGTAGAGGAGGTAGATAGTCGCCATCGGATTCGGAGAGATCGTCGTCCTCTGGAAGGCTACCCCCAGTGTGGGGGTCATCTGCTTCATATTCTGAGGGAATGCTACCCCCGGCTTGGGAATCTTCGTCGTCCATACGGAATCATGCCTTTGATCGAGTGCCCATAGACAGCCTGTTGATTATCTGTTAGTAGACTTCTCCGTCTTCTTCTCGCGGAGCTAAGAGAAAAAGTTGGGTTCGTAGTCCACCGTCTTTGATCGGGGCTTCCGTAAGGGGGACCCCATGAAGCCATTTTGGATGAAACACATAGTGGCTTCTCGTCGTCAGAGAAGTGCAGCCGCCAAAACACGAACTTTCTTTGAGACACTCATGTTGCTTTGGAGCAACAACAGTTGATAACAATACTGGTGCACGAAAGTGCACTATGAATTATTATGTTCTTCCTCGCTTTACACTTATGATTTATTATGTCGCGCAAGTTAGCGGAAGGAAGTTTTATCTTACAACCCATGTTGCATGCATCGCCGAGCTTTGCATGCGGGTTCGTAAGGATAGTAGGTGCATCCAGACTTAGTTCATGTGCAGGGGCAACCCACACACCTAAGTTCTGTGATGTCCTCGAAGACAGCCCCGTGCTATACGCGTTGGGGCCTATCTTTTTATTGTGGGTGCATAGGCCTTGGAGACTGGGCTTGGGCGCATGCTTCTTGACAGCATGTTTGAGTCGCCTTGATGTGGGCGCATAGTATGGATCCAGAGAGCCTGGACGCATAGCCTTGGGCGTATGACTTTGAATACCCAGCCAGCTGAAGGCATAAGTGTTCTTGTTGGGGCTATACGCCCAAGCACTCCCTTGGGCGCATGGCTTTGGGTGCATGCTTGGTGGAGCAGCACTATTTTCTTCCAGTTTTGCCTCCTTTGTTCGTTAGCCTCGCCGAGTTTGGCCAGAGTGCCGTACACCCCGACTCTTGGCATCGTAGTGTTTTTCTCTGCCAAGTCTCGAGTGTTGAACACTCTGTTGTTAGTTGTGGAGGGAAGAAGTCACTGGGCTAGTAGAGCCCGGAACGGTGTGAGCATTCTCCATTTGGAGGACTTCTGTGGCAGAGTTGTGCGCCCATGTGACAGAGTCCTCCAGCTACATATCCGCTATGACACTAGCAGGATATGCGCAGTGAGCCTTCGGAAGCCAAGTCTTGCGAGACTTGTTTGGCTTCGCTGATTTTGAGGGAGTAGAGCCGTCCCTCGAGAGCATCTCTTCGAACGACTGTTGATCGAACTTTATGATCAGCATCTTCTGAGCACTCCCCACTTTGTCGGTATCGGATTGCATCACCACCTTCTTGTCAGAGAAAAAGGTAGTCCCCAGTAGAGTCACCATTTTTGTGGACACACACAAAAAAGAAGAAGAAAATACTGTCTTTTCTTTTATTGGCGCAAGGCACCATAAATCGAGTACGCCTGAGAGATCCTGCGCTGAGGATCCCTGAGTACAAAAAAGAATTCTAGGGAATGGGACGATGGAGATCGAACGACAGTTGCTCCTTTACTCCGTTGACACTCCGATTACAAAAGTGGGAAAAAACCTAAGAAAATTGCTAACTCTCGGCTCAGTGGCAAGAAGTACAGCAATTTGGCTCTTGAAAATGCTCTCCGTTCTGTGTGTTTGAAGAGGGATGAGACCCCCTTTTGTAGTCATTCTTGGGCTGGAATGATGTTATGCGCGCACATAAGGAAACACGCTGGCTTCTATGTGGGCGCGTAGTCCTGCTTTGGGCGTATAGGATGTAGGCGCATACAGGTTGCGAGATCGTGGGTTGGTCGTGGTATTGACGTGGCCGCATGCTTCGATGCACGACTTCTTGTGGAGACTGATGTGGTTGTGCGCTTTGGTGCACGTTTTGATCATGGCTTTGACTGAGTCAGGCTTGGGCGCATAGCCATGTCTCAGGCTATGCTCCCTCCTTTCGGGGGAGCTAGTCTCGGGCGCATGAAACGTCACTGGCTGGGCGCATGAAGCTTCACTGACTGGGCGCATGGAGCTACACTAACTTGGGCGCATGGAGCTACACTGGCTTGGGCGTATGGGGCTTCATTTGCTGAAAAAATTTTATGCTTCTGCAGTGATCAGAAGAAGGTGGAGAGGCGTGGTGGACGACATTGGCAGTAGAACATTGTAACGCCTCAGAACCAGAATACTGGAGAGTGGGAGCTGACATAGCCAGCTACGTATATTGAAGTGCAACCCACCTCGCTATACGGTTACGGCTGTCTAGATACATAAGGGTTTAACTACAAGCCATCAGTCTCTTATGGTCATGAACGAGCCTATTGTCTCAATCTCAAGCAAGTAATAACAGTTACAAGATGTCAGAGCATCAAATATACAATAGTAAGGCGTCCCATACATTACATATTTGGATGATCATGAAGCTAGTCATCTACAATGTGAAGACTAGCAAGAGTTTCAGTCATACATAATCAACCCTAGGATTTGTTCATCATGCTACAGCCCGTAGGCAGACAGTAAGTAAAGTGCAATCAAGCTAACACGTGCTCGTCGGCTAAATGTCTCAAAAGAATATTTTTATAATAGAGTGGGAGAGCAAAATAAAATCCATTCGTTGCCAGGGTTACGCCTGGTGGTCACCATCTGGCTGGAAGGTAGGAAGATCCTCTGGAGCCGGACTGGTATCTGGTCATACAAAACCAGCTGGGTCAGATCCCATAAAGAGCAAGTGCCACAAAGGAGGCTTCACTTAAGAACTAAACCAGCAATTAGCACAAAACATAATTATATAATAAAAGACTGGAAATATGAAAAATTATGATGATATACGATAAGATAACCATTGACTATTCAGATAACCAAGTTACAACCCGTAAACCAAACAAGGACCGGGGTTGTAACCCTTCATCTGAACGAAACTTGGTTTTTCACCATTTATCGATAGAGTAAGCACAAGCATTCAGGTCATGCTAACGATCTTGTACAGGATCATGACAAGACTAGACTGGGTTAGACTCCATCCAATCAATCACGGCCACGCAATGAGTACGGCTTGATACTTTAACTAACTAGGGTTATCACAGGCCTAATTACTAGCAAGATGCAATAAGATTGTTCCACAGCCACAAGCCCTGCAGAACATCCAGGCTATCCGGACGCAATTAGGGGTTGAATTCATGTGGGTACATCGTCCAGGAAATGCATGTACCCTTAGGTAGCTTGAAGGGTGCAACACATGACAGTGTGCTGAAAATATGCCCTACTCGACGGCAGGCTATAGATCCCATGATGGGGCGCCCAGATAACGGGATTGCCTGTAGCTGGAAAATCTCTTCATGACTACTGGATTATTCTAGTTATTAGTCTTAGTCAGTTTAAGTAGGTACACCTGACCGTGGTACTCAGGGGTCCCTGTCCTAGACATGATGCGAGACAATACTGCTTCACTTGTACAAACACAATCGTCCATGGTGTCCAGGCCATTCATTCTTGTCATGTCATGCCAGCCGTCGCAACAGCATTCAATAGCGCCCATCATGCTTGCTCTCAAGGTCTCTACGCGAGCAAGACTACGCTAACAAAGCCGCATGCGGGCGAGACTCTACATGAGCGGAGCTTAACGCGGGCAAACGCTATACGCGCGCGAAAATTAAAAATGCTAAGTACTAAAGTGTCTTAGAATCTCGTGAGGAAGACAATGAAACAACAAAATTTGAGTTCCTCCTTGAAGCAAGTTGCACTTACCTACTGCGGGTGGTCGGTGGAGAAATGAAGAAGGAAAAAGAGTAGTAATGGGAAATGAATGAGGAGAGAGAAGGGTTGTTGGGTTAATAAATAGGAGATGGTGGTAGGTAGGGGTTTGCATACTAACTCAAACCAAACCCAACCAGACCGAACCCAACCGAACCCGAACCAAGCAATTGAAATACCAAAATAAACTACGCAATGAGACACACAATATGAGTCAAAATACGTACACGTATACCAAAAATACGTAAACGACCTACGGGCGTTACAAATACGGCGGAGGATGCTCGAGTGCACGGTGGTGGCGAGGTGGAAGTCAGTCGTTGGTGCTTCGATGAGCTAGGCGGTAGGGTCGGTGGGGACTCAGATCCGTTGTAGCACTTATCTTCCTAAATTTACTTATTTATTTTGGATAATTTTTTTAATTTTGCTATTATTATTAGGTAGGGAGTGGTTAGAATCATAGGTAAATAGAGATTTGATTTTTGAGTTCTCAAGGGTGCATACCTAGACTATTGGTCATATAAGGTCACTATGGTCCCTAGATAGTCTTTAGAGGGTTATTTTAATATTTTAGAATTTTTTAGGTTTTTCGGAGATTTTTAGATAATATTACCTATTATTATTGTTATTATTATTATTATTATAGACTTCTAGGATTTTTTGTAAGATCACGCGAACACAATTTTGGGTACAACATCTTTAGATAGACTCTAGGCATCTAGAAATAATTTTTAGAATTTTCTAGGAATTTCAGGAATTTTTTGTGATTTATTTAGAATTAATTGGAGGAAAAGGGGATTAAAAAACTATTTCTAAATCAGAAAAGGAATAGAGATCAGATTTAATAAATAAATAAAAAACCAAACCCCCCACCAACCGAACCCACCTGTCAGCTAACCCCGGGACAAACAGGGAGCCCAGTGCTCAGTGGAATAGGCCATGTGGGCGGAAGTGAATCTGGTCCCTAGCCGGATTACTAGTCTAAGCAGAGCTTGGAGCCGCAGCCAAGCCGGCCCACCCCGTAGCCGTTCGATCTGCACGGGGCACACGGGATGGCTGACATGTGTCCCCGCCCAGCTGGCTGAACTGCTCCCACCGACTCTCTCTCCCTATATATATATATATATATATATATATATATATATAGTTTATTTATAGTTTATTTATTTCGTAAACCCTAGAAATTCTAGCAGCCTTTTGTGGGAGACTTTAATAGGGTTTTTCTTCTTCGCGGAGCGATTGCAGTTGATCTAGACGTCCGTTTCATGCGTTGTTTTTTTTTGTTAGAAGCGTATCGAGGTTAGGTTCCCGAAATTCAATTTTATTTTCTGTAATTTTGTCTTCGAATTTTTGGATAATTAATTGAGTGTCGGTTGTCCAAAAATTGACGCGTCGTGCGGTTTTCGAGATTCCAAGCGATCCCGAACTCCGATTCGCGATCCGTTTGAATTTTTGGGAAGCTGACACAGATCTCTACAACTTATAATTTTTCCAGAAATGCAGAGTTTAATCTTGTCACGATCCGCTACCCAATTTGTTGGGTCGGGCCGAGTCATATCCAGCCTATGCTTGAGATAAAGCGTAGTAAGCTGTTCTAAAAGAATAAACAATACGAGATCAAAGTGTGCTAACAGTTCCATTTGTCATATTAAGGTAAATCATCACAAACACAAAATCATCTAGCATACGAATATGTTCCAAATACATAGCCAAAAATGTAAAACTGAATACAGGTCCAGTAACAAAAATACATAGTCTAGACAGCCCTACTCTCTAAGTCTAGAGCGGCTAAGATAACAAACTAGACGAGTTTTCCTGCATGTACATCCTCGTTGGGTAAAGTCTGATGCTCGGTGGTGACCCCATAATAGGAATCACATAGCAACTCCTCCTCGGTAAGTATACCTACAACGTTATCCTGTCAGGAAGGGAGCAAGTACTGATTCTACAACTAAATATACGAAGCATGAACAGATGTATAATAAACAGGAATCATGGCATAACACAAATACAGCTGGTACGCCTATGACAAGGTATATATATAAAAAGTTAACCTTGCTCGATACATACGTACGGGAGAAGGGGGCATGATCACGTACTAAGCTATCAATTTTCCCATAACCCAAGTTATAGCATGTGATTGATACTAAGAGCAGTATAAAGCATGGTAGGCACTGAGAACCGTATAAAGCGTGTGAAGATATGACTTGCAGCTCAAGGAACAGTATTTTAATATGGTTTATTCACAATCTATTATCACATGCAGTAAATAAAGTTATAGGGGTACTTGCCTTGTGCAAAGCAAGGGTATGTATATGAAGCTATGGATATTCGGTGTCCCGTCACTGTAAAAAGGATATACAAACTTAGTTTTTATACTAAGCTAAATACTAGGACACTAGTGGTGTGACACGACTTTATGACTGGACACCTAGCCAAGTGTTGACATTAGCATAGGAGACCAATGTGGGGTGACACAATACCTAAACCAACTTTCTAGGATTTCTATACTAAGGTACGGTACGGTCCCAACACTAAAATATTCCAAAATCACACAAAACGTCACAAGTCATAATTATTTAATTAATAAATCAGACTGTACACTATGTTCCAACAATTATTAAGATAGGAAAAAAGCTCAAATATACATAAAATAAAGTACCATAATGATCCTTGTTAAATATAGAAATTTATACTAATTTTTTTGGAATTTATGAACCACTATAGCTATTTATTAAAAATCAGTAAACTTAAGTAATTTGAAAATAAGTTCTGCTTTCATATTTTTATAAAATGGCAAATATACCAATTAAATCCTGAAAAAATTATATTCAATTATCTAAATTAACATAGTATTTAAATACAATTTTTTTCCAGATTTTTACAGCATCCATATATTGTCTAACAATTCAATACAGCAAGGTATAATTTTTGAAAATAAATAATTAATTATTTAATATATTTATCCACATATACGAAATTGAACCGAAGTTCAGATACGCGACCCAAAGCCATGAATCAAGTCCGATATGACTCGTACAGACCTTGAATGTATTTAGACACATTTAAGCCCACAAAACCTATAATAGATCTGGACTTAAATGGCCTCGATCAACAGAATATAAAAATACGAATTTTAAATATATTGACATTTGTATATTAAAATATTATAATAATATTTTAATGCAGTTAAATATACTTAGCCATAAAATTAAATAATAAAATAACATGTAAATTTACAAATATTAAAATAAAGCACAAAATCATATATACATGCATAGGAGTACATATATATAATTAGTATATAAACATGTATATATATATATATATACATGTTTAAAATATATATATATATATATATATATGACCCCACTCTTCCGGAGCGGGCCATTCTTTCTGCGGTCCACGGCAGCTGTGTCATCACAGATCGTAAACACCTCTGGAACGACCTTCTCGACACCTACCTCCACAACACCAACTCCCCCTGGCTTTGCATTGGGGACTTCAACGCCATCACCTGCAGAGACGAAAAGATTGGAGGTCGCCCTCCACCCCTATCAGCCATGCAGGACTTCAACGACTTCATATTCAATGCTCACCTTACTCCTCTCCAGTTCAAAGGCAGCAAATTCACTTGGTGTAACATGCAGGAAGGCGACCAACGTCAATATTTCCGTCTAGACAGAGCCCTCACCAACGCACAATGGCACGGAATGAGGATCAACTCCACCCTGTCTCACCTCAATTCCACAGAATCCGACCACGCCCCTATCCTGGTGGAAATCAAAAACAACACCTACCAACCCAAAAAGAACTTCCAATTCCTCGACTTTTGGATTGACCACCCGCAATTCTTGAGCATCGTTGCAGAGGCGTGGAACAGTCAGGACTCCCCTAACCCTCTCACTCGGGTTAGCAGCAAACTCAAAGCCACCAGGAAAGCTCTGTCCAAGTGGAGCAAACTAGCCTTCGGGGACATATTCCAAGCGATCCGTGTCGCTGAAGATGATGTGACCCGAGCAGAAACCTTATTCCTTCTTGATCAATCCCCTGCAGCCAGGAGAGCCTTGAACCTGACCAAGGCGATGCTCAAATTCAGGCTTAAAGTTGAGACCGACTTCTGGAAGCAGAAAGCCAGGCTGAAATGGGACAGCGATGGGGACAAAAACTCTAAATATTTCCACGACTGCGTCAATGGCAAAAGATACAAACTATCGATTCACCAAATTGCTGACGAACAAGGCATCATCAGAACAGACCATAAGGAGATCCAAGAGGCGGCCGCTGATTACTATACCAAATTATTCTCGAAGGAGAGGGTCCACATGGACACATCCTTTCTCGAACAAATTCCCACTATCATCAACGACGCCGACAACGCTAGATTGGAGCGCCCTCTGTCCGAACAAGAAGTGAAAGACGCGGTATGGGCCTTGCATGCTCATAGCGCCCCTGGCCCAGACGGCTTTTCTGGCACCTTCTTCCGCACCTGCTGGGATATTATCAAGCGGGACATAAACGAAGCGGCTATTGCCTTCCTTGAAGGAGCTCACTTCCCCAAAGCTATCTCCAGCGCCAACATCATCCTCATCCCGAAAAAAGACAACCCTAACTCCTTTCGAGATTTCAGACCCATCAGTCTTTGCACATTCACCAACAAAATCATTTCCAAGATCATAGCTACTAGAATGTCAGATACTCTCCCCAAGATCATCTCGGAGGAGCAAAGCGGTTTCGTTCGCGGTAGAAACATACAGGACAACATCATGCTGGCTCAAGAACTTATTACCTGCATGAAGTTTCCGGCTAGAGGGGGCAACATCGCCATCAAAATTGACATGGAAAAAGCTTATGACAGACTCGATTGGCAATTCATGATCTGGGTCTTCAGAGCCTTCGGATTCTCTGAGAACTGGACCAACACTGTGTGGAGAGCCGTCAGCAACTCTTAGTTCTCCACAGTTATTAATGGCCAAGCCGAGGGATTCTTCAAATCTAGCCGCGGAGTCAGACAGGGCGACCCCCTTTCGTCCACGGTATTCATCATTGCTGTCGATGCCCTGAGCAGAAA
>JANAVB010042618.1:35835156-35852656 GCA_029216955.1 Iris pallida
GAATAGAATTAATTAATTTAACCCATTAGCCACTTTCTAGGATTTCTAGAGTAGGAATTATTGATCTAACTTGTGGTTGTTTTTGTGTCGCGACAGATCGGGCAACAATGTCTTGAGTTATGATTTCATCATCTATCAGAGAAGGCAAGTATCACTATGATCTATGTTTCCTTTATTTTATACGGCATGTGTATTCGGGTCATCTTTTCACTATTAATCCCTTATGATTCGTGTTGTCATTGTTCATGATTACTATTGTGCACGAGAATTAGAATCGTTAGGGTATACATAGATGTTCATGTCTTACTCATTATTTTCCATTATTTGTAGTTTATCTTATTGAAGTTATAGTAATGGACATGTATTATGAGTGAGTCGGGCGGGGGAAACAAGTAAGCATGTAGTCAACGAATTGAATACAGACCCCCTATACATTGATTGCATAATATCCGCCATGCACCATACGTATGACTGACGGATATCAAAATTCGTCTACATGCTAAAGGTTGGTATTCTAAAACACAGTACACGTGACTTAATAATTATTGCTCTATTGTCTATTGTTCTTCTTTCCTCAAGTCTACCTTCTTATTGTTATCATGTCTTAGTGGTATGTCAAAGTCTACCTTCATATTGTTATCATGCCGCAGAGGTACTTCCTTATCATATAATCTCATGCCTATACTTATCTTCAGTTATTCCTTTTATTGTTTCTTTATGCTTGTATACTATATTGTGTAATGGAGTGTTATGATGATCTTGCTCCAATCCTGACTGAATAACTATTTTTCAGCTTTAGACGACGAGATCTGTCCTGAGGTCTACAGTGAGTATGTTGGCGACCCTGACGTCACTGGCATACCCGATTCCAGTCCTGATGTGAATTAGCATATTTCCTTCCTTATGGACTTGCATTAGTTAGTAGTTATAGTTATAGAGTTTAGTTTGTTTTATTTACTGCTATCCGGGTTTATTTTCGAGACTTTCTAAGATGTAGTTGATTATTTGATAATTATGATATTGAAACTATTGGATATCTTTGGTGATTATTACTGGCTTAGTTATGGATGATATATGTGCGTGTTGTGCTTGTTGTGGACCACTGTTATCATAGACAGCGTACTACCGCCGATGCTGCGGCGTAGGCTAAACTTGCCCACGAACTCGTATCCCAATATTGGGAACGGGTCGTGACATCTGTACATCGGTGTCCAGATCTGGACATAGGCGGCCAACGGCGAGGATGGCTAGGGTTTGGCAGTGAGTGGCAAGATCCAGATCCAGACGCTGAACCCCAAAGTTTGGTGGGGAAAACTTGACTCGGGAGCAACACCGCGGTCGACGAGTGCAGCGGAGATTGGATCTCCTTTCGGCGATCCTCCAAGAATGGTTGGCGGTCGTCAGGACTCCGGATCTAGATACTGGGGTCCAGACACGACGACCGACGATGATCTGGAGTGCTCTTGCGGTGGCGATCTGGCATTACATCTTCAGATCCATGTCATGTTTGCTCTAGGACACGGTGATGCGTCTTCTACGACCAGGGACTCGTCGGATATGACGGCTTTATAGATCTAGGGTTTAAAATTTGGGTTAGGGTTTGGATGTGATCTCTGTAATTATGTCGTATCAGGGGACATAGACACAAGGAAAGATCTGGATGTATCGGGGAACACAGGATACGATGGGGGTGGAGTTGACACGGGAATGTCCGTGCCAGGACACTAAAATGTAAATGTAAAAAATATGGAAAATATTAGAATGGACACAAACACGTGGACACGGTAGCTAGACATTAGGTTAGCAATAATTAATGAACAATAA
Source organism: Iris pallida (assembly GCA_029216955.1). Lineage (NCBI taxonomy): Eukaryota > Viridiplantae > Streptophyta > Magnoliopsida > Asparagales > Iridaceae > Iris > Iris pallida. The sequence continues at coordinate 35,836,981 of JANAVB010042618.1, forward strand.
TGATGGCTATTTATAGACTAATTAGGAAGGTCCTTGAATTTCTAGGCACATGGGCTAAGAGAATATTCTCAGAATATTCTAGGCTAATCAGAATTAGCCTAATGATTCCAAAATGTTCCCATTAGAGAATGTGACTAGGCATTCCACAATAGCATTCCTAAAATAATCAATCTAGTAAGAGAAAATTATAAGTCTGCCATTACGAGATTGAAAAAAATATAATTAATTAAACTAAAACTAATAATAGTCAATTAATACCAAAATATTATTTTAATTAATCAAAAGTAATTAGTCTTAGGTAGTATAATTATAATTAGCTAGCAAATAAATCATTTCAAGATAAACATAATTAGAATAAATAATTATAGTTAATTATAATTATAATAAAATATTCTAAAAATATTAAAATATTATGAATAATTATATATTTTATTTATTTAAGAATAAAAGGGTTACAAGAATCAACCAAGGAGTTCATCAAGCGCTTTGGGAGGATGTGGCCCTTAACTGCTCGCAAGGGATTCCAGTGTCCATGCTCTTGGACACGTTCAAGAAAAACTTCTTACCGTCAACCAAATTTGCATCGTAGTAACACCCTACAATGGTCCGTCCTACAATGTCTCACAATATGTCCACGGATACACGAGAATCTCATCATGTTGTCTACCTTTTAAAGGTCTGGAGGCATATTTCTCTGCACTATTGTATAAGTCAGAACAATCCGAACTAGATGACGGTAATGAGGCTGACAATGAAGCCGAGAATGACCCAGCAAGAAAGAACCGACGATGAAATACGTCAATGGCTATGAAAAAGATTCAACATCCGTGAGTATATGATGAACCGTTCGTCGTCAACACTTTGGATGCTCATGAAGGCCTGGGTACTAATGAGCCACCTCTAATCATTAATCTTAGCACTCTGGATACTCTTGGAGGCTCGGGTACCAATAAGCCATTTATCTTGATTTGGCTGACCTTAACATATATCAAGGTTCAAAGTTAAAAGGAACATATTTATAATCTCCTAACAAAGCCTAATAGGATTAGGATTCTAGAATATTTAACTACATTTGAAACAATCTCGTGTCCCTTTTAGCTATTATTACAACCAGATCCCAAGATATTTGGGTCAAGTCGGATCATGCCCAGCCTATGTCGTGGTAAGACAGCGGTAGTAAGCTGTATGATCAATAGTGGAACTCCAAGTCACAACATCTAAATTTACGGGAATTTTAAACATTTCATTCAAATAAACAGGCAGATTTCTAAGGAAAATGTTGAACATAAAAGTTCTTATTACAAACTTCAAATATTGTTCTGAAAAGGGGAATGCTAAGCAGGAAATAAGGTAACTCTAGCTATCTAAGTAGCTGACTCAGGTGCCTCCGGGGCAGTTTTCTCCAAGTTGGATTCCAGGGACTCCTCAGGGTACAAAACAGGATCATAATAGCTATTGAAGAATAGCTCTTCATCCTCAAACTCGTCTATGGTAAAAATTAGGTTTCCAGTCAGGACTAAACAAGTACACAATCCCGAACTCTAGCATTTTAAGCAACAGTTAAAAATTTTATATTTAAAATAATTAAATATTTGATGCAAGGAAACAATCGAAATATTTTGATGCAATGGAAACAATTAAAATATTTTATGCAATAAAAAATTGTGATTTGAATAGGTAAACACTTGCAACCGGCTAGTAGATTCAATTTGTATTCTAGCATACGATCCGGCTTTGGCACACGTGAAAGTGTGACTCCAGCTATCCACAATAATTCTAAGGGGAGTTTGGTCATAAGTGCTACACTACTCCCCAATCCCCGAGTCAATATTTGAGTTCATAGGAAAGGACTCCGTAGTGCAATGTATCAATATGCAATAAAAAAGAAATAAACCAGAATCCAGTAGTGTACTTGCCTTGAGTTTGTAAAAAAGAAAATGGAAGGAAGGAGGATCTTAGTCTAGTCCTCGGAACCCTACATTGATTAAGAGGATGTTTTAGTTCCAATATAACCAGTTCTTCGGTGTTCTAGTTGCAATCTCTAATATTAGTCCTAGTCAATTTTTGGTTAATAATTATACTAATTAACTCTAATGTTGCTTTATACTATTCGTCAATTTGTATAAAAGAAGTCTGACTGCATTTATATTGGAAAAAGTAGACATCTTGATTATTTGGAAAACCTTGTGTTTATACAATATATAAAACTATATCTTTTTCTTTAGTGATAAAAGCGTGAAATTGTTGATATAGAAAACTTGAATTTAAAGACGTTCTAATTAATGTGAGAAAACTTTTTTTTAGAAAATAAACATTTTTGATTTCATTTTGTAAATAAAGCAAACGTTTGATATCGAACGTAAAACACAGAAAGAGCTACGCTACTCCTATGCTACACAATACAAGGCTCAGAGAAATAAAGGAAAAAATGGGCTTATCCCTTACAACACATTAATGAACAAATAAAATAAAGAAGAAAATAAAATCCTAAGCTACGCTGCGACGATCTTCTAAAAGTCAAAAATGGTCCATTCTGAAGGTACGAGTGCCTTGCACCTAAAATACAGGACACCAAGTAACCAGTTCTACAAAATAATTGAAAGTCACAAGGTAGAGACAAATAGAGTTTCTGACTTGGTCACGCAATTACATGTTGCTAATAGCTTACGCCTCAACGTACGGAAATACCAGTAACGTTGCATTTCGCTGGGGCTCATTCGATCATTTCAATTGTCGCCAAGGTAGATACGATAAATCTCAAGTAATCCAAACATAAATGAGCCGGTAAAATATAAAATAATATATCTCCATAATGGTATATTTTTGTAACAATCAGGTTTGAAAATAGCAATAATATACACATACATAGGTTAAATGAGTCACAATGTTAAGGTACAATTAAAACATAATTTTCCTTTTAAATTATATATAATTATATACATTATATAAAAATCACACATTTATGTTATCAGAACCAACTTATTATAACAACACACAAGCTACACAAAATATAGCTACACACTTCACAGAACACTTCCCCTAATTCGAAATTGGACTACAAGCCAATTTCTAACCAACACAAACAATTTTAGCCAAAGCCAATTCCCGAGCCCAAAATTGGACTACAGAACCGATGTTTAACAGACAAACTGACCCAATTGCTAGCCAATCCAAAATTCATAGAAACATCCCAAGTCTGAAATCAGACTAACGAGCATCCACACAGCAACATAAATATCGAATCCCGCAAAGGATTGAGACCAAAACATCATTGACTACTACAGGGAGGGACGAACTACACGATTTAGGAATTATACCGAAGCTTTGACGTCGGAATCCGAAGGGTAGCATCAGACTCGGATCGCGGTGCATCGTCATCGGCTCGAAGGCCTCGGAAGCACGTTTGAACAGGAATGGCAGTGGCCAGGGGCGGCCACATGTCACGAATGGGTCGGATCTGGCACGGGGTGTCGGCCGGTCGAAATCAGCCGTGGGATGGCTGCAAGACAGGGCGCAGGTCAGGGACGCCGCAGAGGCGCACGAGGTCGACGGATCTAAGATAGTGGAGGTGGTGTTAGGTTTGAGAGGGGGTAAGGAGAGAGAGAGAGAGAGAGAGGGTCTGGAGATAAATAAGTAGGAAGAGAGAGAGTGATGTGAGGGTGGTGGTTTAATGTGAGAAGTGGTGGTGGTGAGATTTTAGGGGAAGAAGGAGTGAACATGGGGAAGGAGAATGAGTGAGGGTGAGGGTGAGGGATTGTGAATGGTTCATGGGTGAGTAGCTGGGAGTTGGGGAGTGGTTTTGCTTGCTTAATTTTTTTCTTTTTGTTTTTTGAAAAGGGTTCGGGTTTGGAAAAGAAATAGGTTGGGCTAGGGTCCAAACAACAAACTGGCAACCATAAAACAACAATAAAATTCATCTAAAATTATGATCTAATTAACCGACTAAATAATAATAAAATAATAATAACACTAATACTAATAACTAAAAAAATTACACTAATAGGAATTTAAACCAAATTAAATAATTTATAAAAAATTTGAGTTTTACAAGCTTCCCTCCTTAGAAAATCCTATCCTCAAAATTTCAAAGATAAGGCCAGGGTACAATCAAGTCTCTAACAAGCAAGGGCATTCCTTAACAGCCTTATGCTAAAATGGTAACTGCCACTTAGCTAATCTATGCTATAAATTATTTGATCAATCCAATTGCTATCCTCAATTAGCATTCTTCCCTCCTTAGCAAATGAAGTCACTCCTAGCTCAAGAGGGCGGATTTTTGCTTCTGTTCCTGAATTGTTAGCCACCGTAATAATCTTGTAAAATTTTGTCTCTCCACCTTTAACATATATAACATTCCAGCAACATTCTGTTGTACCTCCTTCATTTTATTAAACTAATCAATATCTACAAAATCTTAACCCATGTCGTACTACTGTATATGTTCCATCGTGTAACTGTATAACCCTTTTGCTCCTAAATAAAAAATTATAATTTGATACACTATCCAGTATCATGTCGTAATAGTCTAGTATCTAGTATTAGTATTTGTACCAGTCATTCGATATCACGTGTCGATAATCTAATATCGCATCTTTGTAGCTCAAAATGTCAAAACCCTAATATTAAGTCAAAATCCAGTATCATGTTTTAATACTTCCAATTGTCATAATAATCCATTTTTTCATGGTAAAGCCCTTAAGTTATATGGTTAATGCCATTGTCTTTTTTGAATTTGTCATAATTCTTACCTCGAAATACAAATCAATTGATCTTTCTGTTAAGTTAACTTGGTGTTGTACATTTGTAATTCTAACCCAAAACTTATAGCCCATAATCAAAGTCCAAGGCTTGGTAGGCTCTCAATAATAAATTATGAATAAATCTGAAATAAGATTACTAGTTAAATATTTAATATAATCCTAAAATTAAATTAATTAATCATATAATAAAAATCAGGATTAAAAATAATTTTAAAATAATCTAAAAATGATTTTATAAGTTTTTGAAAAAAATGACATTGCTTTCAAAATAGGATTATAAATTTAGGAAAAGAATTTTTCAACTTCAAAATCCTCAAAAGCAGAAATTTCGAATCGAGGTAGTTACAAATATGTCACCTTACAAAATTTCGTGCTCAAAAATTCAAATGACATGATAAGCACCATTAAGAATAACCAAATACGAAAATTTTAAAAATGATTAGGATCGGTTAAACATAGAATCAAAATTTAAATACGATTAGTAGAACCAGGATGATATAGAAGTGATCAAGTTTAAAATATAGGCATGCTAAAATAATACATAATAATTTGTCATGGTTAAATCTTAAACATGATCAAATCAAAATTTAAGCATAGTAAAAATAGTACTAAAACAATATAATCATAATTAAATTCTATCTGCGATCAAGAATAAAATTGTAACCTAATTAGGCATAACTAGTATGGCCATGACTCTGATTCAAATTATTTAAACATGATTAATAAAATACGATCAAAAATTATTTAGGCTTTGATATAGTCGCGACTAATAGGTTCATAAATGCTAAAAAATGATCAATATAGAAATATTACGGCTAAGAATAATCAAAACAAAATTTTAAAATTTTTGTTTACTAGAAATCAAATTCAAGAATGAACAAAATTAAATTTTAGAATTTATTTGGAACATGATAAAAGAATTAAATCGTTTAGGCACGATTGTGATTAAGATCAAAATTATTTAGAAAATAGACCAATCATATACATATGATTGTTATCAAGTTAGACATACACATACTATGATCAAAAATTATTTAGGTATGCTCGAGATCTAAGTACGATCAAGAAAAACAAAAAATTGTCATTGTTTACCATGACAAAAGGTTATACAAAATTTTTGTATATTAAACGTGTATAGAGTACAATCGATTCCTAAATAGGAGATCTAAGTACAAAATTTTTAGGAAAGTGTGACGGTGGAGATCGAGCACTACAGCGCCTCCTTTACTCCGTTGACGATCTGACGATGAGTTGAACTTGCTCTGACTTTCTGGTACTTGCGACACGAACTCTGGGTTGTCAATCAAGAGGACGTTGAAGTTATAAACATTTTGAAGCCTCTTTATCGAAAAAAAAACTCCTTCTATTTATAGGCGAGCATATATACGATGTGCATAAGCATTGTGCAGGAATGCTGTACGTGAAGCTATGAAAGAATCTTGAGGCTGCACGGTGAGGACTGCTGGAGCCGACACATGGAGGACGCTAGGATTCTCTTTTATCAAGATCTTGGGAATTTATCAACATAACTGAATAAATAACACATGGCGTGCATTTAGTGTTGATTGGATCAACCTGAGTAGATTCTATTCCTATCCCTGAAGTTAAATTTTGTCCTTTCTTAGGAAGCCATTGGTTTAAACAATTCGACTGGATATAGCTCACGTCCATAGGAACAAACTCCATCCTTATTTATGGATTAAACAAATTGATAGGATATTGCTCTTATCAACAGAATCAAACTCTGTTCTATCTTAAGAGCAATGGTTTAAGCAAACCGATTGGGTGACATCTGATAAGATATAAGTATCTGTTTATTGCCACGTGGGACAATATTACCTCACAAGATCGGGCATCTATGCGAGCTATGCTTCTGGTGAGGCTTCGATGTCACTTGCACTTTTGGGCGACGAGTAGACCATATTTTCGAAGATGATGGAATCATTGCACTTCTGGATGATGAGGAGATTGTGCTTCAGGTGATGGAGTCATTGTACTTTGGAGAGACGAGTAGACTATGTTTCAAAGACAATGGAGTTACTACGCTTTCGGCCGACGAGGAGACTGTGTTTCAAAAATGACGGAGTCACTGTGCTTTGGAGTGACGAGTAGACTTTGTTTCAAAGACAATGGAGTCACTGCGCTTTAGAGCGATGAGTAGACTGTGTTTCGCAAACGACAGAGTCACCGCACTTTTGAACGGCAAGGAGACTTATGCTTGAGGCAACAAAGTGTCAGCAAAAGGAGCCATTGAACGGGCTACGCTTCTGGATAGGATAGAAGGAGTTGTGCTTCTGGATTAAAGCGAGGGAGCTATGCTTCTAAGTCAAACCGGAGTGACTGTACTTCTAAGTCGAGCTGATGTGGCTACACTTCTGAGTTGAAATGAAGTGGCTGTACTTCTGAGTCGAAGGAGCTAGTTTTTGCTGAAGTCATAAGAGCAATTTAATGACTACACTTTTAATGGATGAGTCAGTCATCCTCTTCTTTAATTGTCGCCGTCATTTGGGGAATTCAAGAAGTTTGTGGCCTAGGATTCAATCAAATGAACTTATGAAATGAGATTTACTGTGCTAAGTCCTAGGTTCATCCTATTAATTTGGGGGTGTTTGACCAATTGACACAAGACATTTGCAGTTGGACTACACTCAGCCTACATAAAGGGCAGCTTTTCTGAAGAGCTACGTCCATTGTCTCTTAGCATTCCCACCGTCATGCTCGATCCTGACTTAGCTTCGAACGGTCGTTGGCCTTGTACAAGTCAACTATTGGTTGTGGATCTCTTCGTTCATAGAAGTTATGTCCTTATAGAAGAACTGTTACTGGATTTTGAGATGCACTTGAGTGTTTGGCATGGGGAGCTGATTCGCTCTGGGTATGAAGTGGTTTGCTCTGACGAGGAAGTGATTCGCTCTGACAAGTTGTGCGTCTGAGGAGCTGTGCACTTTCTGAAGATTGCCCACTTATAGATTTTAAGTGTTTTAGTCTTTATATACAATCATGAAGAATCTGTAATAGATCTTTGTAGACATGATTTTAAGAAAGAACTTTATATGCACCACCTTTGTCTGTTATGACTTTTTATTATTGTCTACGCTTTTGGATACGTACACTTTGTGAAGTTTGTGACTTATCACCTGCGCACATGTCACGGGTCCAATTTTTCATGCTTCTACAAGACCCCTTCAAAGTATTTCAAATTTAAGTCAAGCACGGAATACTTTAAACAAAAGCATGCCATGTGCCTTTGTAAATAAATGCCCAGTATATTGCTTGCTGACAGGCCGTCGTCACATTTAGCCTTCTGCATTAAATGCCTTGAGCCGTCATTTCATTAAAAGTTTTCCTTGTTTCTAGAGAACGACCATCATAATCTCAACTCTTAATTCCCACGTCGATCGAAGAGTCTCTTCGAGCATGAAGCATTTTGTCTTCTTTTGCTTAGATGGTCGCACCCAATAAGTAGGGGCTGTTTGGAGAGAGAAAGGCTTTCTTTCTTTTTCCTTCCAATAGAAGCTTTATGTCAGAGCTTTCTTCTTCCTTCAAACCCTAGCTTTCCTACCATAGCTCCAAAGAAATCAAGAACCACGAAAGCTCCTGCGGTGAGCTCCAAGAAGGCCAGCAAGGCAGTGGCTAGCCCTAGATCGGCTAGGGAAGCTGTGACGAGTGCGAGACAGACTAGAGCATCGTCACCAAGACAACCTGGAGAGGCCACAATGAGCATTTGACAGGCCAAAGGGAAGCAGTTAGCCTTAGAAGTCGTCGTCGTTGAGCAAGCTCCTATCGTAGGAGTCATGGTGCACGGAGACGTGCGGCCGCCCATTGCTAGTAGGCATCTGATCGTCATTGACATCTTGGTTTGCAGATAAGAATCAGTGTCGACCCTTAGAAGCATCGTCTTGAAGACATGCTAATGATTTTTCTTGTTGATGCGCATGGGCGCATAAACCGATGAACATAGTCGTTAGTTTTACAAAGTAACGACTATAGATGTACTAAGGCTTTCTATAAGCGCGCAGCCAGTGTCCATGCACAGATCTTTTCATAGGTACCTGTACGGATGCTTGTTGGCTGACGCGTGGTATAATTTTGGTAGTGCCTGTATGGATGCTCGCACAATGACAGAACGGATGCTCTCTTTTTATGGTGTACTGCTTTTACTTTCTATTTTTACAGAAGATATTTTACGTCTTTCTGATACACTTTGTTTATGTGCAGTTCCTGAGTCCGTAACTCTCTTCGGGGATATCCTTCCGAAATTGACGGACTGTGCCCAGGGCATAAAAGTAGACGAGGTGCTCACCAATCCTGCCATATGATTGCCCAAGTTCAACCGAAAAGGCGACTAACAATGATACGGGATCAACAGCCTATATACTTCTGTCGTATGATGGATCGAAGCAAATTGTCACGACCCGTACCCTAGAGTAAGGGCACGAGAAGTGGGTACGTCCAGCCTACGCCGTAGTGTCGGCGGTAGAACGCTGTCCTAGGTCACAATATCTAACAATATAACGCTAAGCAGTTTATACTCCCCGAATGGGGGTGACATAGCAGAAAGTAAACTCAATCACAACTAAGGCAGATGATAAGATAGCAGATAGATAGATAGATAAAACTGCTGAATAGAAAAGAAATCCCAAGTACAACAGAGAGTCTAAGTGTCTAAGATAAATACATATCCCCGGTATCAAATATATACAATCATCCATAGAATACTGTAAATGAAAACATCCTAGTCTAAGGGTGTGTCATCCACAGCTAGTGGGACCTGCTGCTGGTCCAGGTCCAACATCTCATCTAAGGTAGCACCGTAATAGGTATCCACACCGGCCTCCTCCTCGTCCTCTGTAATATTTTAACAGGTCCAGTCAGGACAGGAGCGAGCACAATACATCTCAACAGTTCATAGCAGGTTAGAAAATATAATTATGCAGTAAAGTAAGATACAGGAACTGAAAGAAAGTACATGATGTAAAACAGAGAAAGCTGTAATAGAAATATATATACTGTAATAGAGAACTATCAGTGGCTAGTGAGTCAGAGTACAATATAAACATGTGAATGGCATAGGAGATCTGGGAATTATACTATGGAGTGATCTGGGAATTACACTACTTGGTTATTATTCACATGTCTACTTCTACTCCCCCGTACCCCCAATCAATACGCAAGGATCCAACCAGGTTATGTTATGATTCCATATAATGGCCTACAAGGGGTGATACATGGATGTCCCATAAATGGAGATTCTGTGAAACCCAATAAATGGTATAAGGATTCAAGGAAAACTCTGTGATCATAAGAGTATATATCACAAGTGATCAAAGAACCAATGAAGCATAGTGATATGCCATGTAAGTGAACCGCACAGAACATGTAGTACCCGATGCTCCCTGAAGGGATAACATCTCAAGAAGGGATCTATATAGTACTAATCCGTGTGACCAACGTGACAATATCAAGTAAAGTAATTTAATGCAGAAAAATAATTCTAAGCAGGATATGAAATGATCAGAGAATGTACTCGCCTGGTATCTGAGTGTCCAATATGAAAGTACTATCCAAGGAGTGGTGTCTGGCTCCTATTTAGAACAGCACAAGTCACAACAAGTCTAGAATGGTAAAATAAAGTACTACAATGTATTCTACATGAATCTAGGTCAATCTAGGCCAAAGTCAACTCTTGGTCAACTCTGGTCAACCCTAGAAGTCAAACTAGGTCAACTATGGTCAAACTAGGTCAAACTAGGTCTAACAAGTCCAAACTAGGTCAAACAAGTCTACACTATTCTAGCAAGTCTATTCTAGGTCTAACAAAACTATACAAGCCCAATCTAGGCTCACTAGTCAAGCAGACTCACATATATGCCATAGGCTATATCATGCCTATAGGCCAACCCATAACACATGACTACATGACATTATCTATATCTAAAATACTACACATATTGATATGTTATATAATACAACATAGAAATACACTAGCATATAGGCTACCTATATACATATACATAGGCATTTATTATTACCTATAGACATATACATAGATATAGGCACATTCACATTACATAGATATATATATATATATATATATATATATATATATATATATATATATATATATATATATATATATATATATATATATTCCTAATGAATATAACTATAACCCTTTGTAATATTAAATGTGTATTAAATGTGTATATAGTTATATTCATTAGGAATATATATTATATATATATATATATATATATATTATATATATATATATATATATATATATATATATATATATATCTATATACACATTTAATATTACAAAGGGTTATAGTTATATTCATTAGGAATATATATATATATATATATATATATATATATATATATATATATATATATATATATCTATATATATATATATATATAAATATATATATTTTATATATATATATAAATATATATATATATATATATATATATATATATATATATATATATATATAAATATATAATATTTATATATATATATATATATATATATATATATATATATATATATATATATATATATATATATATATATATATATAATTTTTTTTTTTTTTTTTTTATATATATATATTAATATATATATATATATATATATATATATATATATATATATATATATATATATATATATATACTTAAAACATGTATACATATAGATGTACATATATTATATATCTACATTCATACATATGTATATAGAGAGAGGGAAGACAAAGTGTGTGTACATGTGAGTGTTGTGTGTGTGTTTCCTGTGAGTGTTGTGTGTGTGTTTCCTGTGAGTGTAGTGTAGGTATGATGTATGTGAGTGTCAAAGAGAGGGGGAAGACATCAATCAGTGTGTGTGTGTGTGTATATGTTAACAGGTTTATGGTTGTGTGTTAGAGGGCAATGTGAGTGAGTGAACTGTGTGAGGGAAATAAAAGGAAATGAGAGTGTGACAAAAAAATAGAGTGTGTGTGTACCATTGAAGAGTGTGAGAGTGTTCAGTCCAACCAGGACAGCAGTGTGTGAAGAGGAAAACATAGGTTAGTGAAGAGTGTTCAGTATTAGGAAAATATAGAGGGAATCCCATCTCAGGTTTTAGCATGCCTAGGTTCAACTTAATCTCAGTGAGAAAAGAAATGGGATTCAATTCATATATTCCTTTACCATCTCAGTTCAGATTGTACAGGAATTCAACTCAAGTAATCATATACAATTTCCACATAACTCTCAGATTTTTCCTATTTCAGACTTTTCGAAAAACAGTCCAATAATATCATTCCAGTTTCGAATCAAAACTCAACCACACTTCTCCAAAATTAGCATACAGTTAGAACAGAAGTAGGAGAATAGTATTAGGGATCTAATCGTGTAACTAATAGCATTTAAATTAATCAAAATGGCTGTAAAAGCTCATATTCAAAACTGGAAAAAAACTGGGAATAACATGTTTCAGGAATTTTAGGGATATTTGGAAATGATGATTAAAATTGTATTGAAATATACAATAAATGGTTGGTAATGATTAACAATAATGTGTTTTTGTCCTAGAGGTTGTCCCGTGTCCACCACAATGTGACACGACGTGTCCACAACAAACAAACACAAAACAGTGCGCACACAGACACAACAAAACACAGTGTCGTATACGTGTTCACCTCACTCGTGGACACGACACGACACAAACTAGGACTCGTGATCGTGCATAGGGGTACGCCTAGGGTAGGGCTAGGGACCTAGCACCCTGAATCGCACCCACGTGTCATCGTGTCCAACTTACTAAGCCGTATCAGTGGCTCAAAACAGTCTGTGCTCAGAACAGTGATATCCCAGTGCACGACCGATAACTCTCTAACCCCTACACAAGACCCAAAGAAACTTTGGGGGCATGATGTCAGTGCATGCCCCCTTGTGTCCACCAATTTTTGTGTCGGATGAACTCGTGTCGTATCCTGCAGAAGCCCCGAGTAGCAGGGGATGCGCCCAGGCCGCACGCGCGTGTCCAAACACGTGTGCACGAGTGTCAAAGCGACACGATACGAACTCAATTCAGACTCAGGACACTAGAAACAAACAAGCCACATCAAAACGACATATCCTATTCAAAAACTTCCACAAAAATGAATCGAAATGCCCATTTCGTCGAACACTTACAGCCATCACTGATACGTGTCCGATACGGACACGTATAGGACACAAAAATCCACAAATCCTATTCCTACAGGACCAGGACACTTAGGGCTAGGTATTCATGCAATTAAAACCTAATTTTAATGGGTGGATTGAAAATTACCTAGGTGTGTTCTTCAACACAAAAGCTCCTTGAATGAGGATCCCCAAAAGCCACCCAACTCCTTCAAATTGCTAAGAAACTGAGATAAACAAATTCCAACAGCAAGAAAACATCAATTAGAACATATTGCAATTTGTTTGGATTAAAAAAGAGTTAAAATGGATTTTCTAGGGATTTATGAAGTTGGAAAAATACCTCTTTCTAAACTTGCTCTTTCCTAAAGAGGCTAGCCCTAAATGGAGGAGAATACTTATAGGGGGGATTCCCAATGTGGGTGTAGTGGCTGGCCAAATAATGTTAGGGTTAGGGTTAGGCATTTGGCTAATGGGCTTTGGGCTTCTATGGCTAAGTTATTAATTAAGGGTTCAACCACAAGTCATGGCTTATGACTTAATAAATCTGACTTGAGTCAAATAACCAAACCATGGGTCAACTTTAGTCTAACGAGGGTGGCATGACCTAACCAAGTCCAAACTCAACTAGGATTAGCTCCTAGGTTAGTCTACCATGGTCATTGCTAGTCAAAGTCAACCTAGTCAACCCTCATTCAAACAATTCCAAAATAAATTCTAAAAATTTCCATAAATTCAAATAAATTATAATAAATTCAAATAATCCCAAAAATGACAAAAATACTCTCAAACTAGAAATGATAAATGAAATACCCTAATCACAAGTCATGATTTAAATAGTTTAAAAAGATTAAAAATCACCAAGAATCATAATAGAAATTAAATATAATAAATAATAATTTCAAAATTTCAAAATTACCCTCATCTGAAAAACTGGGTGTTACAATCCTACCCACCTTATAAAAATTTTGTCCTCGAAATTAAAATGTTCCTACTCCTTCTAGGTCAAAACCCCCACAATCAAAGTCTCAGAACTTAAATAAAACATACGATTAAAAGACGGCATACAGGGTCATGTCATACGATGGTAGTGAAGTCTCATCTAGGTATACTAGTCATGCTAACCAAAATGGTCATAGGGTATAAAACACACAAGCAATCTAGGGTGCTAAACTAGAAAAGATACAGAAATAACAATCATCAAGACTGTAAGGCAGTCCACCCTCCTATATAAAAACTGGTACTTATCAAAAATAAAATATAATAAAGATAACTACCAATTATCTATTAAGGGATATTATTCAAGAAAATTAAAAATCAAAGTTAAAGAATGAAAGTCAATTGCATGGAATCCAATCACAATGTGTATATATAGAGAATGTGTTAGAGAGGGAAAAGCTAGCATTATGTAAATGTTATGTGGTTTGTGTGTGTATGGGTGTATGTGGACATGTTCATATGGTTAGATAGTAGGTATGTGTATAGGAGGATTTGGGTTTCAAGACAATAGCTATCAAGTTACACTACTCATGGCATATTGGTTAAACAATCTACAATACACAACCCATTTGCTCATAACATGCATGGCTAACCATATATATATATATATATATATATATATATATATATATATATATATATACATATATATATATATATATATATATATATATATATAGGTGGAGATTTAGTTATATATCTATATACATTATAACATGTATGCATAAACTCTATATATATCTATACAGGTATATGAACATAACATAGAGAGGAAAGGTTAGGTTTATATGGCAGTGTTTACTAAGTTAGGGTGTGTGTGTGTCCTTGTACAGGGTATAGCTTAGTATTGAAAGGTTAAATCCAGTTTTAGTTCAGCATTTACATACAAAATCTTGAAAATGAGCTAATATTTAAACCAGGATAATATTAACATAATGCAGATTCAGATTTTTAGGTATTTGAAACATCACAACTAACTCAATGCTCCCAACACATCCTAACATGATGGAGATGAACCCTAACATACTATCCATACATTTATCTATGCACACAGTTCAATATTACATATTAAATCTGAAACCGAACTAAACATTTGAAATCAATGTAAAAATGTAATCATGTATTCAGTTTTAGGATTTTGGAGAAATTCGAACATCAAACCAACCCAATGTTTATCACAACCTAACATGTAAGAATATGAAACCTAACATTATATCCCTACATACAACAATGTATATAGCTCAAAATATTACATTTTAAAAAAAAAAAAAACAGCAAATTGAACTAAACATTTGGAATCCAGTATTAAGGGTTAATATGCACACAGTCTTAAATTTGACAAATTCGAACACAAAACTCAACCAAATTTTTTTATTGAATTGAAACCCTATGTATAGAATACATGTGCAGTGATATAAACATAACTAATAACATTAAATTTATATTTAATTTACGAATTTAAACAGGAAAAAATAGAGAACCAGTCTCTGATACTGTACTGTATCAGAATATTGGGGTTTTTAGAATTTAAACATCAACAACATATTAATATGTATTTAGATAGGTTGGTAATCAAAGTGTAGCATGCATACGTATTAGGCAAGGGTCCGCATACTACCTGTAAAGGTTGATCAAACATGACTGAACTCAACACAAAGAGGACTTAACTAAAATAGAAAACTGAACCAAATATAGGCTAAACAACATGTCAATAATCCTATACAACCATGACCTATAGA